>JAHLWY010000135.1:0-434280 GCA_020002185.1 Paraescarpia echinospica
TAGGAATAAAAACAAGGTAAGTTCTTATATCGATATTGCGTTATGTTTCAGATCTGTACAATCACCTACCCATCCCTTTCATACAAACAATGTGCATATATACACTCAATGTTCACCCCAGCTAGACAGCACAGACAACTTCGGTTGTCTATTTTGAAGTTACTATCTGTTCCCAGAGTTAAGACAACGGCTGGAACTCGAGCTTTTTCAGTTGCCGCGCCGACTATATGGAATTCGCTTCCCGTCAGTGTTAAATCAGCAAAAAATATTGTTACATTTCGCCATTACCTGAAAACATATCTTTTCAATATCGCCTACCCTCCCTAGCTTCTTGGCACATCCATCCATTTGTTGACGACTTTCGCCTAGCACACGAGTACGAGAATGCTTAATCCTTTGGTTTTATTCCGCCACTGAGCTCAGATTGTCTGAGGATACTGGCGCTGAAGAATTTATTTATTATTATTATTATTAGTGCAGTAGCCAGTCGTTAGGATGGCTCAAAGCACTTTACACTTTACTCCCTGGCAGACCTGTTCACTCGAACACCACCTCAACTTTTCTGGGAAGCATCCAGCCACACCGCAATTAATGCGCAAAGACTATTCGTACACAAATATCCACCATTGTCTATAGCCAGGTACTCATTCATACCATACAGCTGAGTGAACTGGAGCAACGTAGAGTGAATGAACATGCCCAAAGTTCAACATGGCAGCACATGATTTGAACTTGAGTTCTCTCAGTCGAGAGTCCCAAGCTCTAGTCCCTGCACCACTGCATTCCTCCACACATTGGGGTGGGTGCTGAAGCTGACACACATTGGGGTGGGTGCTGAAGCTGACACACATTGGGGTGAGTGCTGAAGCTGACACACATTGGGGTGGGTGCTGAAGCTGACACACATTCGGGTGGGTGCTGAAGCTGACACACATTGGGGTGGGTGCTGAAGCTGACACACATTGGGGTGAGTGCTGAAGCTGACACACATTGGGGTGGGTGCTGAAGTTGACACACATTGGGGTGGGTGCTGAAGCTGACACACATTGGGGTGGGTGCTGAAGTTGACACACATTGGGGTGAGTGCTGAAGCCGACACACATTGGGGTGGGTGCTGAAGCTGACACACATTGGGGTGGGTGCTGAAGCTGTCACACATTGGGGTGGGTGCTGACGCTTACACACATTGGGGTGGATACTGAAGGTGACACACATTGGGGTGGGTGCTGAAGCTGACACACATTGGGGTGGGTGCTGAAGCTGACACACATTGGGGTGGGTGTTGAAGCTGACACACATTGGGGTGGGTGCTGAAGCTGACACACTTTGGGGTGGGTGCTGAAGCTGACACACATTGGGGTGGGTGCTGAAGCTGACACACATTGGGGTGGATACTGAAGGTGACACACATTGGGTTGGGTGCTGAAGCTGACACACATTGGGGTGGGTGCTGAAGCTGACACACATTGGGGTGGGTGCTGAAGCTGTCACACATTGGGGTGGGTGCTGAAGCTGTCACACATGGGGGTGGGTGCTGAAGCTGACACACATTGGGGTGGGTGCTGAAGCTGACACACATTGGAGTGGGTGCTGAAGCTGACACACATTGGGGTGGGTGCTGAAGCTGACACACATTGGGGTGGGTGCTGAAGTTGACACACATTGGGGTGGGTGCGAAGTTGACACACATTGGGAATTGAGTGCTGGCTGACACACATTGGGGTGGATACTGAAGGTGACACACATTGGGGTGGAGTGCTGAAGCCTTGGCCACACGTGGGGTGGAGTGCTCAAGCTGGCCACATTGGGGTGGAGTGCTGAGGCTGTACACACATTGGGGTGAGTGGTACAAGCTGGCACACATTGGGAGTGGATGCAGAAGGTGACACACACACATTGGGGTGGGTGCTGAAGCTGACACACATTGGGGTGGGTGCTGAAGCTGACACACATTGGGGTGGGTGTTGAAGCTGACACACATTGGGGTGGGTGCTGAAGCTGACACACTTTGGGGTGGGTGCTGAAGCTGACACACATTGGGGTGGGTGCTGAAGCTGACACACATTGGGGTGGATACTGAAGGTGACACACATTGGGGTGGGTGCTGAAGCTGACACACATTGGGGTGGGTGCTGAAGCTGACACACATTGGGGTGGGTGTTGAAGCTGACACACATTGGGGTGGGTGCTGAAGCTGACACACTTTGGGGTGGGTGCTGAAGCTGACACACATTGGGGTGGGTGCTGAAGCTGACACACATTGGGGTGGGATACTGAAGGTGACACACATTGGGGTGGGTGCTGAAGCTGACACACATTGGGGTGGGTGCTGAAGCTGACAGACATTGGGGTGGATACTGAAGGTGACACACATTGGGGTGGGTGCTGAAGCTGACACACATTGGGATGGGTGCTGAAGCTGACACAGTGGGGTGGGTGCTGAAACTGACACACATTGGGGTGGAGTGCTGAAGCTGACACACATTGGGTGGGTGCTGAAGCTGACACACATTGGGGTGGGTGCTTGAAGCTGACACACATTGGGGTGGGTGCTGAAGCTGACACACATTGGGGTGGGTGCTGAAGCTGACACACATTGGGGTGGGTGCTGAAGCTGACACACATTGGGGTGGGTGCTGAAGCTTGAACACACATTGGGGTGGGTGCTGAAGCTGACACACATTGGGGTGGGTGCTGAAGCTGACACACATTGGGGTGGGTGCTGAAGCTGACACACATTGGGGTGGGTGCTGAAGCTGTCACACATTGGGGTGGGTGCTGAAGCTGTCACACATGGGGGTGGGTGCTGAAGCTGACACACATTGGGGGTGGGTGCTGAAGCTGACACACATTGGGGTGGGTGCTGAAGCTGACACACATTGGGGTGGGTGCTGAAGCTGTCACACATTGGGGTGGGTGCTGACGCTTACACACATTGGGGTGGATACTGAAGGTGACACACATTGGGGTGGGTGCTGAAGCTGACACACATTGGGGTGGGTGCTGAAGCTGACACACATTGGGGTGGGTGCTGAAGCTGACACACATTGGGGGTGGGTGCTGAAGCTGACACACATTGGGGTGGGTGCTGAAGCTGACACATATTGGGGTGGGTGCTGAAGCTGACACACATTGGGGTGGGTGCTGAAGCTGTCACACATTGTGGTGGGTGCTGACGCTTACACACATTGGGGTAGATACTGAAGGTGACACACATTGGGGTGGGTGCTGAAGCTGACACACATTGGGGTGGGTGCTGAAGCTGACAGACATTGGGGTGGATACTGAAGGTGACACACATTGGGGTGGGTGCTGAAGCTGACACACATTGGGATGGGTGCTGATGCTGACACACATTCAATTCAACTGATGTATCCGCTATCGTCGTTTGCCTGTCATAATCAAAAGTTTGCACGTGACTGTCGTCAAGCTTTGCCTTTGCCAACAGTGTTGATAATGCCTGTATATGTGAATTAAATTACTATTGCTGCAAGACATCTGATAAATCAAAACGTCCCGCATACAGTTGTCATATTAAAAACTTAGCCTTCTGTTTTTGTCATAAAGAAACACTTTTGGGATAATTTCAAAAAAATATACAAAAGAATGTCTGAGCCCACCACATGTTTGGCATCCATTTTTTTATGGCTTGATAATTTTTGTTAGGCAGCAGGTCATGTGAGGGATAAGTCAACTCTTTTTTTTCAATTGAACAAATTAGATGTACATATATACAAATGATAGATTTCAAATGGAAAGGGAGAAAGTTGAAGTGCACTGCTCATTAGGCACTTTACCCCAACATCAATATAACATGTGCATCATATTAATAGTGAACATAAATGTGTCGTATAATTTTAGTAACTAATGAATATACATGAAATGCAAAAGTGAAATCTACTCCACTTTCCTTAACAATAAACAATTTAGTTACACTAATTTGTACTCATCAAGAACATATTTTTTTAGATTTCTAATAGTAATCAGATTTTTTATATAATCATCTTAGCAATTCCACAATTTACTATCATACACAGATTTACACTTACACATCGAAAACACCTGTTCAAAGTAACATAATTTTCATCAACAGCCACATAAGAATATTTCATGAAACCTAAACATGAAAACAATCATCTACAGCCACTTTTTGTTTTCACCAAATATGGTTATGTTTCCTGTTTTGCGAAAGACAACCACTTATCATGAGCCTAGGACTGGTACATCTGATGAACCAAAAACACACTGGTAGATTCTGACAGTATTTCTCATTTACTGGAAAGTAAACTATCGAACTTACCCAACATCAATCAAATCCCATAGCCACGTTTCAGGAAAGTAGTTCCGGATTTCGACAGCGGGTTCAAAGGGTACACCAGATTTTTTTACTACGACTGTGTTTTCCCCCTCCATTGGCACTGGCGCAGATGCTGAATCTATGTAAGAATATACATAAATATTTCAGAATCACAGATTTATCACCGATAAATTAGCAAGCCTATTTAATGTGACTTGCTGCAGAAAATGCTATTAGGCATGATTGGATATGGGGACGGTTTTTTAACAAGTGGTTCTCTGTGTCTTGCAATGTTTAACCTTATAACATTATTAGGTACAGTTGATATTTGATGAAGTTGTTTAATAGTTGAATTATTGTTTAGATATTATTTCAGTTTACAGATAATAGCAACATTGAAAAATAAAGTAGCAAATCATAACTATTGAGTTCCCATCAATAGTCACGACTCAAAAAAATCCACATTTATTATCTAACAAGAACAAGGTTTGAATAAATGTTGAAAATAAACTGTAACTATGTTTGAGAATTTCACATGCTGGTTATGACATTATGAAGCTCATTTCACTTCTACATGTTTAACGTTAGTTGTTTTCCTTAATCAGGTATTGTCTAAAGCCACAAGTTCACCAACACTTTGATAGAAGAGTTTGCTAAAAAAGAACAGAAAATAAGATGAAGGGACAGTGTCCACAGAGATGTACAAAGGGCAGCCGAACACGAGATACAGAAGAACAGTACAGTTTGAGAAGTATCTCGTTACCATAGTTAACATCACCCAAACTGTTTATAATGTCACGTTTGACCTTTTAGATTTAATTCGCTGGAAATATTAGTTGTTTTTAAGATATGAGGAATACACTGACGTAGGCTGGATATGTGGGGAGAATGGGAGGAGAATGGCTGGCAAAGAAAGCAGAATGGAAGTAAAAGGAGGCCAGGAAGACTTAGACTGTGATGGGAGGACAGTGTAGAGAGACTTGGAAGGATTGGGAGAGGAGAACGAAAGCAAAAGAGAGAGGGGAATGGAGACAGTTGGTGGAGAGAGCAGTGCAAGATAACAGAGAAAAAAGGAGAAAAAAGATAACTGAAATCATGGAAAGGAATCGAGGCCAACCTCACCCCTGATGACAGGGAATCGAGGCCAGCCTCACCCCTGATGACAGGGAATCGAGGCCAGCCTCACCCCTGATGACAGGGAATCGAGGCCAGCCTCACCCCTGATGACAGGGAATCAAGGCCAGCCTCACCCCTGATGACAAGAAATCAAGGCCAACCTCACCCCTGATGACAGGGAATCAAGGCCAACCTCACCCCTGATGACAGGGAATCAAGGCCAGCCTCACCCCTGATGACAGGGAATCAAGGCCAGCCTCACCCCTGATGACAGGGAATCAAGGCCAGCCTCACCCCTGATGACAGGGAATCGAGGCCAACCTCACCCCTGATGACAGGGAATCAAGGCCAGCCTCACCCCTGATGACAGGGAATCGAGGCCAGCCTCACCCCTGATGACAGGGAATCGAGGCCAGCCTCACCCCTGATGACAAGGAATCAAGGTCAGCCTCACCCCTGATGACAGGGAATCAAGGCCAGCCTCACCCCTGATGACAGGGAATCAAAAGGAGAACAACAACACTAAATTATAATGTCACATGTGACCTTTTTATACAGATGTAATTCACTGGAAATATTAGTTGTTTTTAACATATGAGGAATACACTAACGTAGGCCGGATATGAAGACAGTTGGTGGAGAGAGTAGTGCAAGATAACAACACTAAATTAAAATTTGATGCAGTAACAGACAGAGAGAAAGACACAGACAGACAGTAATATTTATTCTGTAGATGCTTAACACACCACATGTTCTACTTACAATCAACCCAAGAGTGATGATCAGGTGCACCACCTGAAATTGAAACGTAGGAAACTATCATGTAAACATTAAGAACATAACACATGTTTTACTTATTGTGTGTAGCAGCTGCTTGTGCGAATACCCGACTCGGTCCTGAAATTGTACGTAAGCAATCGTCACGTGACCAGCTTTCAATGTCAACCATATTTTTCAAACCCTGGCTATCTTTTTTATCTTATGGACTATAACATATTAATATGCTAATTTTGGAGATATGTAAGTCCTCACAGGCACTGATGGTCACTCGCCTTTTTCTATTTTCACTCCCTTCCATGGACCACTGGCCCCTGAACTAGCAACTGGTGATATATGTAACAAAACAAAGGTAGTTATTTGGGTTGCGTTTCCTCAACTTGCTGTGTTAATGAATCTCTTTGAACGGATACAAATTGATGAACAATCAATACAGATTCAAGATGGCTGCGTAACACACGTCGCCGAACCAATTACTCTACTGGGTCTGTTGTGTTCCAATGGTAAGGAGTCACACAAATTCCAACAAAGGGATGTTTGGAGTCCAGAGGGTTTCTTTTGTTTATTCACAGATCATTTTGGAGGGGAAACAATGTCACCGACACGCACGCAGCCATTAACACCAAGTTATAACAAAACGGTAAAGAACATGTTCTAATCACACAGGAAAGACTTAAAAATTCACTATGTATAGAACATTTGTAGACCCCCAAGGCTGGCTACTTACCCAGCATGCCTCTGGCCATCACTTTCCGGTACATGATTTGGTGACCCTCGCAAGGCCGCGTCTCCAAGGTCAAACCTGACATCACCATTACGCCTACCTCCTGTAATAATGTTACAATGGCAAGTTGTAACATGCTGTCACGTGACACACCCAAGTTATACACACAATATTAAAACAAAGGTGATACGATCTCAGCAACTCATAGCCTCATTAACTAGGACACACGGCAGCCGCCAGTGACATATGAGGCTTTTGTGTCTTTGGCAGGTCACTCAGATGCACATGTGACAGAACAGCAACAAGATTACGAAATATATTGTTCATGGCTCCAAGATTCCATTAGACAACAAGAAATATACTTACTTTGGAGCAATTGTTGAAAATATGTGACATTTCAACCCATCTACATCAGATCATGTGACATCAGTGGGTGAACAAGATCCGCTGTAGATGGGTCGAAGCGTCGCATATGTTTCAACAAATACTCCAAAGTAAGTATATTTCTTGCTGTCTAGAAGGAAGATTGTGTTTGTTTTCATATATTGAAAATGTGCAAGAAACAAAAAGAAACTATTTTATTATTTTCACATTGTTGTGTTATTATAACTCAATTTGTCCTGTAGATTGTAAATAAATACTGTTTTGAAAGGGGAAACATTTCATAAGTATTAAACTCCTGCTTGCTCCTTTTCCACAATAAATGTGAATGCAATCTAAAAATCATGTAGTTATTATGTTATTGTGGAAATAAAATCTATTGTATTTTAAATAAAATAAGCCATTTCTCTAAAATTTTCCCAAAGCTTTGATTCCCCATGACAACTGCTCAGACAAGTGACAATTCTGGTAGACAAGTAAGTTTTAAAATTGATTTGTCTTATTTCTATCACTGCAGGATATACTCACCGTGAAAGCCATCATGGAGTCACCAAAACGTGAGAATCCACCACCAGGGAAGAAGATACTTCGTTTGCGGATGTGGGGTCTTTGTGCGGGGGCCATGTCCAAGTGACGCTCCGCCTCTACAAAAATAATGCAACATAAATTCACAAATGTACTTTCTGTATATTAATACAATAATTTTGTGAGCAGTCTGGCAGCATCTCCTTCCCAGTGCAGAGACCTACCGGTACTCACCTTTGTCTGTGTCCATTCACTTCCTTCAACCATTGGGCTATGGTCTATCAATTGGCGATGTATTTCAAGAAAGAAATTTAGAGTTATTTACTTATGTGTTTGCTGCTCATCCAATATGATTTGTACCAGTTGTAGAAAAATGGAAGCAGTGAAGTTAAAAAAGTAAAGGTAAGTTTTTCTATAGTACAGTATCCAGCACTGCTTAAAACGCTTTACACTTTACTCCCTGGCAGATCTGTTCAACTGAACACCATCTCGACTTCTTTGGGAAGCTTTCAACCATGCTGCAATTAAAGCACATAAACAAATATCCTCTACTATCCATAGCCAGGGAGTCATTCATACAGCTGAGTGAACTGGAGCAACATAGAGTGAACAAACTTGCCCAAGGTTCGACACTGCAGCACATGTTTTGAACCCAGGTTCTCTCGATTGAGAGTCCATGTGTAGTGGCGTAAAAATGCCGACATCGTTATTGTGTCGATCGTCAACATCTGACAAAGATTCTTCACTAAAACTATCAAATAATCTGTCCAAAACGTACAGTGGTAAATCGCTAGTTGAAGTAATGCCATCCGCCATTGTGGCCACTGCACATTTTGATAATTCATAATTAAAAACTGTGAAAATCTCTGTAAACTATTATTGAGCGATAATAAACAGTGACCACTGCTGAATAGCTAATTTATTCGCCTTGACAACCGTACACAACAAGTGGCTCCACGTAATAGATAATTATGAGTAAAAATGATTTGAATAGCAGACATCGTTAATGCCAAATACCCGGCCTATCGTACTGAAGCATCACAGACAGTGAGGCCGGAAATCCGGCCTGCCTTACTGAAATGGTTAATGCTGTCTGTTGACACAAGCCTCTGCCAGTGACCAATTACAGATTAGTCACAGTTACCATCAAACAATAGCAGGCAGAGAATCTTATCTCCATAGTGGGGTGGGGGGTGGGGTGGGTGTAATACACAATCAATTGGCACTCTGCCATCCTAGTCCAGACAAAATGTGAACATTTAGCTTTTTGAGAGGCAATGAGGTGCCCTTAGAATGATTCAATCAAATACAAATTTCTTGTGTACAGTGACAGTACCCTAAGAGACAAAATTAGAGAAAAAGTTATTGAACAGTTTTTGAAATAACAGAAAAGACAACCTCTGATCCAAGAAAGACACAGACTCTGCATGTGACAGATGTTGTAGGAAAAGGGATTAGTTATGTGACGGGGTGTAGCCAGCCAGTTATAAATTGAGCTGCAGGGCTGTTCTCCTGTAGTAGACAATTTAGTTAGCAAATTTTGCATTTTAGGGCACTACCACATGAAATGTCTATACAAAATTAGAGAAAAAGTTACTGAAGTTTTTAAAAATATATACAAAATGTGAAAATTTACCAGTTTTTGGGTCCTTTTTTCCATTAGCTGCCCTTAGAATGATTCAATCAAATACAGATTTCTCGTGGCAGTACCCTAAGATACATCTATGCAAAATTAGAGAAAACGTTACTGAACGGTTTCTGAGATACGGCAGCTAATGGCGGATGGCGGACGGCGGACGGCGGACGGCAGACGCAGGGTGATGGCAATAGTCCGTTGGACCTTCGGCCCAAAGGACTAAAAATTGGGGTACGTGAAAAAAAACAGTGCCCACAGCAAACATAAGTTTAATTTGTTGAGGGCAGTGAACCAGACATTTATAGTTGAAATTAATAATAATAATAAGATAACTTCTATAAGGTATATATAAGGTATATATATATATAAGGTAGGCATTTCTGTCAAAATCAAAACACTGAGGAGACAAGACCTAGACAGCTGTTTTTGGTTCGGGTGTAGAATAGAGCTGTGCAACCTAACACCTGGTTCACTGTAATGAATAGGGCTGTGCAACCTAACACCCGGTTCACTGTGGTGAATAGGGCTGTGCAACCTAACACCCGGTTCACTGTGGTGAATAGGGCTGTGCAAAAAATAATACCTGGTTCACTGTGATGAATAGGGCTGTGCAACCTAACACCCGGTTCACTGTGATGAATAGGGCTGTGCAACCTAACACCTGGTTCACTGTGGTGAATAGGGCTGTGCAACCTAACACCCGGTTCACTGTGATGAATAGGGCTGTGCAACCTAACACCTGGATCACTGTGGTGAATAGGGCTGTGCAACCTAACACCCGGTTCACTGTGGTGAATAGGGCTGTGCAACCTAACACACGGTTCACTGTGATGAATAGGGCTGTGCAAACTAACACCCGGTTCACTGTGGTGAATAGGGCTGTGCAACCTAACACCCGGTTCACTGTGGTGAATAGGTCTGTGCAACCTAACACCCGGTTCACTGTGATGAATAGGGCTGTGCAACCTAACACCCGGTTCACTGTGATGAATAGGGCTGTGCAACCTAACACCCGGTTCACTGTGGTGAATAGGGCTGTGCAACCTAACACCCGGTTCACTGTGGTGAATAGGGCTGTGCAACCTAACACCCGGTTCACTGTGGTGAATAGGGCTGTGCAACCTAACACCCGGTTCACTGTGATGAATAGGGCTGTGCAACCTAACACCCGGTTCACTGTGATGAATAGGGCTGTGCAACCTAACACCCGGTTCACTGTGGTGAATAGGGCTGTGCAACCTAACACCCGGTTCACTGTGGTGAATAGGGCTGTGCAACCTAACACCCGGTTCACTGTGGTGAATAGGGCTGTGCAACCTAACACCCGGTTCACTGTGGTGAATAGGGCTGTGCAACCTAACACCCGGTTCACTGTGGTGAATAGGGCTGTGCAACCTAACACCCGGTTCACTGTGGTGAATAGGGCTGTGCAACCTAACACCCGGTTCACTGTGGTGAATAGGCAGGGGTAGAACTACCCACTAGTCCGCTAGTCCGTACACTAGTAAAGATTACGGCGGACTAGTAAACCCGGCCTACCAACTAGTCCGGCTGTCTAGTAAAAATCAGCGTGTTGCGTGGCGCCACCAACCGTACAATTGACAAAGTAAATATTCACCTAATGTGAATCGACAGTGAAACGGTACTTTTGATTGGTTGTTGTGTGACATAGAAATCTGAAACGACTGTTTTGTTTGGCTTAGCGTATCATGTAGAGGGGTACCGGCTAATGAGCGCAATTGGCGTCCATTTTCGCGTGTATTTTCTAATCTATTTTCAAATGCGCGGATTTCGAATACGGTTCACATCTTCAGTTCTACATCAATTATTTTGTTAATTCATTACTAATTATTTTGTTACGTTTACGCACGATGCATCGTTATTTAACTGGGGTTGCAAAACCAGAAGTTAAACGCAAGGTGGAAAAGCGAGAACGGGACACGCTGTACGACCAGCAGAAACGACAGCGTGGCTATTTGAAGGTTTGGGAACGAGACCACACTTGGCTGTCCTACGATGACGACAACGATTTGATGTTTTGCAAAGTGTGCAGGACACACAACGTAACTGGTGTCCATGGCAAGAATGCATTCTTGACTGGCACGGACAACTTTCGTCCAGACTCGCTACGCGCACACAGTACAAGCGAGGCGCACACACGAGCTGTCTTCCGGCAAACTGCGTTCGAAGCCCGTCCCGGCACTGCACCTGCCCACCGAGCCATCCAAGCGCTGAACACGGCCACCATGGACCGTCTGACACTCAGCCGCTTAGGCCAAGGCCCGACTGTAGTAGTTACACTGAAAGCAGTGACACCGACTGTGATGACAGTAGTGCCTCCGACTCTGAGTGACACTGACTGACAGGCAGTGTTAACGCCAGGCCTGGATGACACTGTGCCTGTGGTTTATTGTGTTTTAAATAAAATTGTTGTGACCTAAATTTGTGCTATGTTTTTTATTTGCAGGACTAGTAAACCTTTTGGCGGACTAGTAAACTTTTGTCTTTACTAGTCCTGCTGTCTAGTAAAATAAATGCTGAAGTTCTACCCCTGATAGGGCTGTGCAACCTAACACCCGGTTCACTGTGGTGAATAGGGCTGTGCAACCTAACACCCGGTTCACTGTGGTGAATAGGGCTGTGCAACCTAACACCCGGTTCACTGTGTTAGTTATAAATAAAGAAAGACGTACCAAAGTCCCAGTGTCGCTTCCTGTCACAGTAGTTGTCTGGGAGACGTGGCAAGGAGTCCGCTTTGAGGTCGTATTGGCTCAAGTGCTCAAAAACCTGAAGAGACATTAGGGAATCAGGCCTTGATGCAGGATAACATTTTGTAATCAATTTGTTTTCCTTCAGTTCCTGTCTTTGTTCCATTTATGCAGGAAAAAGTTTTGACCAGTCCAAAAATGTCTAGGTATATACGCATGGAAATACAATCCAGTCCAAACACACACACACATATATATAAATTTGTATATGTGTAACACACAATTATTAAAACTTAATGGACATATGAATAACAGTGACAGTCAATAATGAGTAAGTTTTTTTCTTTGCACCTCCAATTTTCACCCATCCAAATTCAATCTTCCACCCATCCAAACATGAACTCAACCCATCCAAATGACGGATGGACAGGTCTCAAGATAAAGCTATGTTGTTCTCCTCTGCCCCAACAGATGTTCAGTGCATGGATGCAAAGGCTTCGGTGCACGTCTATTGGTTTCTCAAAACTGGCATCAGGCAACACTAATTGCACACAATGTATTCAGCACATCTACCAAACTGAGATGAAAGATGGGCAAATAAGAAGATCGCAACACCTTGCAACTAAAGCCACACATGCACTATGAATGACCGAACAATTGTGTCTGCAAGGTGGCAGCAGCAGTATTGCCATATTTGTTTTCATGCATGCTTCACTAATCAAAAATGGGTGTGTATATTGTGCGTTAATCAGGAACTATATACTGTATATGAATTATACTTGCAACGTAAACATCAAGTATTTAACAAGATTGTAATATCGATCAATACTGAAGAAATCTGGTATCGAACCAGCTCTACCTCATTCACAACTGTGTTCAAGGAACATTTTTTACAATATTAACATGTTCAACCATGCACGTCATCTTACCTTGGCCATGGTCAGTTGCTTGGCCCCGCCCATAATGTGGACGCTCTTGTCCACTACACTGACACTGCACAGAGAGTCTGCGTCTGCTTTCACTTTCAAATTCACTTTCGAGCCCGGCATCTTCTCCTTCTTACCAAACTGTAGCTCCACCTGTCAATGATACAAACATGAAACCCATAACAATAAACAAACTATTTTCGCCTTATTTGAATTAGCAAAAATTACCTGTGTTACACACAGAGATATGGAATATGTTTTCACAAAACTTATGTGTATTATGACTCAGTTTTGACACAGTTTGACCAGTACTTCATCTTGTAATACCAACTTTAGTTAGTGGCTACCTGCACACCGCTGACCTTATGACTCCCAGAAGTGTGAAAAACATCTTGATGCATTTGTCTTGAGTCAATCAGACAGAGTGAGGTGACAGAGGGAAAGTCTTGCTGTTCGTTGAAAACTACTCTGGCTCAAGCACAACGTACGATATGCCATATGGGTCTGTTAATGGTTATAATGCAGTTTAATTAAATTTGCATCCTTCCCTCCTGTTATACAATGTTGCATTTATTTTTGGATCCATTGATTATCGTGGGTAACTAATGTTTATTATTATTATTACGTAGTAGTGGTATGAGTATTTACCTAAAAAAACTTTGCTTAGCGTATGTGTCCATTTTGGATAATGGACACATACTGGAATAATCTGACAGCCGGATAATTGTTGTACTTTTTTACTTAAGTATTGTTTGATACAAGTACTTTTACTTAAGTACTTTCTTCAGGGGATACTTTTTTTACTTAAGTAGTTTTTTTGGAGTTACTTTTACTTTTACTTAGTTACTTGATTGGAGTACTTGTACCAGCATTGCATATACCTATACACACACAGGCATAGGCTTGCTTGATTACAGTTAGATATTAGTTTGTTTTGAATACCCAAATAAAATATTATTTAATCTTTACTAGGTAACTGCAAATTTAATGTTTGAAATAATGCATGAGTACAAAATTGAGTTCTCAAAAGGACTGAGCTGAATAGCTGAGCCTGCAAGGGAATAGGTGTAGACTTCTACACCATCAGGAACCTGAGCTAAGAAAAGCACTAAACAAGAATTATTAGGAAAATTCATGAACATGGATGCGCAACAGTAGAGTATCGCAGCAGATGAAGACAACTCATTAAGATGCCAGAATATAACAGGTGATGAAGCCCCAACCTAGAACAGATCAAAGAAACATGAGTTTCTACCTTGTTTTGAAGACACTTCTTGATGTTGATATTGATGTTGTCAGCAACTGTCTCCCCATCCTCTCTCACATAGTAGACAAGGACTCGACTGACGGGTGACATATTTGGTGACACTGCGATCTCAAGGACAAAGCTTGATACGTACGCGGGCAGTTTGACAGGTTTTCGTTTCGGAATCTCTCGGCCAGTGTCTGGGTCCATTTCTGTTAACAAGGTGGGTGACAGGATGAAGAGGAATCAGAGGAGCTCTTATTAAGATAACGGGCTCTTAAAGAAAATTCATCATTAAACAGAATTCGTTGTTATGTTTAGAGTTTTATAGACATACAAAAATCTGCAGTCATATCTTTTTACCTCTGCTACAGGAACAGGAAATATTGATTTCTCCGAAATACGTAATACAACAAATTAATAACATGACAAATTATAACAATGCGTCACTGTCTATTTGTGGTGTCATTAGGATCAATATTAGTAGCCGGTATACCTAGGGCCAGGCTATAGACTACACAGTATAGTAGCTTGACTAGATCAAAGTCTCAATTTGGGACGTAAAAGAACCACTGAGAGTGAGGACGACAAGCACCCTGGCAGTGACCACCCTCAGTGACAGCATAGAAAGGTCGGCTTGGCGATAATGTTCTGAAAAAGGCTGGCTAGTTGAATGAGACCTCATCAGATCATGACATATAACCACGATGTATACAGTCTACAGACTAGTCAGTTAATAGAACGTTGCCGAGTGCTGGAAACAACTAGAACTAGAAAGTCAAAGACAAACACAAAGTCAAAGTCGTGCCAGGTTACCCTAGTCGTCGACATCGTTTTAGTCTTCTCAACTCTAGTATATATGCCTATCCCTGTAAATGATAGACTAGACTTAATAAATAGTATTAAATACACTAACTTAGTCTTAGTACAGTCAGTTTGCCTGACACTACAACGTAATCAGTACCTGCAATTATCCAGGCCACTATGTCTGATGTCATGTGAAATAGGAAAATAAATTTCGCGTATACAGCAGTATGTAAAGCCGACCCCCTTCCTTAAACTTGACAATACGGGCCATGTTTGCGTGCATGCTGTTATAAACGTTTGCAGCATACGTTTCTTCTTGGCTGGTAGTGGTGCCATTTCGATCCGAGCCTTTATTTCGTGCCGCATGAGTCATGACTTCTTCTTGTTTGAGCGCCATGAACGCGGATATGCGAATTTATCGTAACCATGTTTCCTATTGGTCAGATTACGACCAGAAGCAGCGAATGAAAAACGATGTCACAACAAGCAGCGTATACATGCTGCCACCTGTTGAATACAGTGAAGCTAAATTTGAGGAGCACGGAAATGATTGATGACGAAAGAATCCGTAATATTTTCATCCCTCGCCGTAATACCGTAATTTGAGGAGTATTTCCGGAATGATTCCGGATAATCCGGAATGGTAGGCAGGTCTGCAATGACATTATTTGCATGACACATTCGTGAAAGCGTCCCTTTGGCACATCCTTGTGTTGAATGTATTCGGTGCACGAAATCATAGTTAAAGAGCAAAATCGCCTTATGAACCCCAGGACATAAGAAGGTTAATAGGTCACAGGTCAGAGGTTAGCAACATCAGATGATGTCACACTGCATTTGAATGACAGGTGAAATACATAGGACATGGTAAGTCATTCATAGGGAGCAAAATAACATGTCACAGCAAAAACTTACAAACCCTTTAGAGAATTTGTTAACAGATTTTGTTATGTACACTTTTCAAAACCGACACTGCATATTACCTGAACTGTTGCACAGACAACAGGTTTGAAACTGATTCATGATGGGCAAACATGACCTACCTGGTACTTATAAGTGTCATAAGAGAACATTATTGGAGACATTTCTGTTCTTAAGCGAACATAGTCAGATCTCATTTAACCTTTGTATTATTCATACATGTATACAGTTTTAACAAAGTTTTATAACAATTATATTGTTCATGCATGGCTCCAAAATTAAATTTGAATAGCAAGAATTAAACTCAAATTGGAGCTGTATTTGAAACTTGCAACGTTATGACCTGTCTGCAGCGGACCATGATCACGAACTGATGTCATGTGATTTTGGCGGAATGACACTTACATCGGTGAAACTAAGACCACTCTGCCAGAGGTTTAAAGAACACACAAACCTGGGTAAGCCTACAGGAGTAGGAGATCATTATCTGACCACAGGACACTCAGTGTCCATGGATGACACCAAGGTCTTGGCCTGAGAACAGAACTAGCACAAGAGAAAAGTAAAGGAGGTCATCTACATCAGAGAGCCCCTACAATGAACAGAGACTAGGGATACCACCTGCCCGCCATCTACAACCAGATCATTCCGCCAAAATCTACGTCACGTCACATGACATCAGTGCGTGATCAAGATCCGCTGTAGACAGATCGAAACGTTGCAAGTTTCAAATACAGCTCCAGTGTAAGTTTAATGCTTACTGTTCAAACTAATTTTAGTTTTATTTATCTTTGCATCATCTTTTAGTGTATAATCAACTTATTTAATGTAATTTAACTTTATATTTTTTTGTCTAGTATGTTTAGCTGTTCAGCGTTTTGCTAGTCATTTGCTTTATAATTTCATTCACCTGTAATTTTACTATACAAAGGTTTGTTTATACATACTAGAATTTTTTTGTTAACTTTACTTTTTATTATTAATTTCTCTTCAATGAGATTTTATGTTTCTTAAATATTTGCCGATTTTGTAAACCCCGGTGTATAAAAGTTTATTATTATTATTATCATAAGATCACTTTAAAAGGGAATTTATGGGCACTCACCTATGTTGACGACTGCTTTCTCTGGACCAGTTACGGAGCTATCAACGATAACCTCCTCCACCACCTCCACCCTTCCTTCCTCCTCCTCCTCCTCCTCCTCCTCCTCTGGCTGTGTTATCACCAACACTTCCGCCCTATTAGTTATGGGACCCGCTGCCACAATGTTTCCCGTGACATCACCTGAAGGCATACAAAAGATAAGTCCTCATATATCATTTAGTCGACGTAAACAACACATACAGTATAGTCAAACCTCGCGTTGTGGTCACCTCAGGAATACAGCCACCTCACTATTAAGGTCAACCTGGGGACTGAATAAAAGTGACCGGAATATCCAGGTGGTTGTATAAGCGGGATTAATTTTCTGCACTTTACTGATAGGAAAATAATTTTGGACCCCCATAAGGTGGCTGTATCACCAAGGTGGCCATAAAGTAGGGCATTGAAAGCACTTAACCCTAGGGCATTAAAAGCCCTGTAGGGCATTGAAAGCATTTAACACTTCAACCCCTGGTAAACAGTGGGACCATAAAGTGAGGTATGACTGTACTATATCTGGTCTCTAGGGCAGTGAAAGCACTTAACACTTCAACCCAAGGCAAACATTGGGACCATAAAGTGAGGTGTGACTGTACTGTATCTGGTCTCTAGGGCATTGAAAGCGTTTAACACTTCAACCCCTGGCAAACATTGGGACCATAAAGTAAGGTGTGACTGTACTGTATCTGATCTCTAGGGCAGTGAAAGTGCTTAACACTTCAACCCCTGGGAAACATTGGGACCATAAAGTGATGTTTGTCTGTACTGTGTCTAATCTGTAGGGCATTGAAAGCACTTAACACTTCAACCCCAGGCAAACATTGGGACCATAAAGTGAGGTGTGAATGTACTGTATCTGGTCTCTAGGGCATTGAAAGCGCTTAACACTTCAACCCCTGGCAAACATTGTGACCATAAAGTGAGGTTTGACTGTACTATATATGTTCTCTAGGGCAGTGAAAGCACTTAACACTTCAACCCCAGGCAAACATTGTGACCATAAAGTGAGGTTTGACTGTACTGTATCTGGTCTCCAGGGCACTGAAAGCGCTTAACACTTCAACCCTTGGCAATCATTGGGACCATAAAGTGATGTTTGTCTGTACTGTGTCTAATCTGTAGGGCATTGAAAGCACTTAACACTTCAACCCCAGGCAAACATTGGGACCATAAAGTGAGGTGTGACTGTACTGTATCTGGTCTCTAGGGCATTGAAAGCGCTTAACACTTCCAACCCCTGGCAAACATTGGGACCATAAAGTGAGGTGTGAATGTACTGTATCTGGTCTCTAGGGCATTGAAAGCGCTTAACACTTCAACCCCTGGCAAACATTGGGACTATAAAGTGAGGTTTGACTGTACTATATCTGGTCTCTACGGCAGTGAAAGCACTTAACACTTCAACCCCTGGCAAACATTGGGACTATAAAGTGATGTTTGTCTGTACTGTGTCTGATCTGTAGGGCATTGAAAGCACTTAACACTTCAACCCCTGGCAAACATTTGGACCATAAAGTGAGGTGTGACTGTACTGTATCTGGTCTCTAGGGCATTGAAAGTGCTTAAAGCTTCAACCCCTGGCAAACATTGGGACCATAAAGTGAGGTTTGACTGTACTATATCTGTTCTCTAGGGCATTGAAAGCGCTTAACACATCAACCCCTGGCAAACATTGGGACCATAAAGTGAGGTTTGACTTTACTATATCTGTTCTCTAGGGCAGTGAAAGCGCTTAACACTTCAACCCCTGGCAAACATTGGGACCATAAAGTGAGGTGTGACTGTACTGTATCTGGTCTCTAGGGCATTGAAAGCGCTTAACACTTCCAACCCCTGGCAAACATTGGGACCATAAAGTGAGGTGTGAATGTACTGTATCTGGTCTGTAGGGCACTGAAAGCGCATAACACTTCAACCCTTGGCAAACATTAGGACCATAAATTGATTTTGTGTGAGGCAGCGATGCAATATTTATAGTAAAGGTGCAGATGGTAGCGCCCCCTAGTAGATAGGCCTGGAGTTTCCCTAGTGATCAAGCTGGGACCAATGCGGAGGAATATGTAAAGGAGTGATATGGGCTATATAGGCCAGCCACAAAGGAAATTCAGCCTCACTCTCTGGTTTGGTTTGATTCGGTGTATACTATTGGCTCGCCAATCACCAAGATTCTGTGTGCTGTTGTTATGTCGATTTAGTTATATTTGGTATCGTTGTTTTGTGTTTAATCGTGTGAGTTAGTGTGTTGTAGGCGGGGTATTACCGGAGTTGGAGGAAGGTACGAAGGAGTTCGAACACGGGGACAGCGTGGTGACGCCATTTGCGCCAGCGTGGGCTATAGGCATTACAAGGTAACCGTCGTCGTGGTTCGAGCGCGGAAGCTGTGCGAAGCTAAGTATAATTTCTTTTGTTACAGTAAGCGTATGATGGATAGTGGCAAGGAAAGTAAGGCGTTAGCATTAGTGATTGGCGATAGCCACGTATTCTGGCTACAGAAGTTTGTCGAGTCCGAGACGGTTCGTTTTTTTCCGGGGTCGCCGCTCGCGGGTAATGATTGCCGCATCAGTTTTGCGGGTTATCGGGGCAGTTCGGTGGGTAGCCATAGAGGTTTGGCGAGGAGTGTGGCAAGGGATTTACCTCGGCTTGTGGTCATGAGTGTAGGGGGTAACGACATAGACAGTGCGCCAGGACACCAGGTATTGAAAGTAGGGATGCGTCTGTACGAGGTTGCCCAGGATTTGGTTAGAAGAGGGGTTGAGCGCGTGGTGATATGCCAGGTGGTGAAACGTAAAACATATCGCCACATTTCAAGCGAGGAAGGAGCTAGGCGCGTAGTCGAAATTAATGAATTTCTTAAGGCAGTGTGTGACACCGGTAAGATTAGCTTTTGGAAGCACAAAGGGTTGTGGAACTCGCGGCACGAAATTTTTCGGCCAGATGGAGTTCACTTCAACGATCTCGGTAATTATAAGCTATGGCGCAGTGTTAGGGGAGCAGTTTTTATGGCAGTGAAGAGCATTAAGATGTAAGTGTGTGGGGTCGCCGACTGACAGTATCGACACAGTGGTAAGTGAGTGAATGTGAAACTTCAAAAGTTGACGCTAATGTTATAGATTTGTAATGGTTACTAGGATAATATAACGAATAGGCGTACCTATGTGATATAGTAATGGGATGTTTGTGGGTAGTGATGCTGGCAAAACAGTAAGGTTCAGTATCTACGATCAGTCGTCCTTACTGCCAACAGTAAGTGTGAAGTGTAATCAGAACATGAGTGAGTGGGAATTACGACTGGTCGTCCTTACTGGGAACAGTAAGTGTGTAATAGTCGGTAATGCAGTCTACGATAGTAAAGTTAGACGTTTACGACCAGTCGTCCTTACTGGGAACAGTAAGTGTGAAAAGTTTGTGTTTGGGGTTGGTTACGACTGGTCGTCCTTACTGGGAACAGTAAGTGTGTAATAGTTAGTGATGCAGTCTAAAATAGTAAAGTTAGACGTTTACGACCAGTCGTCCTTACTTGTTACAGTAAGTGTGAAAAGTATGCGTTTGGGGTTGGTTACGACTGGTCGTCCTTACTGGGAACAGTAAGTGTGTAATAATTGGTGATGCAGTCTAAAAATAGTAAAGTTAGACGTTTACGACCAGTCGTCCTTACTGGTTACAGTAAGTGTGAAAAGTGTGCGTTTGGGGTTGGTTACGACTGGTCGTCCTTACTGGGAACAGTAAGTGTGTAATAGTTGGTGATGCAGTCTAAAATAGTAAAGTTAGACGTTTACGACCAGTCGTCCTTACTGGTACAGTAAGTGAATATAATGGGTTTTACCTATCGTAGGTGTCTTAAGGGTGTAATGAGATGGAAAATTCAGTGATATCAATCGATAAGTGACATTGTTCGGATATGTGGACTCAATGAAAAGGACCAGGTGGTCCGTATGGTTGGAAATGTTGTATTGGTTTCCTATTGAAATATAACACCACCCATCATATTGTAGAATGGCGCCGGTGAGGCAGTCTGTCCGGCAGCGTGCCAGGGCGGCAGCAGGTGCGCATCCCCCACAGATTCAAGAAGTGCCAGCAGCAGTCCAAGTAGACCCTGCGGCTAGACTGGCAACAGCATCTGCTGCGAGTGCTGCTCGTCGACGCTGGGAAGCGAACATCGAGAGTCGTCTCGATGCGACAGACCAGCTCCGTCGGGAACTGCGAGAGGTGAAGGACTTGCTGCAGTCGGTCGTACCTAACGTGATGCCGGCGACGGCAAGTCAACCGATACCTGGGTCTGCTTCGTCGGCAATAGGACAGCAGGTGGCGGGTCCGTCGTCGGATATGGCGCAGGGAACTGCCATGGTGGAACCTCCATGGCCTAATGTAGAAGGCATGGTGGGATCGTGCCAGTCAATAGACACAGGTATGGTGCAGTGTATGCAGAATTTGCCGGGGCCGACGCAGACAAGGGTGGCCAAAGTAATTAGTAACTCCTTGTCTCTTCATGGTCATGTTCCCAGTAAAATTAGAAGTAAGATATGGGAGGGTGAATTTGTTGATATGCACTCTCTCCTTCCAGAAGCCACCTTCACACAACCAGATCTATCCCTCTCAATCCGTCCTGAAGGAGATAGTGGTAGCCCAGCTGTTTGCGTCGTGCCGAAGCCCAAAACAGAAGTCAGGTCATTCTACGTATGGTCCAAAGCCTTTGATATATTCAGTTCAGTGTACATGCTGAAGCCAGGCAATATAGTGGAGGGCCCCAAGCTGCTTAAGTATAGGCACATCATCCGAAATCTGTGTGAACGAGGGGGGAACTGGCGAGGGTATGACGAGTCCTTTCGCACTTTCAAAACAGTAGAGGGTTGGCAGTGGGATGAGATGCATTCTGAGTTGTGGCTGCAGGCGGCTCAGCCAGTGCCAAAGGGGCAAGGGCGGCCTCCCTTTCTTGGCAAGGGGGCAGCTATCCGACTCGGACATTGCAATACATACAACGCAGGTACCCCATGTCCCTACAATCCGTGCAGGTACAGACATGCATGCAGGTGGTGCGGGGCAGGGCATCCCGGGGTTAGATGTCCAAAGCATAGAGGAATCCCAGCTCAGCGGGGAGGGTTCAAGTAGTAAAGGTGAACTGGTCATGCCCTCGCCCGTATCCCCAGCCATACTCAGCAAGTGGTTACAGGGATATGATATAGCTCAGATTGAATATCTGGTGAACGGTTTTGAAAAAGGCTTTGATATTGGGTGTTTAGGGATACCAATACAGAAGGATAAGAAAGTTGCTAACATGCGATCTGCTTTTGAATTACCACAGGTAATAGATATGAAGTTGCAGAAAGAATTATCGTTACAGAGAGTTTTAGGTCCCTTTGACATACTCCCCGATGACCCCACGTTTAGAGTGTCCCCCCTTGGTGTAGTGCCTAAAAAGTTACCAGGGGAATTTCGTATGATTCATAACTTATCTTACCCAGAAGGCTCTTCTGTTAATGACTACATACCCAGTGAATTTAGCACAGTTCAATACGCAACAATACAGGACGCTATTTCCTTTATCAAGCAGGCCACCAATATCGTGTTTATGGCTAAAGTAGATATCGAATCTGCATTCAGAATAATTCCGGTGGCTTCGAAAGACCGTCCACTGCTAGGTTTCTGTTGGAAGGATAAATTTTACATGGACGCGGTCC
Organism: Paraescarpia echinospica; assembly: GCA_020002185.1. NCBI lineage: Eukaryota > Metazoa > Annelida > Polychaeta > Sabellida > Siboglinidae > Paraescarpia > Paraescarpia echinospica. Next base: position 22,884 of record JAHLWY010000135.1, read on the forward strand.
TGCCAATGGGTTGTGCTAGTTCGTGTGCTATCTTTGAAGCTTTCAGCACAGCATTAGAGTGGGTGGCTGAGGAGAAGCTGGGTTTAACAAAAGTAATTCATGTGCTGGATGACTTTCTGGTGTTAGCGGAGTCCACGGGGAAATGTCAAAGGGATTTGAAAGCGTTCATGCAAATGTGTAGAGAGCTAGGGGTTCCATTAGCACCAGATAAGACAGTTGGCTCGTGTACGGAAATACAATTCCTAGGTATTACTCTCGATACAGTGTCAATGGAGGCCCGCTTGCCAGAAGACAAGTTGGAAAAGGGCAGGTCATTGTTACAGTCATTTCTTGGTAAGCACAAGGTCACACTCAGGGAGTTAGAGTCTCTGATAGGGTTACTCAGTTTCATGTGCTGTATATTGCGTTTTGCAAGGGCCTTTTTAAGAAGAATGATCGATATAACTCTTGGATTAAGCAAGCCTAATCACCACGTTAGGCTAACAAGGCAGGTCAAGTTGGATATGTTGGTTTGGCTGGAATTTCTTGATAATTTTAATGGCAGGTCTTTCTTTAGAAACGATGAGTTTCTCACAGGAGATTATCTGCAGTTGTTCACGGATGCATCGGGGGGCGTAGGGTATGGGGCAGTATGTGGGCCTGAATGGTTTTATGGTGAATGGCCCATCTCTTGGCAAGCTCACAACATTACAGTATTGGAGTTATACCCCATTATGGCTGCTGTGGAGATGTGGGGGGAGGCCTGGGCAAACAGTAGTGTCTGTTTTTTTACGGACAATGAATCTTTGGTCTCGGTGCTCAACAAACAATCATCCAAAGAACCATCAGTAATGGTGTTACTTCGTAAGTTGATTTTAACATGCTTGCGTTTGAATATTAATTTTACAGCCCGACATGTGCCAGGTCGGGACAATACACTTGCTGACAAATTGTCCCGTTCTCAGATCGACGAATTTCACAAGCTGGCACCAGGGGCCAATCACGAGCCGACCACGCTGCCATTCCACATCTCCCCGGCGGCCTTCGGGACACTGTAGAGGTATTATTGCAAGCATCATTAGCTCCTTCATCCAGGGTACAATATGGGAGGGCTTGGACAAAGCTGGTAGGGTTTTTGCAGTCAGTAAACATAGTTCCCATTTTGCCAATTTCGGTCCCAAGTATGATGGTCTTCATAGCGCATTTGCATAACACCGGTTTCGCCCCAGCATCTATCGTGTCCACTGTATCGGCCATTTCATATTTTCATAAGATCAATGGTTTCCAGGACCCTGGAAAGAATTTCATTATATCTAAACTTTTGACAGGGGCTCAGAACTTACGAACAGTGCCAGATGTGAGATTGCCTGTCACTTTGCCAATACTCATCCAGCTAGTTAACGCGGTGCCTTCAGTAATTACTTCGCATTATCAAGGTCTGATGATGCGAGCCATGATGGTTCTAGCTTTCAGAGCATACTTGAGGGTAGGGGAGATGGTCCCTCGTTCTAGCAAGGTAGTGCAAGGTTGTATACAGGTCCAGGACGTTACAGTCAGTGGTGAAATAATAACCGTTTCTTTCAGGCATTTTAAAAATAGTGGCAGACAAGGTCCCCAGCATGTGCAGATTGATGGTGAGTGTTTTCTTGGCACTTCCATTCACACAGCTAAGATAATCAGGGAGTTTCAACAAGTCAGAGGGGTAGCGCAGGGTACGTTCTTCGCACATACAGATGGGAGGTCTATGTTGCGAAGAGAGTTTGATGGATTGTTCAGACGTCTGCTGGTATTCTGTGGCCTCAGTAGCACAGTTTTTAAGGGTCACAGTTTTAGAATCGGGGCTGCGACATCAGCAGCGCTGCGGGGGGAGTCTGATGCGCAAATTAGGGCAGCCGGTAGATGGGCATCAGATGCATTCAGGAAATATATCCGTATAACATGAAGAAGGGATAACGCAGTTCCAAGTCTATGGAGGGTTCTGCCAAGCTTTGTCTTAAGTTAGGTATGTGTATGTATAGCATAACACAGGTAGCAATGTGGTTAGGTTGGTAAAGGTTTTGGGCAAAGTCTAGTCTATGGTCAGGGTTCGGGTTATACATTGGGGGTTCTGTCAGGGGCGGAGCACTCAGTGTTATATGGCGATATATATTGGTATTCCGTACGTGTGACTAAAAGCAGGTCGCATGCAGCAAGGTAGTTAAGTAAGGGAAGGGGTAATGAAGGCTAGGTGAGCGGGATTCTGATTCAAGTGTTCCAGAATGGATATTGGGGGCTCTGTCAGGGGCGGAGCCCTTGGTGATATTTTGGGGTGCTGGGTCAGGATCCAGATTCGTGCAGATACAGGATATTGATTGGGGGCTCTGTCAGGGGCGGAGTTCTTGGTCGTATCTTGGTTTGCAGGAAGTTAGGTATAAGGGTAACTCTGACAGGGGCAGAGTTATTAGTTAGGAGGTTAGCTAGGTTTTGGTATAGAGGTAGGTGGGGGTCGGTTACATTGGATGTTGGGTAACCTGGTGGCGGAGTGACCCCCACCGTTACGGTGGTAGTGGGAAGTATAGTGCAGTCATGTAGTTAGTCATGTTAGTAAGTAGATGTCTCGGAAGTTATATACTTAGCAATTGTAGGTATTGCTTAACAATGCTGTTGGGGCCGGCATGCTTGCTGTGTATTGATGTATGTATATATGGTGTGGTTTTATGTATATATGGTGTTGTTTAATATGTGTTAGTGAATAAATGTCATTAAGTTGGCCTGGTTCAATCAACATTGGTCTTGTATCGTTGCTTTGCACAGAAAGGTGTATGTGACAGGGGCGCATACATTGATTTTGTGTGAGGCAGCGATGCAATATTTATAGTAAAGGTGCAGATGGTAGCGCCCCCTAGTAGATAGGCCTGGAGTTTCCCTAGTGATCAAGCTGAGACCAACGCGGAGGAATATGTAAAGGAGTGATAGGGGCTATATAGGCCAGCCACAAAGGAAATTCAGCCTCACTCTCTGGTTTGGTTTGATTCAGTGTATACTATTGGCTCGCCAATCCCCAAGATTCTGTGTGCTGTTTTTATGTCGATTTAGTTATATTTGGTATCGTTGTTTTGCCCACCCTCCTCCCTATATCACTTTACTTGTTGGTTCAGAAGCTTTTTAATTGGCGCTTTCATTATAAGGGCGGGGCGGAGTGACCCCCACCGTTACGGTGGTAGTGGGAAGTATAGTGCAGTCATGTAGTTAGTCATGTTAGTAAGTAGATGTCTCGGAAGTTATATACTTAGCAATTGTAGGTATTGCTTAACAATGCTGTTGGGGCCGGCATGCTTGCTATGTATTGATGTATGTATATATGGTGTGGTTTTATGTATATATGGTGTTGTTTAATATGTGTTAGTGAATAAATGTCATTAAGTTGGCCTGGTTCAATCAACATTGGTCTTGTATCGTTGCTTTGCACAGAAAGGTGTATGTGACAGGGGCGCATACAGTGATGTTTGTCAGTACTGTATCTGATCTGTAGGGCATTGAAAGCACTTAACACTTCAACCCCTGGCAAACATTGGGACCATAAAGTGTGGTTTGACTGTACTGTATCTGGTCTCTAGGGCATTGAAAGCGCTTAACACTTCAACCGCTGGCAAACATTGGAACCATAAAGTAAGGTATGACTGTACTGTATCTGGTCTCTAGGGCATTGAAAGCGCTTAACACTTCAACCGCTGGCAAACATTGGAACCATAAAGTAAGGTATGACTGTATCTGGTCTCTAGGGCATGGAAAGCACTTAACACTTCAACACCTGGCAAACATTGGAACCATAAAGTAAGGTATGACTGTATCTGGTCTCTAGGACATGGAAAGCACTTAACACTTCAACACCTGGCAAACATTGGAACCATAAAGTAAGGTATGACTGTATCTGGTCTCTAGGGCATGGAAAGCACTTAACACTTCAACACCTGGCAAACATTGGAACCATAAAGTAAGGTATGACTGTATCTGGTCTCTAGGGCATGGAAAGCGCTTAACACTTCAACACCTGGCAAACATTGGAACCATAAAGTAAGGTATGACTGTATCTGGTCTCTAGGTCATGGAAAGCACTTAACACTTCAACACCTGGCAAACATTGGAACCATAAAGTAAGGTATGACTGTATCTGGTCTCTAGGGCATGGAAAGCACTTAACACTTCAACACCTGGCAAACATTGGAACCATAAAGTAAGGTATGACTGTATCTGGTCTCTAGGGCATGGAAAGCACTTAACACTTCAACACCTGGCAAACATTGGAACAAGGTCAACTAATACCTACTGCACCTACCTGGTAGTAAAATGCAAATTCATCGTTTCCTTCTGTCGTGTAAGAAACGTTTACTTTCAGTTTGCCCAAGCATTCCTGCTCGCCGTCAATTGGAGTCATCTGCAAGAGGGATCCACTAGGCGAATACCACTGCTTGACAGCAAAGTAGCTGCTAGGTTCGAATGGCGAGTAGTCTGACTGCGACCTCGTGAATTTGTAACGTGGTACGGTTGCCTGAAAACAGATTGATGTGTACATTGATGCCTTCAGAATGCTACTTTTAGAAACAGTTACGAAGTTTGACAGTGGCTTCACCAAGTGTAGACTGCTGATAGAGTTTGGGTCAGGGAATGTCCTCTTGAACAGGATCTACTCAAGATATTACATAACTTTAGTATCCTGTGTCTAGGTTCATCCGTCTGCTAATTGCTGCTCAATAATGGAGTGACATATGAATCAGGTATATCTATATATATATATATATAATAATATTTTACTTTGTTAAGCGCCACATCCAATGTTGCTCACAGCGCTTTACAACAATATACAAATGTATGTTAAAAATAGTGCATTTCAATAAAAAACAATAGTTGTTACGTCAGAGCCTGGAAACACCACCTCTAAACGACGATGAGTTGTTATATCATAGATAAAATAAACTAATAATAATAGTAATTAAGACAATAAATCTAGTAGAAGTAGAAAAGGAATGTGATATAAAATATCATAAAATAAAATAATTAAGATCATAATTTTTATTATTATTTTAATAAATAAACAAACTATAATTAACATACCAGATGTTCGTATTCAAAAACTTATTTCATGGTAAAAAAGCAACTGAAAAGAAATAGGTAATATTTCTAACAACTCTGAGGGGAATGCTGTCTGCAGCAGTCACACAGCGACAGGGCTGTAGACCTAAAATGGTTAAGGTGTGAACAATCGTGATGCATAATATATAGAAATAGCCATGAACAAATTAGTGATACACACGGTGATATCAATGTCTTGGGTGGTGGGCTGAAATGAAGGAATCTTGAAGTAGAACTGTCCCATCGCATCTGTTGTGTAGTTGTACTTCACATCTGACATGGAGCCCTTTGCGTTTTCACGCACTTTGATTGTCACCAGTTCCCCTGGCGCAGGCGTTCCATCAGGTTTTGTAGCAATACACTGCAGAAACAAACACGCGCCATCACAGTATCGTATTGCACAAAACAAATACACCCTAGAAACAAACATGCACTTTCAGTGTAGCATCGAAAAAAACAAGTGCTACATAGTAACAGACACGTGCCGTCAGTGTCATATTGCACAAAACAAGTACACCATAGAAACCAACACGCACATTCATGATGTAGTATCACACAAAATAAGCATACCTTAGAAACATACATGCAGCTTTACATTTTAGACATAACAAGTGCGCAAACTCCACAAAAAACATTGCATCTTTTATTGGCTCAATACATGGTGTAGACTTGATGTTTACGATCATCAATTGCTACCAGCATCAATTTGCATTAACATGTTTCACTCACTAGGTGGCGTCACTGTAGCGATATATTTTCCCTGTGATCTGTGGCGACAACCCAACCACCCCCATATGTAATGCGTTTTGGACAAACTTATACGACTGACCCTTAGTGTTACTGTTTTACACAAAACAAATACATCAGAGAAACAAACATACACCACATGACAACAGTAAGGGCCTACTCTGTTACATAAAACAAATACATCATCAGGCCTATTATATGTCAATACAGAACATTATCACGTGCCATGGTGCTTCTCGTCCTCGGTGGTTCTTTTATATCCCAACTTGAGACGGGACAGACATTAATGAACCACAGGCGATATTAGTTCCCAAAGTTGAGAGTCAGCCTTCCACACCAAATGTGCTATGACTACAGGGTTTTGAACTCAGAACTCTTGCACCATAGGTGGACGTCTTAACAACACACTACCGCATCTTTCATAGTAGACAACATATAAATGCTCTCCAAGAAAGTACCTACACCTAAACATCTTGAGACAAACTGATGCAGAACAATAAAGCACAAACCTTTCCGTAGTAGGGCAGTCCAGGTTTGAAGTAGCTGGGAGAGTATGGCTTGAACTCCAGCTTCAGAAGTTGCTGGGTAATTTCAGCACTGCCAGTTCCATTTAGTGTAACACCTGCCAGATAATATGTGTACATTACTTGTTATGCATTTAACACCAATCCTTTGAACTTGCTGGTTGGTCCTGCAATGACAATGAAACATGTGCATCACTTTTGTCCATTGCCACTGCACCACAGGTTTTTACAAATACGTGATTGACAACTGTCTCTGACTGGATTAGGCTTTTAGCCATGCTTTTAGCTGATTTGGTGACAAGCACTCCCATAAAGAATGGCAAATATGTCATGTAAACAAACCAGCTGTGTGTTTGGCTGAATCGTAGCTTCCCAATTCAAGTTCTATTTAATTAATTTTGAACCGACAGCGTCAAAATTAATTTAATATCTCATATTAATTTCACCAAAATGAAATAAAACATGCATAAACAAAGGAGTGTATCATAGTGATTACTTGGTAGGTTTGTTTTTCATGTAATTAATCTGAGACGTGAGGAGCAAAACAATGAAACTGATGGAGGAGTTTTAATCTATTCACATATTATGTACACATCTGAACACCAGTGAACCATATTGGCGATGGGTGAAATGAATGGATGAAGTAGGTTAAATCTACGTTTAGTACTCTACCTGTGGCTTCCTCTTTGACGGACGCATCCACTGTCAATTTTGTATTGAAGATTCCAAAGTTTCGTGAAGACAACATCAGCAAAGAGGTGTTGACATTGAATTTAACACAGCCGTTAATCTGCATAAGAATATAACACTACAGTTAACAAATGCAACATATTATATTTATCCACCATCAAATAAACAGCAACCGTATAAACGATGCAAAGACAGAACCAGGTTGTTGCTCTCTTTACTTGGTAGACAGCCTTCTTATTTTACACCTGCTGTGGGCAGACAATTTGAAGATGGCGGCAAATTGTGAATTGTATTGTATGTTGCTTGCGTTAAAATATGGACATCTCAACAACCATTGCATGAAAATACATGAAATTAATTACATTGACTATAGAAATGAATGTTTGAATAAAATATGTTGTTAAAATTGCTGTGTTGCATTCAATTAAGTTTCAGATCTTGAAGCCAAGTTCAACAATTACGATGACAAAATAAAACATCTATTTCATCATGCTTTACCAAAAATTCTCAGAACCTACCATAACTGCTCCAGTGAAACAAATGTAGCCAGGCATGTCAGTTTTGCCAGAGTAAAACATTTATCCAATTCTGATGGTTAGTTTTCCAATTATACATAACTTTGTAAACGACATCAACGTGCGTGAAAACATAAAATAATAATTTCCAAAATGGCTACCGTCTACCGATCATATTACTGAATGGAATGTTCCATTCCAATATAAAATCAACACCTGAAATGTTGAAAGACAACAACTTCTTTCACAAATATGTGTTCCCTTAGCATTATCAGTGTGACCAAGGTAGCAAAATTCAGCAAAAATAAATACACTAAACAAGGTGTGGACTTTGCCATGATCAAGATGGCTGCATATATACTGCGAAATGAAGACGCCAACGACAGGTCGTCTGCTGGATATCTCCATGTCTAATTTCTCACCGACATTGTAGTTGGACGACAATAGAACTCCTCTGTGATCGTTGCCAACACTACTTATTCTGTATACATCAATGACTTAAATTTAACGGAAAACGATCTCAATAAAATTCGCCAAATGCCGCGACATGGCGGAATTCATTTTAACGAACACAATTCAACTTCCTTCCAAATAAACTCTCTTAATATAATTCAAAAATTTTGCAAGATGGCAAAAGCACGATATTGCATTCTTGACCTTTATAGAATCTATTTGACCTGGTTAGTTAGAATAAAAGAAGGATTTGATCACGGTAAACAAAACCCTAGAAGCAAGTTTTTGGATGGCCTTTGCGTACGAGGGGGTGGGCGTTTTTAGATGGCCTTTGTGTACGAGGGGGTGGGCGTTTTTGGATGGCCTTCGTGTACAAGGGGGTGGGCGTTTTTGGATGGCCTTCAATCAAATATGGTAGGGGTCCAGACCATGATGTTTAAAAATTTATTATATATAAAAAAAGTCAATTTGCACTGCTGGTTTTGCTGGAAATCTGCTTAGGATCAAAAGTATTTGTGCATAAATATCATTCGATTGTTTGTTTGTTTGATGAACATAAGAAGATATGTACTTTATTAGAAAATACAAGAATAACAAACCTCATCAGCTATGTTGATGCAAGGTCGTTTCCTGCCGTAACCATAGTTACCAACAACACAGATTTTCATTTCGACATCGCCTTTCACTGGCTTGCCATACGTGTACCTGAAATAGAATAGCATAGCTTAGAAACCAGTACGTGGTTTACTTGCAACTTATCAGACAAAATTTATTTTCATTATATATTATATAGGGGATATGTTTTATTACTGCACACGAAGTCAGTCTGTTGGTGAAGAGCAGGTGAGATGACCAAACATCCTGAATTCAGACAAGTGTTTCTGAGAAAAAATGTGTATATAAAGTGGAGTGGTGAGAGCATCGATAGATTTCAGGTTTAAATGGTTGTTATAGAACTTTGGGCAAGTGACACTTCACATTGCTCCAGTTCACTCAGTTGTGTGAATGAGTACCTGGCTATGGACAGTGGTGGATATTTGTGCACAAATAATTGTCGTGAGTAATTGCAACATGGCTGAATGCTTCTTGGTGAAGTCAAGATGGTGTTGGACTGAACAGATCTGACTTGGAATGAAGTAAAGTGCATTGACAACGTGGATACCGTGGTGTATAAGAGCTTACTTTTTATAATGAAACAAGCCAAGAAACTGGGAATACCACCTGTGGAGCACATCTCAATTCGGTTATTTTTTTAACATAGGTCATACTTACATTGCGCATATTTCCCCTTCCACTGTTTTTGCATCAACGGGAACATAGGACGGAGGCTTGACAGTCACCTCAAACTTTGGTAACACTGAATCACAGCAAACATATACCTGACCAACAATTTCGCAAAACAAATAAACTGAAAAAATTTGAAATACTTTTATAAGAGTTTAGTTCTTTAGTTCTTTTAAGATTCTAGGTTTTTAGTTTCTATGTAATAATTTGCAACTTTTTTAATGTTTCTATACAAACACATGCTCTCATCTTTTATTTTTCACAAATCAATTGTCCCGTCTTTTTGACCGAAAGAACATTAAAATTTCTCATTAACTGTACAAGTTTCATGAAAACGCATATATTATGTCACACATACAGACAGCAACAATTTCACAAAACGTGCTAACTTTTATGTCTACAAAATGAAAACATTAGAAACATAAAAATGCTACTTTGATCAAAAAGGTAGCAGGACCTACCACAGTTAAAGCCAGAATGGTGAACATGGTTATAATTCCAGTACAGATAGATAACAAAAATACAACTGTGGTCAACAGGCGGCAGCACCTAACAGCATGGGTTTAGCCTGAGACAGGTATTTACAACTGATAAATTGGTGGAATTTAAACAGGGCCAGCTGGCCAATAGATTAACTAATAGTTCCAAGTCTAGAGGCCCATATTCACGACTATCATTAGCAATGGTATGGAAACAAATTGAATGGATCTGTATTAATTTAATAAATGGCTCAAATGACACAGGTTTGTTATTGAAAAAAACTAAACTGGCCAATAATGGCTGTGACTGATGTAAATGGCTTCCACACAAGCTCTTCACGTGCTAAAGGGCACACTTTTGTATAATTCAAGACTGGCAAGTTACTTCTGGCTGGGGCCGGCCTACCATATTCCATAACTTCAAATGTTCGCACGGTTCGTTTGCCTGCAACATCACCCGTGATTTTCCAATTCCCCTGAATTGGGTCATCACTGATCGCAAACTCAAAGCTGGCCAGACCTGAAATAAATAGTATTAGAATAATTGCTTAGTGTAGTTTCCTTCAAAGCTCAAAAGATATTACATAAAATTAAAATATATAAAACTATATATTCATAAATGGATAATGATCATTCATTCAAACATATTTGTACAGTCGACATGTTAGAATATAATTTATACTAAACACCACGGTTTTATGATTACAATTAGTTTGCTCTTTCAACGTAACAATGTTCCTGTATATTAGCTTATTTGTTGACATTACCCCCAAGAAACTTACAATTTTCTATATTTTGAAATGGTTTCCGAGATGAAATGTTGATAAATATTGAAATTAGTTTTTTATTTTATTTTAATCTAATCAAAATAAAATATGTATATTACCGTTGTTTGTTTTCACATCACTCCATTGGGCGAGGCGAGATCCACTCGGGTTTTCGATCCATACTCCCGAGATCTGTACACAACAAACGAACCATTTGTTAAACGCAAAATTTGTCAAGACCCAAACTAGTTAAGTTAGAGTTAACTAGTTTAGTTAACTCTAACTGGATCTGAATTTTCCGAGATCTGCAATTTTATGTAAAATTGTCTGATGCTGATATAAAAAGTGTATTTAAAATTTATCAAAGTAGTTTGGTATTTCTTATTTTTTTCATGTCTGTTACTTGTGTTTAGCATTAGGGCTTCCTGTGAAAAGAAATGTCAATAAAGGTGTTCATTTAGTCTGGATAGAGGTGTAAAAAATAAAGTGTTTTTGGATTAAATCAAACATTCAAACAACAATAAAAAAATGTACAGACTTGTTCTTGTAGACATATTCCATCTCACAAAAACCTCTGTTTTGTTGTCCATCGTGCATAAATAATTATAAAACCACAAAACACAATAGCAATAACTACTTTGTACCTGATGCAATATTTAATTACATAGCATTTTCACTAAGCATAACGCAGTTCATATTTTAGTACAGTGGTGAGAATTATTACCAAACGTTAAACAATGTCACAATAAACTACTTACTTCTTCCGAAAATGGAGTCAGGCCAGACTTCACCGTCAGCATTCGGAAAAGAACTAAAACAAGTTAACAATGCTTAGCAATTTAACAAATCAAAATCTACATTTCTAAAAAAAATGTATATACATATACATTGCAACATAAGCATAATACACAATTTAAAAAACTAACATTGTCGACTCTGTATCAAAATTCAATATCACTGAAACAACCAGCAAAAATGTCTATCCCCAGATGGCGCTACACACACGCAGGCGCAGAAGGTTGTTTCCTAGAGTATTCATTCCATACCATTGCAATGACATACATTCGAGCAGGTTTTCACAATGCCACTTATGTCAAATGTCCACACCCGATCGGTTAGCTCAGAACAATCGCATCTGTATAACCTTGTGAACAATTGACTAATATCTGTCTAACTGTGACTGTAACATATGGTATAAACCCTAAAACTCATAAGAATCCTACACTCAGTGGTTGTGCATCAATACAAAAGGGACAGTCAATCTCTAAATTGAGAAGGGATATTAAAATTGTCAACAGATGGATCGATATGCCAGGGAGTTAATGTGGATATGCAAGATTATAAAGGTACATTTTTAAACTACGGATTAATTCCTAAAGCTGTAAATTACCCAAAATGCAAACCATCTAGGAGAAAATAATTCACATGCACGCACTCACGCACGCACACACAAACACACGTTCATGCACACACTCACTAGCTCAATCATACTTAGGTTTTAAGTCTTAATTTTTGGATCATTTAAAATTCAGTTCCTGCAACAACTGTTCCAATCGTCTTGCACAAAACAATTAAAAACCTGTCATCTTTCTACAAACTGTCACACACACTGTCTCACACAAGCATGCACACAAGCATGCACGCATGCACGCACGTACGCACGAATGCACGCACGCACGCACACACACACACACACACACACACACACACACACACACACACACCTGTCTGCCCTGGTTTGTACATCGGCTTGTCAGTCTGAATGAAAGTGAGCAGACTGCTGGCTGCAATGAGGATTGGTGTATTGGCTGTGAAGGTGTAGTTGTGGACGACATCAACCGATGCTGCTTCTACACACAACTTCATTGTCTCCATTGGAATGTTGTCTGACATGGTGATGTCCACAACCTGGGACTGCCCTGGAACACATTTAAATGTAAAGGTAAGTTCTTATATGTTATATACATTTTACTCCTGTTGAATCGAACATTATATCGACTTCTCTGGCAAGCATTAAGCTACACTGCTATAGCCAGGTACTCCTACGTACAGCTGAGTCAACTGGAACAACAAAGAATGAATGAATTTACCCAAGGTTCGACACAGGGTCACAGAATTTGAACTCGGGTTCTCTCGGTCGAGAGCCTGAAGCTCTAGCCACTGCACCACTGTGCTCCACATGTAACATTTAACACCATTTAACAAGACTTTATTTATACTCATTTAACAGTCAGTTTACCATTTTGTGTGTGTGATCTTTCGACTGCTATCAGCAATCTTCATCAGACAGTTACCGCTAGATGGCAACACGGCAGCCATTCTGGGCAGACGTATCACTCTGGTGTGTGTTGCCCCAGCTGCGGCCTGGGAGGCTCCACAGGTGATCACTGTACACCGTCCGTTGTTGCTGATGTTATAGTTGCACATACAGTCTGTGCATTCATCCACCCCTGACAGTTTGTGCTAATTACGTGTCATGAAAAATAAACAGACACTCACCCAAACCCTTGCACTCGTGCACTCCACATCTACTGGAAACAATACGGTAAATCTGATATAGTAAGAGATCATCTCAGAACGTCGATGTCTGATATCAGACAAAATTATGTTCATTTGGGAAGGGAGAGTCAGAGGCAGTTTTCATCTGGCATCGTATATTGATATTTTACATTTAGGGCCGATACTGTTAATACATTGATGACATCATATCAATGTTTACAAACTTTCGTCTTGGGGTTGGGAGGACTGTGACTAGGTGAAAGTCATTTTGTCTGATATTCGACATCAACCTTCTGAGTTGATCCCTAATGCTTAATCTATATTAAACAATGCTTAAATGTGAAATAAATTATAAAACAAATCCATACCTGCTGAGAATATGAACTGCCACATTCCATATTCGACGGATCCACGTCCAGCTTTCAAGATCAGTTTCATTTCGACGTCAAAGTCGATGTTGTGAAAGGTAACATGTACCTTCTCTGTAGCCCCCACCTGCATCTGCTTGGGGGCAGTCACAATCATGCCCCTGAAACAAAGTGACAAATCAAACTTACCATATACAGTGTACTTCCCATCACTGACACAATCCCTCATAACAATAGACGTACACTCCTTCCTACAGAAGTGAAACAAAGCACAACAAGATTTTGAGTAGTGAAAAAATGCTAAAGTTGGAACTATAGCCACTTGCACCACCTTGTGGGTACCTTCTGAAAAAACAATTTTTTGTAATTTTATAAGATGTGACCACATTATTGTCACTGTAAAGTGGCTTTTGTTCATCAATCCCTCTGTGTTCGCAATTGGCAATGCCCAGTTGTGTCACTGCCAAAGCATGCAAGTTTGAATGATCAGCACCGACTCAGCACAGATAGAATACATCCAATGTCTAATGATGTCCTTTGGCTAGCGTGATGGTTATCTTTTTAGCACTACTCAAATAATCACTCTGGCGTTTGCCTGAACAAATCAATAAGTCTTCACCATTGTAGGTGAATTATGAGTCAAGTGATGATTTAACTGGGTCTGTCATACAAAATTGTTTAATTAAAAATACTGTAACTGCAAAAATAATAAATAAATGTTATTCAAGTGTTGTTAATTAAGATTTCTGACACTGAACATTTTCACTGGTTTTTTTATTATATTTATATATTGGCACTGTTATCAGAATATCACTGTTCCTAGTATAGCCAACTTCACAACACACTAGTAACCACTGTGTTACTACAAAACTTAGGGTCGTTTTTATGCAGTTGGGAACTACTCAAAAAACACTGACAGGTCATTCACCTAAATGTGCACACACAAAATGTACATTGCCCTTGTTCCGAGCAGCTGGTGTCTCTCAGTAGCTCTACTGTTACACTGTGACACATTTCTTTTTCAGGGGTTGTCTCAGTTACAGTTTGTGGCCTGACCCCAGATCTACAGACATCACAATGTAGGTCAAACAATAGTATGGTGTTTTTGCCCAACAGTGTCATGTTGACCTCCATTTTCTTCTTCTCCTTGATCCCTTATGCAGTGGAGACCACTTCACTTAACCTGTTCTAGACAACCTCTCGATGATTTGCCCGTCAACAATTCGCCCCCTCCACGATTTGCTCTCTACATGATTCACCCCTCTCCATGAGTTGCCCTCTCCACGATTCGCCTTCTCCATGATTTGCCCTTCTCCATGATTCATCTCTACCTATCATAATCCTCTGCCATATTCTCCCAGTCTTGGCAGTTCGTCCTCCACTCTTCTTTTTCAAGATCTCTCCTAACACTCCATCATAGCTTTACCTTCTTCTCCTCTTCTCTTCTTCATGCTCTCGTGGTCAATCTCTCCTCCAGCAGGTGTCCTCCCCCATTCTCCATGTGTGTCCTGTCTATCACTGTCTCCTCCCAACTATCATAAAAAGAAGGCGTTACCCGGAAGGTTGTAACGCTGCTGTGCATGGCTGCTTCTGGAAATATCATAGATTTTCAATGTGATAGATTAGATGTGATTCTACATAATGTGCAATATGCTTCATTAACAACCATGGATTCTCTGTGGAACGCTTGTGAGTGATTTTAATGCAATTTTATCGGCAACCGGTTTATTCGCTGCCTGGACCTGTGTTCGATCTGCTGGAGCATGGCATTGTCACGATCGTTGCTGCTGGGACTAAGACAATGCTTGCAGCTGGCTATCAACGAGGCTGCTTTCATAGACGTCGTTACTCCCAGCACATACAATTTCCGCCATCTTCCACGGAGTTGGGGTGATGTTTAAGGCGTCATACCAGGTATGCTCAATGACGCCAATATCCGCCGAGTCATTTGAGGGCATTGAAATAGTATTGCATCATGTTCGCGCAGCGTCAATCATACGAGTGTTAACGATATATCGGCCACCTTCATCTATCCAGAAGTCTACGACATTCCGTTTACTCATCGATGAATTCAGTCATGTTCTGGAACATGCAGCCATTAAGCAGACTGAGTCTGTTATTGTCCGTGACTTCTACGTGCATTACGGTGATGATCGTGCCAGCGATGCTCGCGATCTCACTGGTCTTCCCCGTGAGACTGATTTCCAATGAATCTACCCACGTCGGTGGTCACGTCCTCGACCTCGTGATAACACGAAACATGTCCGATTGTATCGTCTCTGCCACATCAGTTGAAACTCTTTTAACTGACCATCATGTAATCCAATGTGACCTTGTAACGGTCAAGCCGAGATGGCCGAAAAAAGATCAGCTACAGGAAATACGCAGCAATAAACAATGCTTAGTTTGTCGCAGACCTGACAACATCGCGACTGCTAACTGACCCTAGGAACTGCGTTGATGAACTGTCTCTTCAATACAACACCTCTATCGCAGATTTGATCAACAAGCATGCACCGTTCACCAGCCGTGTTATCATCATCCGTCCCAAGACACCCTACACAACAAAAATTTGTGTTGGCCATTTGAACAACAAACGACAAATATCGGTGGACAGCTCACAATACGAGACAAATGTTTTTGTCACTATCGTGATCCTGGTATAGTTATTTTTACTAAATGTATGCATGCACACCTCCGTTGGCGAATTCCCCAACTAGAATAAAATGGTGCCGATTTTGAACAAAAGAAAGCGAGCTCTAATTGTTTTGGATACACTCATTGTACTCTGTCGAAGAGAACTGCCGAGCTTGCCACATTTCGATAAGTTCACATTCGCGTTCGTTCGTCAGCCACTCCGAAATATTGTCAATTTGTAGATCACAGTCGTCAGCATGGCAAAAATGTTGCACTGCGATTGGCTTGTTGCATTACCGACGTCACGCAATTTACCCGCCTACACTGTACAACAAAAGTCTGGCCGATTCAATTTTCAAAACGGCCAGACTTTTGTTGTGTTGGTCTGGACAACAACAGAAACAAGTTTTAGCAAGTCTTTAGACCCGCGCATATTAACAACGATCCAGTTGAAGTCGACAAAACACCCGACTTACAACAAAAGTTGTACAGGGTGTATAGTGTATGCCGTGCTTTACCGACCCTAGAGAATGCATCAATGAACTGTCTCCGCAATACAACACCACTATCGCAGATTTGATCAACAACCATGCACCGCTCACCAGCCGTGTTATCACCATCTGCAACAAGTCACCCTGGTACAACAGTGAACTGTCAGATGCGAAACGCAAACTTCGGCGAGCAGAGCAGTGGTAGCGAGAGATGTGGCTAGATGTGCATAGAGACATTTTCACAACTATGCGATACCAGCGTTCGCGTTAGGGCTTCGCCATTCGCCATGCACTAATTTTTGTATGGTTTGGCGAAAAGAAAAAGGCACGTCATCGCCAAATTTGCGAAAACATGAATTACTGATGCAAAATGATGGTTTTATATCTTTATTTGATTAAATGTCACAGATTAAAAAAATTTCTTCAATTTCTTGCATTCGCCTGATCGTTCAGTTGTGAAGAACGCTTTTATGACAATTTATGTTAACTGAACTGTTATTGGTCAATAGCCGAGGGGTTCTAGCCAATGAGAATCCTTATCACAAATTTGACCGCGCACAACCAAACTTCCTAAGGCTAGCATAGCGTCTGCACAAGACACAACGATTGTAAGTTTGTATTTAATTTAAAGAAAACCCTTAAATGACAGGCAAATTATTGTTAAAAGATAACATAGATATCCCTTAAACCATTTAACACGAATCTGTCATGTGACATGTCACAGTCAAGCTGGCCGGAGTCGAAATACATGTACGGTCGGAAGAAAATCAGAAACACGCTGTACTTTAAATTTTAAAGTTTAAGTTTTGCACCTCCAAAAAGCCATGAAAACGGTCACCAAACTTCACATCATATATCTACTATACCTATTCTACACATGTACACTCATCACGTAATTAAACAAATAAATTGACTGTCTTATCGATCAAAATATACAAGAAATTCACTCGCTTTACGTGTACACGTTAGTTCCACCGGAAAATCCGGTAGGTGGCGCAACTTTATCAGTAATTTCAGCCGTGGGATAGATCACAATTCATATTAAAAAAAATTGGCTAAAGAATATTTTATTTGGCTAAAACAAAATGACTCCTTTTAGCCAAATTTGCCCAAGAGAATGTAGGTCTAGCGCTAACCCAGGATACCTCTATAAAAACAACTAATGACGGCAAAATCCAAGAGTCTGCCTTTGATATGGATATATGCGTGAATGAGTCCTAGTGTCATGTCATCCCTATTTTACAAGAACTTTTATTAATAGGCTTTTGTAATTGTATTTGAGTTATTAATAATTGGTATCCGGTTACATAAGAACAAATAAAAATTATATTTACGGCAGGTGTCTGAAAACATTCAGCCATTACGGTAACATCATTCTCAGGAATTTCTTTATTCCAATCTCTTCTCTTAGTTCCCACATCCTCTTGTTTCATTCGTTTAGTCCTCATATTTCACACTCCATTATTAAAGAGTTGTGACAGAATTTTAGTATCTGCATCTTCCAACAGGCCACCTTGGATATTATTTCTTGAAAGTCTTAGTCAATTCAATTTTTTGGTTTCTGACATTTCACACTAGTTTTACAAAAAAGCAAACTTCTGTAATATTCAATATGACATATTGGTTCATTTGTGCATATTGATATTTTGTTCTGGTGAAATTATCATGCAAACTATAAAATTAGTTATGAAGTGCCTGGTTCAAAACTGCTTGAAAGGCAGTTACATGACAGAGTTGGGAAATAGCTAGTTAACCAAACAATTGTCTCGTCAAATTCACACAAAAGCTTAGCCATTGGGCATTAACAACAACTGGAGAGAGAAGCCGATCAACGTAAGATTCAGGACGCTTGGGACGACACGGTCTACAGAGTGATCTCTCGACAATGAACAAACGATGTGTATGTGATTACACCGGTAGACGGGTCAGACGTGCAACACACACTGCATCGTTCGTCTCTGAAACCGTATGCACCTGGCAACAATGCACCTGTACTGACAAAGCGACGCCTACCGTGTGTGCCCACAGCACGCCGAGATGTTGATGACGAATCATCAGATGATGAACGATTGCTGTGTCGCTATGAGATGGCGACACCTGCGCCGCGGCTTGGCAGTTCGGATGTTGGTGCTAAACAGCCCACGACACACAACGAATACGCAGGCGAGTCAAATGAGGAAATACAAGAAACTCGGTCATGTCGACCTACACGTAGCACGGCCGGTCAGCACAAAAACCTGCACCATGAACCGCGATCGGCGTGTCGTAATTGAACTGTTATATTATATTATATTTGCGTGTTTTCGTTTTGTTACACATTATTAACCAGATGGCAACAAAACGAGGGGTGAGTGTAGGCGCTGCAACTGACACTTATTTAAAACGTTTACCGTGACGATAAAGCGCGAGCGTTCGCTTGAGAACGTGAGCGTGCGAAAATTGAATTTAAAACGGAACGAGTAGTTGCAGTTGACGTTGAGCTGTGGACTGGATACATTGGTCAGCGGTTCTGGTGGGATTTCAAATAAATAAACGTTTAGAAAACAAACGCTTTATATTATTATGTAACTTATTTATTATAAAGAACCCGTTTAGCGAGCTTATACATATATATATATATATATATATATATCCAAAGTAATAAATTTATCGAGAGAACTTCCAGACGATTACAGCATTTTTTGGTCAAACGTTTGCCTTTGGCCACGTTTCGAATTCCCCGCTACGGTAAATTCGTCATGAATAACTACGTGCGTCTACACAAATAAATTATATGTATTTACGGGATGGTCGCGCGCAAAGCGGAACTATTTTATCGGCCCCCGCAGTGCAGGGATCGTCTGCCAAGTTGTGCGCCTCTCAAGTGCAGCACGCCATGTTTGTCGTAGGGACAACGCTATGACGTCAACGGACCGAGGCGACCCAGGAGAAACAACGACCGGTCGTTGGCCACAGCAACAACATCCAGCAGAGTCCACTTCCGGTGGAGAGAGAACTAAAGAGCACCAAATCAAATCAAATGTACTGTAACTGATTACAATGCATACAATACAAATGAAATTAAGACAAATCATATATAATAACATAATAAGTACACCAAGGGAAGAACATTATATAATGTTATACTCCCAATGCACCGAGGAAAAACTACTATTGAACTAATCACAGTCTTTTAAACAAATAAACGAATATGTTATTCTAAGAAAACCACGTAGGATTAATTCAGAGGTTATACAAGAAACGTTCTTGTTATTTTAAGACATTAGTTAAAGGGAAGCAGTCTGTTCCTGTAATCGGAATTAGTCAGTGTCTAATTTGTAACATGACGGCTTCTGTGTTGAACGTGAGAAATTGTCGAACATCTATAGGAATTGCGTTCACCCAGTCCGCTCGGCATCATTGCCAATGAAGCTTGTTTTGAAATAAGATGTTTTGTTTACCAGCTGAACATGCTCGGGGGGGGGGTGTTTTTTCAAATTATGAACGTTGTTACGGGCTTACTAAACACATATTGGCTGAGAGCGTATCTTCAAAATAGTTATTATAGTCTTAAAATATGATCTATTTATAATCGAGCTTGCATATGTCGATATATGCGGGTAGGTCAACGGTTTCCTCTCAGACGGCTTAATTGAACCTCGAGCGCCAAACGCGCGTCAAATACTTGTGGAAAACTGCTCCTGCGTCAGAGACTTGGCAAAATGAAGCAGACGCTGACTCAATACTATTTACGTCAAATATTCTCTCCGACCTTTAATTTAACAAACAAACAAACAACGAGTATATGTGCGGGGGCGTTTGGGGTGCGTGGCGTGTGTGTGCGTATGTGTATGTATGTGCGTATGTGTGTTTATTGTTTTTTGTTTTGCTTTCGTCATTTTGTTTAGAGTACGCATAGATAGAACATAGAATACGGTTGTTATATCATGTCGCGTCAGAAATACCACTTCACATTGAATTTGTAGGCGCAATCTATAAGACGATATGGCTAACAAATTGGACTACAATGGACTACAATGTCGCTGTCACTTCGCGTCTGGCATATCTTAACATAGCGCGTGTGCGGGTGTGTGTGCGTGCGCGCATGCGTGTATGCAAGTGTACGTGTGTGCATGCATGCATGATATTTAATGCAATACTAATGCAAATCTATAAAAGTGGTAATACACTGTAAGGCCTTTCAATGGGGCTCGCAGTTCGCCCCAGAGTCAGATACAAGGTTAACGATTAATCAACTGGAGGCATTTAACTAAATAATATCGTAGGCCCCTATATGCATACAGCAGATATTAGACATTTAGAACAAAGATATTGGTCCCGCATGTAACAAATAAAATGTAATGTTCTAAACGCAATATGGTGCTCTCTACATCGACTATACTGTTCTAGGATTGTTTAATTGTTAACTCAAACCTTCTGACAGATGGCAGAATATGTTCTGAGTCGTACTTTCTGTGGGCATCAGCTAGCCATTGGAGGTTTCGTCGCAGAAAGAAAGTGGAACAGTGGAATAAAACTATATATTATGTTGTGGATAGCCGATGACTCAGTACTCTGAATTGATACGTCCACACAAATATTTACAATCAGACGGAGACGAGAGAAACAATTTAGCTCAGATTTCAGGGTATAAAGATCGGACAGCGTCTTTGCGATTCACTTATAAAAAGCTAACAGGCACTTTTAAGCCTCACCCAGCGCGCTAATGATTGTTCGCTAGGTCAAGGAGCGTTTAACGCATGTGTCACGCGCGTATCATGTTGTGTTTTTGCGGGGAGACGTCAGGGTTTGTTATATGTTTGCAAGGGTCTATACGTAAACAGACACAGTTTCGAACAGATAGCAAGGCCATACGTATACGTATGTTCATCCAGATTATATTATTTAATGTTCAAATTAGACTGATACTGATTAGGACAGTCGCGAAATCCATTAATTGTAAATGTTGTCATACCGTTATCTAAACACAATGTAAAGACGAAGCATATAGGGGCAATGTGGAACAGCAATTACCTTTGTATTAATATAATAACATTCTAGAACATGCTCAAATATAATATGTAGCTAATTCGACTTTAATCGAGCTAGCATAGTAGGGAAGACTAATCTCAATATTGTAACGTAATCTTCAAGCTTTATTATGAATATTTGCGATGGGATGGGTGTCAAATTATTAGAATGTTGTTCATTTGGAAGAAGGATATATCTGGAAATATTTATAAATGCTAGTCAACTAATGTGTTGTAAGTTCCATTCACCACAAATAATGTACATACTGCCAAAACAAATATTCGGTGCTAAAATAATTGCGATTTATTTAAAGTTAGTTAACAATATTTTACCAAAAAATAATAAATGTGTTCTTGTAGATGTATAACATAATGTACACTGAATATAATCCTGCAAAAATTGTGATACATTTGGTCACTCATGTACCCATTTGGCATGTTTACTGCTGAGCTCGTCTCCACTGGGATTTTGATTACATCCGTATGCCAACACAGACATTGTTTGGGAATGCCGCCTGGAAAGAGCGGTCATTCACTCCGGAGAGAAGCAGGGAATATACATGCATTAGCAGAAATAACAATATTTTGTCATTCATATGCATCACGCATATTATTTTTATTACTCTTAGACGATTTTATAATTACCGCATTGTGCCATCATAGTCATAGAAGAACACTCATCTTCTTGTAATTATTATTCACATCCACAATGTCTATATTTACAGTATTTTACAGTACCTATGATGTTTTGTATAAATCATTTCAAATCAGTCTACAGGTATATGATGTGCATCGATATATATCGATATACAGTCAACATTCACGTTGTTTTCATTTTTGTGGGAGGGCAATATTTATAAATTTTTAGTTTACAGTTATTTTTTATTTTTGGGACAGTGCATTATATATAGTATTTCCCAAAGGTCTTTGTCTACGAAATAATCATTTTGTGTTTTGTTCAATATCCTTACGTTATTCTCACTTTACGTTCATGTTGTGGCAGTACATATGCTGTAATTTATTTTCACACATCTTGTGCTGATGCAATATGTGCATTGCGTTATATTTGCATGCGGAATATTCGTAATATTCTCTTTTACAAAATGTATTTGTATTATGCTCAGGGTGTAGCTTGTGCAGCTCTTTCGCAACGTCTAGTCTATGTTTGTATGATGTGTCCTATAAACATAGAGCACTATTATTTATTAAATTTTCCAATATGAATGATACCAATTATTTCTTAGCGCAATTTGGTGGTCTAGAGAAAAATTATCTCTATCACATATTAAAAACGGATGAAATGAATGAAGATGGGGATATTGAACCATTTCAACATTCACCATACTTTGACGATGATAATTTAATAAACCATTTAACGAACAAGCAAAGCAAATTTATTTTGCTAAGCCTAAACTGTCAGAGTTTAAATGCAAAAATTGACGAAACTAAAATAAAGCTAGAAACATTCAGAAGTAGTGGCTGTAAGATGAATGCTCTGTGTTTACAGGAAACATGGCTCGATGAAGAGGCTGACACTTCTTTATTTTAAATAGATGGATATACATTAATATGAAATACAAGGAAAAATTTGTAGTGCACATGCTGGCTTGGCAATCTACCTCAGCAACAAATACAATTACAAATCTGTAAAAATTCATGATAATACAGACACTTGGGAAGGTCAATTTATTGAAATAACATGTTGTGCCATGAAGAAAAAATAATTCTTGGAAATATATATAGACTACCTAGAGATATACTTGAAAATTACCGTATATTTACAAACGAATTTGCATCAAATTTAGTTGATTTACAAAAATCTAAAAGTGAAATAATAATTGCAGGAGATTACAATATTGACTTGCTAAAAATTAACGAAAAACCCATAATATGTTAATATTTCGATACAATCGTTTCACATGGTTTCTAAAATTACTATGCCAACACGATTTTCAGAATATCATGGAACACTCATTGATAATTTGTTATGCAATTTATCAAAAGGATTCTTCAAATCCTCAGCTGGTATTTTAGTGAGCAATATTTCTGATCACTTTCCGTACTTTCTAAGTCTGCACTATGTCGAAACCTCTAATGTGATACCAAGGTTTATACGAATAAAACAACAAAATCCTGACTCACTCAATAAATTTAAAACTGAAATTATTAACTCAAATCTTTATGATAAACTTAACACAGATACTCATGCGGATCCGAATGAAAACTACAATATCCTCGATGAAATTGTTACTGCAGCTATGGAAAAAAATTTACCCTTTAAAGTAATTAAATTTAATAAATATAAACATAAGAAAACTCCTTGGATTACCAAGGGCATTATTATGTCGATTAAATTTAGAAACAAATTGTATTCGAGAATGAAACAGACTCACATAAATACAGAGCATTACCATAAACTTAAAACTGACTTACATACTTATAATAAAATTCTTAAAAGTAATATTAGACTAGCTAAGCAAATGCATTACCAAACCAGTTTTGAATAGCATAAGCATGATGTTAAAAAGAAGTGGTGTTTAATTCAAGAAATTATTCAGAAAAGTCAAAAGAAAGAACAATTTCCAGATTTGTTCAAAGTCGATGGGGAAATGATTAGTGACAAATGCATTATTGCAAACAAATTTTACTCGTTTTTTTACTAATGCTGGTCCTACTCTAGCCTCTAAAACAACTACTAGTGGAGGTAAATCATACAAAGATTACCTGAAAAAACATATATTTCACACCTTCAGCTTTAACCCAATTGACATGGAAACTACTGTTAATATAATTGATCGTTTACCTCCAAAATCAAGTTGTGGAAAAGACGGTATTTCAACACCATTACTAAAATTGATTTAAAAAAATGATATCAGCAATGCAGTCACTCTAATTATTAATCAATCAATAATAACTGGTATATTTCCAGACAAATAAAAATTTGCAAAAGTCATACCCCTTTTCAAACTTTAACAATTATCGTCCTATTTCTATCCTGCCAGTGATTTCAATTTTTTTAAGGGTTATGTTTGATCAAATCCACGATTACTTCCATTCTAAAGCGTTATACTACAATAGCCAATATGGGTTTAGAAAGAAACATTCTGCTGAGCTTGCTACACTTGAAATCATAGACAGAATTATACAAGATCTTGATAAATCAGTTACTCCAATAAATATATACCTTGATTTATCCAAAGCATTTGACACAATTGATCACAATATATTGGTACAGAAGTTAAATTACTATGGATTAAATGACAAGGCTCTGGACCTTTGTACGAATCATTTACAAAATCGTAAGCAGTACGTAGAAATTTAAAATGTTAAGTCTAAGGAAATAGTCATCAACACTGGTGTCCCTCAAGGTTCAGTTTTAGGGCCACTCTTATTTATTATATATATAAATGACATAGCACTTTCTAGTGACCTTTTCAAATTCATAACGTATGCTGACGACACCACCCTTACTAGTACACTAAACACATTTAATGATTCAGAAAGCCAAATGCGAAGTGACTCTATTAACAAAGAACTAACAAAGATTAGCAATTGGTTGAAAGCCAACAAACTGTCACTAAATGCCAAAAAGACTAAATTCATGATTTTCCATATGCCTCAAAAGAAAGTAGAATACCCTGTATTACAAATAGATGGGGCATACTTTGAATGTATAAATGGTTTCAATTTTTTAGGCATCACAATAAATAACCATTTAAACTGGCAGAGTCATACAAACAAAATAGCAAATAAAATATATAAAACAATAGGCATACTAAATAAACTTAAACACTTTTTACCACCTAATACATTATATATTATGTACAATGCTCTTATTCTCCCTCATATTAATTATGGCATACTTTTATGGGGTCATCAAGCACATCGAATTTTCAAATTACAGAAAAAAGCAATACGAATAATATCCTTAAGTAAATATAATGCTCACACAAGTCCTATTTTTAAAAGACCAGTTGCTAAAGTTGGATGACATTTATAAAATCCAACAATAAAAATTTTACTATAAATTAATTAACAATCTTTTACCCTACTACAATGTTTATCCAAGCACACACATTTGTGATATTCATCAGCACTGCACACGTGAAAGAAATAATCTGTATATGTCCAGATTCAAACATGAATTTGCGAAAAAAAATGCATTAGACACAACATAGTAGAGACAGTTAACAATACACCAAGTATTATCATTAATAAAATTTACACCCACAGTATATATGGTTTTTCAACATACACAAAAAACGTTTTTATTTTAAATTATGAATCCACTTGTCGTATTCATAATTGCTTTATTTGTAATTTGTAATACATATTAGAATGTATGCCGAAGTTTCCATACGTACGTAAATGTGATATAATCAGTCCTTGTATTATGTATGCATGTTGACACATACAAATTGAGTAATTACCATAAAAACAAGTCATATGCTATTCTGATTTGTCATGTAAATTGTATTGTTGTTTATATTTATGGGGTGGCTCCTGTGCTAGCGATATTATATATCTTAATGGGAGTCTCCCGACCTTATCTATTACTTGCGTTATTTCGTTGTATATGTATCGTATTTATAGGTCAAATAAATTGATTCTCACTTCTCACTTCTCACTTCTCTCTCACTCACTTCACTGCTGTTGTAAGAGATTGCTAGATTGATCCCTTATTATTATTCATAATATGTCAAAGCGCAGCTGTTCCCACTGATGCAGGCCGTCGCTTGACCTAAGCTAGGCTGATCCCAACTTGAGGTTCTAATGACACTAATTATTGTCAGATATGATATTGTAAATTTGTTTTGGAAGTTAGAGTTTTCATCTTGCCTAAGCTGCAGTAGACGTGACATGTAAAAAACGCAGTCACAAATAAAAAAATGAAATGTTAAACACGCGGGAATATTTGTATTATGTGTACAGCGCTTCAATTGAAGTTGGTAACTTCTACAAATATGACACGAGATAGCATCACAAAAATAAGTACTGCATGTTTAGTAATTGTCTGTGCCACCAGTCCACAGCAATTTTCATGTCGTGATTTCTTTTCCACTGGAAGCATTTTAGGACTTTCCAGGCGATCGTTAATTAATATTAATTTTATGAGACCACTTCATATTCAATATTATGTGCAAGCATGTGTTAACCCTTTAGACCCCAGAATCACCCGCAACTGCTCAATGTGTCATAATGCCCAACAAACTGATGGATAAGATGCAATTGAATGACTCGTACATGTGGTGCCATCTACAGGAGAATTTTGTTCTATAATATGTCATTTTAAAGCTAAGCCTATTAGGGTACTGCCTGTGTTTGCTATAAAAAACAGGACTATTGGTCATATATTACTTTGTATTTGGCCAGTTTTCGAGTTAGTGTCATTTGAAAATGTATCTTGCTGAATTTATGCAATTGCTGGGTCATGGAATCTAAAGGGTTAATGAACTGTTTGTGTTCTTTTCATTTCGCTATCTGCTTTGCATTGGTCCACGATTGGTTTCCCTCATTGGTCCAATGATGAGTTTAGCTCCGCGATGGGTATAATGCCAGTGATAACTTAATTGGCCCTGTACTGGCTAAATGATTGGACCAGTGAATGGCCAATAAGATGCTAATAAAAAGCCAATAAGATTCCAGTGAAATTCGAAAAACAATGTCCGTATGCATTTTATATGTAGTTATACAGCAATGATACAACAGGCCAACAATTAAGCATACAAGCCAATTATGGCAAACCAATGACAAACCATCATTGGCCCAATCTTTGTTTCTGCAGCCATCATTGGTCCAATGAGATTTGCTAGCTGGGATGTTTCTGACCTGTTACCATTTTAGGATGATCGAGCAATGTTGCCAAACCAATGACAAACCATTATTGGCCCAATCTTGGTTTCTGCAGCCATCATTGGTCTAATGAGATTTGCTAGCTGGGATGTTTCTGACCTGTTTAGGATGATCGAGCAATGAGTAATGGCTGTGGTCATATTTATTCGTAATAGGCGAGTTACTCACATGTAGTTAATCATTGGTATATTTCACAAGGAAAGCCCGACTGTCAAAAAAACATATTGCAGTCATATCAGTCGAAAAAAACAACAGCTTTCCGTGCAATGAAGTAATCATTTATTTTAGTGACTAACTACATCGAAAGAACAAACTAAATCGCCGACGATAGTCAGTGATTTAGTTCACTGTAGCGCGCAATAGCCAATAGATGGCACGCTCGTAAATTGTAGTTATAAAACATGCGGCAGGTGGCTCAACGGCGGGAAATGGCTAATCGCCACACCCGTAACCTTGTTGACCTGCCCCATCCAGCACGTTGACTCGACCATCGCGGTCAGTTTGAAGGTGCGCTAATTCTTCGAGGATGACGATGTCACGCGAGCCGTCCAGGCGTCATTCTTCAACGATGTGCGCGCATTTTACTGTGCGGTTGTGCACAAGATGGTCACAAAGTTTCTGTTCGGAAACCCGATGTTGCGCGACTTGAGTGTTCACGACCCTGCAGCCCGTGTGAACCTCACGTACGAGCCGATTGTGCGTCTGGCAGCCCGTTTTGCCCAGACTTTGATGCCGAACACCCGAAAGATGAGTATGAGGACTTTCAGCTGTTAGCCGATGACGCTATGCCAAGCATGGCAGATCGACCACGTCTCATCTGAGAATCTCTAAATCAAGACGCCGTTGCAAGCCTTCCGCTTCGCGTTGTTGGCAAAGGTGATGGCACAGCTTCTCTGCCTCCCACACAGCAATGCTGGTGTAGAGAGTCTGTTTTTCATTTTGTTGAACATACACACAGACACACGCCACAGCTTGAATGCAAACACCATTACTGCGTACCTTCAGTGTAAATTGAACATCGACAGCCCCTGCCACCAGTTGGCTGTGTCAGCTGAGATTGACTAAATCTGCAACGCATGCTGGATCATAGTGATGAATGTAGTTTGTGGAAGATGTTGAGCATAATGTATGAATAATAAAACTATGTACTTGTTGTTATGGTATGTGCGACATATACTGTATGTATATATGAATTATATAGATTGATACAGATTCTTAAAGAATTTTAGGTCAAAAATACAGATTGCAACCCAAAAAATGTGGCAAAAAACGAAGTTCTGTCGAATCCGGACCCTGTTGAAGCCCAAATAAAAACCGTGCATTCTATTCACTTGTCGGCACTTGTATCGAATTTGGATCCTTTTGAAGCCCAAATAGCGACCCGGTTTGCGCTAGTCTGCGCCGCTGCGGCCGTGCGTTACCGCAAAGCTATTGTAAAATGAGCGATATAGCAGCGTATGTTGATAGAAACCGATTCACGCCTCAACTGGGCGTAAGACGCAATATGCTTAAAGATAAATATGCCTAGGATAATGTTGAATGGTGGAACTATCTCACTGAGGTATCAAAGTTAGGCAAAACTCAAGTTATAACGGCGAAATCGAGGTGGGTCCGGATTCGACACAAATGCCCACAAGTCTATTCGACTAATGTTTTATGCCGTTTTTTATAGCAAAATAAGGAAAGTGATTCGTTAAATATCTTTATGCTAAATATATAATACACATCCCAACAAAGTTTTGGGAAAATTGATTTGAGTGAAGCACTTACGAATATAAATCACCGAAGTTCACCTCTCATAAAAGACGCCTGTTGCCCCAAAACGCAGTATCCAGTCCTTAGGTCTGGAATCAAATATCATTGTCAGTCCTTTTGATCCAGTTTATAAAGAAAACCACTCATCAAGTCTACCTCTGAATATTGTCGAATAAATGTATGTGATGATGTCTCCATGCATAATGTCGGCGTAAATGAATAATCGAAAGTCAAAATTCAACAATGTAACATTGTGGAATTGTGGCCCTAATATCGTTCCATAGTGAAGAACTGCATTGGTGAGAATCAACGAATTGGTCCAAATGCAGTAGAAGCAAGAATATTCTCACAGGGCATCAATGTGCTGACGTGGCGGGTGCGAAATAGCATGGTGCGTGTGGATTAAGGAGGCTTTGCTCTCAGGGCTGCAATGACCATTCAGCGTCGCACATACACTGTTGGTGGCCCTAACTCTATCTGGCACATAGACGGCAACCATAAGCTAATCAGGTGCGTGTACAAACTACAAACTTGGAAAAACAAATGTTGCGTGACAGCAACGTAGATAACGTAAAATAATCCAAATAAATAAAGTGTATTGTAGGTTATGTAAATTAGTAAAGTTATGTAATGGTTTAGTGTTGTATTAGTCAAGGCCTTGTTGGATAAATCTGGTATTGATATATTATCATCATTATAAATGATAGTTGTAAATGCATATATGGAATATATTGTACTTATAACTACAATATATTCCATAAGTAATATTACTAAAGAAACAGTGGCAATGTTAGTGGCCACAATGCACTGTTACAAGGCTGATACTAAATCTAGTAAGTCCTGTGTTAATTCTTGGTGAAAGACATAAAATGGCTTTTGCAGGTGGAAATTTGTGATTCACGGGGGAATTGATGGATTTAGTCGGTTGCTTGTTTTTCTGCAAGCGTCCCCCAACAATATGAAATCCACTGTATTAAGGCGTTTTCTAGCAGCCACGAGCATCAACGGCGAGTTGACCATGATTGCGAAAATAATGATATCTGCGATCTAATGGAGTTGCTACAAGGAAGGGGAAGAGGATCTGCAATCAGAGGCACCAGTGTTCACAACCAGCGCATTGAACGTGTGTGGGTGGACACCTGGTATAGGGCCACCAATCTATATATGACCTGTTCCATTTCCTAGAACATCAAGTTTCCCTTGATATAAACAATCAGAACCACATGTGGGCACTGCACTACGTATTTCTGCCCCGTACGTATTAATTGGCAATTGCAGGTCTTTGTTGCCCAATGGAACAATCACAGCCTGAGAACTGAGCACTATCAGACGTCTGTACAACTATTTGTGGGGCGCAGTCTGGAGCTGACCAACACAAACCTGACAGTCATGAACGACATCTTCCGAGAGGCAGACAGTGTGTCTACCTCAGGAGTGGATGGCATCGAGTAGAACGAGTCTGCTTCTGGGACTGTGGACGTAAGTGAAGTGTCAGGTCCAATCTCGGCGCGAGCAGTGCTAAGATTGCAACAAACTGTAGATCCGTTGTGTGAATCTCCTGACCTTGGGATTGACCTGTACTTGCAAGTGTGCCAGTTTATTACAGATAATGTGTAGCATCACTGCTGTGTCGTCCATGCAACTGGGTTAGTTTAGTATGAGCCACAGTCACGACAACTACCAAGTACCGGTAGTGAGCAATGGTAAACATAACACACATATCACACCACACAAATGTTACTATGTAATATGTATTCAATGTTGATGTATGTCTTCCTTGCATAGCAATTACTCTTTGACTACCCGCAAAGGTCTGTGTAACTAAATGCATGTGTTAAAACTGCATCCAAAACCTGCTTAGGTTGTCGTGCAATGCGTCACTCGAGATACCAACTAGTACAGCGCGGCAGTTCTGTCTCGAGTAAAGCTCAGATTTCAGGGTAAAGTTCGGACAACTAGGAAGAGAAGCCGGTTTCCTTCCTATGTATCAATTCACCATTAGCTGTCATTAGCATTAACCGTTGAGTTTTAATCCTTTCATTGAAAAGTTTTCTTTGAAAAACTCAATAATGCGATAAACTGACTTTTGTCATATAATCCAAACAAGTGTGATTTGAATCGTACTTTTGTGCTGTCCGTGAAATGCGCACTACACTGTTGGTCGTAGGGGTGACATTGAGACACCTTATGATTAACTCGCGGGATAAATAGCCGCATAGGACGTAAACAGCACTTGCAGAAACATGTCCGGGTTTTGCAGGTTTCTCCTGCGCGCGCTCGTGGCGTCTGTGGTGTTAATGGCGCCGGCCTTTGCCAAACGGTAAGTGCGTTTCGCTCATTCAGCCACTAGGCTAGTTACAAAGGGAGATCGGTCCTTGTTTGGAAATGCAGCCTGGAAAGAGCTGTCATTCAGTTTATCTCATGGGGGAGAGAAGTCGGGAACATGTACGGGAGGTCTTTGTGTAATGGACTTTTGTTCTGCCACAATATGTCAAAGGATTTGACAAAGTTTGACAAAACGCAGCTGTTCCCATTGACACAGGCCATCGCTTGACCTAGGCATAGTCTAGGCTTGACCCCAACTTCAGGTTCTTATGCCACTAATGATTGTCAGTTATGATATTCTAAGTTTTTCTTGGAAGTTAGAGTTGCCATATTGCCTGTGCTGCAGTAGTCATGACAACTGCCATGTAAAAAACGCAGTCACAAATATTAAACCCGCGGGAATATTTATATTATATGTACAGAGCTTCAATTGAAGGTGGTAACTTCTACAAATATGGCACGAGATAGCTTCACAAAATAAATACTCTTCTGCATGTAACCTGTTTCGAAATGTGCTATCTTGTAATTGTTTTTAAGTGTAGCCTATCCAATTAGTTTTCACTTCAACTCAAGCCAATCAAGGTATCGCCTCCAAATGTTTGTAGACCAGGTCGTTCTCTTTTTCTCCTCCCATGGCATTGAGGATTCCATGTGAGTGATTGTTTTCCTGTTAGATAATAGATAAGACCTAACTTTCTGTGCCACCAGTCCACAGCAATTTTCATGTGATGATTTCCTTTTCCACTGGAAGCATTTTAGGACATTCCTGGCGATCGTTAATTATTATTAATTTTATCAGACCGCCACATATTCAATAGTTTGCGCAAGCATCTGTTAACCCTTTAAAAATAATAATAATAATAAGATAACTTCTATTGCGCCTAAATCCTTGGAAACCAAGCTCAGAGGCGCATCAAAACAAAAGGGTTGGTCAATCTCAAAATCCATAAGTAGTTTTCCAGTTGTCAACAGATGGGTCAAGGCGCTAGGGAGCTACGGTGGATAAGCAAGGTTGTAAAGATACGTTTTTAAATGACGACGAAATTTTGTCATATTTTCAACTGATCTAAGTCTAAGAGGAAGCATGTTCCAAAGAGTTGGTGCAGCAACAGAAAAAGCCCTAGTTCCAATGTTAGTGTTGACTCTAGGAACAAAAAGTAGGTCAGAACTAGATGATCGAAGCTGGATAGATTTTCTTACAGGAGTAAGCAATAAATGCAAATAAGATGGTTGCTTATTGGACAGTGCCTGGTATGTAATGGTACAGGTCTTAAATATTATACGATATCGTACAGGAAGCCAATGCAAAGACTTCAAAAGTGGTACAGAGCGAGAAAAACGAGGAGATCTTGTATCTACCCTTGCTAGAAAATTTTGGACACGCTGAAGTTTTGTGATATCCTTGCTAGCGATATTATAAAGGAGGGAATTGCAATAGTCAAGTATGCTGCTAACAAGCGCTGTTGCAATAGTCTTAGCAACAGAAAATGACATATACCGGCGAATACGGCGAAGATCACGAATATGATAAAAACAGCAGCGACATGTTTGAGATATGTGTTGTCGGAAATTGAAGTTACTATCAAAGATCACTCCTAGATTCCGCACCGAGGTTGCAGGCGTGATATACTGATTCAAAATACGCGTAGGAAAAAAACTATCCAGTTTACAACGCTGCATTGGAGGACCAATAATGATCAATTCAGTTTTATTTGCATTTAATTTCAACTTGCTGTCAGTCATCCAGTGGAAGATATCTTGAAGGCAATCACTAAGTTGGTGTAGCCAACGAAATGTAGATCTGAGTATCATCAGCATAAAGATGATGATCTAAGTTATGTCTTTATATAACAGAGCTTAGTGGCGTGGTGTAAAGAGTAAAAAGCAAAGGCCCAAGAACAGAACCCTGGGGAACACCAAATAAAGCCGGCAGTGCAGCTGAAAAGCAGTTCCCAATCTTTATAGTTTCGTATCTATCAGTTAGATACGAATAAAACCAACTTAGAGCTGTGCCAGATATGCCGTACCACTTTAATAGGCGTTCAATGAGAATGCTGTGATCAATCGTGTCAAACGCGGCAGAGAGATCTAGTAAGGTAAGTGCAGTCACTTTACCATTATTAATGTTCAAGTTAATGTCATTATAAACCTTTAAGAGGGCAGTCTCTGTTGAATGAAACTGCTTATATGCTGATTGCGACACATTAGTTAATACATTTGTGCTAATGTGAGACCTTAGACGACTTGCTACAACCTTTTCTAGTATTTTGGAAATGAAGCTGAGATTATAAATAGGTCTATAACTGTTTAGGTCTTGTTTAGCCAGAGATGACTTCTTAAGAAGTGGTGTGACATAAACACCCGCAACTGGTCAATGTGACATAATGCCCAACCAAGCTTCAGTTGAATGACTTTGTTTCTGACCTGTTACCATTTTAGGATGATCGAGCAATAAGTAATGGCTGTGGTCATATTTAGTCGTAATTACTCACATGTAGTTAATCATTAGTGTATTTCACAAGGAAAGCCTGACTTTAGTTTGTGTACAGGAGATAGCAAATGTTGAACTTTGGATTTCTTCAGTACTACACAAATGTGCGGAGATTCAGTTATCCGAAGTGCCAAGAAACAGTTCGTCTTAAGTGGGAAAAAACGGCCATGGCTGCTCAGAGTATCCTTTGAGATAACCAGTGAAGTAAACAATGGGATTATGTTACAATAACAATATATGTATATCTTACTGCACAATGTAGATAGTCTGAGATGGACCGTATTGTAATCAGTAAATAGTAATCTTGTGTACCAGCCTACCAGGTAATCAATTACATGTCCTGAGTAATCCTACTCAGTTACATTTGTTAAAAAGGCTAAATAGACATGGTCATATTGATTACATTGGAAATGTAATTGCTAAAAAAAAAAAAAAATTCTTATGCATGTCTATGTTGCACACCACCATTCACAAATCTAAACAATTGAGGGTCAATTCCATTAAAACAATCATCAGGGTTGGCATTTCCTTTAATCAACCCAGTGTAGTAGCTCATTTTATAGGACCAATCATGATCAGACTCGGCATCAACGATACTTTCCATCCAGTTCCAGGTGTTGTTTAACTTCCTCAAGTTTAGTGAATACCCCAAGCTGTGAATGAGCTGAGCTTCATTGTGCAGGATTACACACTTGACCAATCAAAGAAACCCTCCAGTCAGGCCCACACCATTGTGTGAATGGTGAACCATGTGAACAGTCCCAATTTCCCAAATCATTGAATAATGTTGATGCACTGTGAGTGAGCTGCAGCTTTACTAGATGTGAGAGTACTGACAGGGCTTACTGTTATCACTTAATACTGCTGATCAGTGATGTCTGTAAGACACTAAATTATATCGGATATATGGTATTATAGAAATGTTAATAATAATAATATTATAATCAACCGTGCAGCACAAAGTGCTAGCTAGTTTCATGTGTCGTTGTGTACAAACACATTGATTCATTTTTGCACTTATCACAACTTGGACAATATAACAGATTCTCAAAGCCAAACTGTTTGATGAAATTAAAAATTTGATGATTCCAGTAAGCAATTTTCCGATTTCACAGCTTTCACAATCAAACCAACCGATTCCAGTTCTGATTCCACCCAAAGGCAAAACAATTCAGATTCTGATTATGTTGCTTTGACATAAGTCGATTCCTATTCCGATTCTGGAATTGGAATCTGAATAAACTTTCAAATCTTATTTTGGAATCGGAATCGCCCCAGTTCGGTCTAGTAACAATCACAGACAAATATGCGAACAATGTGCTGGTTGATGCCCAATGTCTAAGCTATTGTCTGAATTTGACGAGACGACAATTGTTTGGTCAACTAGCTATTTCCCAACTCAGTCATGTAACTGCCTTTCAAGCTGTTTTGAACCAAGTACTTCATAACTAATTTTATGATTTGCATGATACTGTCACCAGAAAAAAATACACCATACCAATTATTCGTAACTCAAATACAATTATAAAAAACTATTAATAATAGTGCTTGTAAAACAGGGATGGCATGACACACTCATTCACGCTTATAACTATTCAGACAGTGTATCTGACAATTATTTTTGTGTGTTGTATGATTTCGGACAGCTGCTGATTATTTGTAAATGGCCAGTACACACAGTCATAATAATATAATATAACATAATATATTTTATTGATATAGCACCATATCCCCGGATATAAAAACCTGTTCAAAGGCGCTCAAAATGCAATATTGTTAAAACATGATATCTGCAATAGAATAATTATTTAGCTTATAAAAGTATAATATAGTAAGAAACTAATGCGAAATGTAAATATACAGTTGTAAATAAGCACCTTATATCACATAAAGTATCGGCTAAATATTGACTAGACTTAAATAACTAAAATTGAATTATTTGCTGCTTTAAATTCAATCATGTAATTCATTTAAATACATACTTAAAATGCAGTATAAAATATGCCATGTAGTGACATTAGAATGAAAATATTTTTATAAATAATCTTGAAATGCATTCTTGAAAAGATGTGTCTTTAACTGAGACATAAAAGGTTCGATAGAGTCAGCGTCACGGATATACAACGGCAGACGTTGCCGTCACGGAGAAACCCCGTCGTGGCATAGTTAGTAGAGTGTTGTCAGCGGAACGAAGCGGGCACCCTAGTGTACACAGTGAGATCAAGTGGACAATGTACGCTGGCGCGAGATGGTGTAACGCGCGGTATGTCAGCAGAAGAATCTTGTAGTTGATGCACCATTGGACCGGGAGCCAGTGAAGCGCAACGAGAGTAGGCGTGATGTGTTCATGGTCGCGACGGCGTTGTCTCGTTATTAGGCGAGCCGCCGAAATTTTGCACCATGTGTAGCTTCTCGATTAAATGCACGTTCACTCCAAAAACCACAGCATTTCCATAAACCAGTCTGGAAGTAACAAGTGCGTACACGATCGGGGTTGTTAAACACTTTCTGATTACAGCGATCTTGTGGAGCTGGAAATATGCCGACTGACACGTGCGAGTGACAATTGTGTAGACATAAACAAAGTGCTGTCCATGAAGACGCCTATGTTCCGAACAAACGATTTATGTGATATATAACACCGACACTAGTTGATTGTGTCAATAGTGGGTGGAGGCTCAGAGTAAGGATCACAGAAGACAACTGCCTCTGTCTTGGCCTCGTTTAACATTAAGTGTTTGTCAATCATCCACAGTTTGATGTCAACGGTACACCGCTCGATTCTTTCGATAGCAACGTCTACCTCATAGGATTGGTCCCGTGGGAATTCCGATAGAGTTGTGTATCGTTAGCGTACATGTGATAGTTAACGTTGTGTTTGGCGAAAATGGCGCTGACTGACATGCAGTAGATAGTGAACAGCAGGGGCCAAAGAACCGATCCCTGCGGCACACCACAACAAAGCTATTGTTGACGAGATACTTTCGTTGCCATCGTCCTGTTGGACAAGTAAGACGTCAGCCATGCTACTACATTGTAGTACCCGGCCTCGTGTGCCGATTTAATGCATCTGCTGCAGTACCATGGTGTGCACCACAGTGTCGAATGCCGCAGTAAGATCAAGTAGAACGAGTACTACTCCTTTTCGACGATCAAATGCCTGAGTGATGTGATGCTGGCAATGGGCACTCTTGAATGGGTCAAGATGTTTGTTTTCGTCGATGTAGCGCCGAAGGTTGACCGCCACATGCTTCTCCAATTGGCAACTTTGAAACAAAGCTGAGATTTGAAATTGGGCGGTAGTTCTTAATGGCATTTGCGTCTATGCCAATATTCTTCAGCAGTGGCGTAACTACCGCATGTTTCACATCAGCTGGCATTGTCGCAGATTCCAATGATAGATTAATGATGTTGACTAGGGTTGGTGCGATGATGTTAATGTTTGTTTTCAGCAGTGTGGTCGGCAAAGGGTCTCACTAGTCTGATGATAGCACTAACGCTGTCAGAGTACATTGTTCGTGATTGTCAATTTGCTGCAACGGTGGAGGCGCGTCATGGCGATTCGCGAGCGGCGCATTTTTGCAATCTTATCAAAGAAATGTACAACAAAACGTTCCGCCAAATCCGCGCTCGAGCCGTAGTTTTCTGGAAGCATCGGCGGTAATTTGTACCCCATTATGTTGTTGGTGATCCTATACATTGCTTCCATGTCACAAGTAGACTCTTGGATTTGCTGACAATAATACGTGGATTTTGACATCATTATTTTTTATAGAGGTCTCAATTAGATGTGAAAATGTCTCTATGCACAACTAGCCGTGTCTCTCATCACTGCCGCTCTGCTCGCCGAAGTTTGCATTTCACTAATGACAGCTCACTGTTGTACCAGGGTGTCTTGGGACGGATGATGATAACACGGCTGGTGAAAGGTGCATGTTTGTTGATCAAATCTGCGATAGAGGTGTTGTATTGAAGAGACAGGCCATCGACCCAGTCACTAGGGTCAGTTAGCAGTCGCGATGTTGTCAGGTCTGCAACAAACTCAGCATTGTTTACTGCCGCGTATTTCCTGTAGCTGATCTTTTTCTCGGCCGACTCGGCTTGACCGTTACAAGGTCACATTGGATCACATGATGGTCAGTTAAAAGAGTTTCTGATGCGGCAGAGAATTTACAATCAGGCGGGTTTCGTGTTATCACGCGGTCGAGGATGTGACCACCCACGTTGGTAGGTTCAGTTACGTGGTATTGAAAGTCAGTCTCACGGAGAAGGTCAGTGAGATCGCGAACATCGGTGGCAAGATTATCACCGTAATGCACGTTGAAGTCACCGACAATAACAGACTCAGTCTGCTTCGTGGCTGCATGTTCCAGAACACGACTGAATTAATCGATGAATAAACGGAATGGCGTAGACTTCTGGATAGATGAAGGTGGCCGATATATCGTTAACACTCGTATGATCGATGCTACACGAACTTGACGCAATACTACTTCAATACCCTCAAACGACTGGGTGGATATTGGCGTCGTTGAGCATACCTGGTATGACGCCTTAAATATCACCCCAACTCCGTTGCCTCGTCAGTCGCTCCGCGGAAGATGGCTGAAATTGTATCTGCTAGGAGTAACCACGTATGTGGAAGCAGCATCGTTTTCTGAGAACCATGTCTCTGTCATGCAAATTATATCAAAATCGCATTCGCTGATGTAATCTCAAAGGGCTTCGGCTTTTGTTGTGAACTGATCAGTACCAGGGTGGTGTAGACAGAATTGTTCACGTTACAGGCTTCGGATAAGACGGTAGTATTTAAGGAATGCTACATTGTTGAATTCTGACTTTCGATTATCCATTTATGCTGACACTGTGCCAGATTTTTTTCAAATAATTCATTAGAATGCTGTTTGGTCATATCTGTTTGGTCAAATAAGTTAGCACACAGAAATCTACTCAAATACATTTGCAAGTCAGGCCTTGTGCTGATCATTACGACGCAATGTACAGAATAATTATATCGAGCATTTTCACCCACGTTATGAGCTATGACTTATCAAAGTTGGAGTTTAAAAGAACTGAAAGATGAACTGAAGAAACGAAGTGCCCAGCAGTGTGACAGAAAACGCGAATTGATTGTCAGGTAGGTTGGTACTGTGTGTGAGCGATAATTCATGGTGTTTCATAAACAGTCACTGTCAATACTAATATTTATTCGTACTGCAACGTGTACAATTCAATTAAAGCAACATATACATCAATCTAATATGTGTATAAAACGCTCAGTGCAGTCTCGTCTATGAAGCGTGAACATCAGTCAGTCTGTCATGTGTGAGGGGAGACTGTTAACAAGAAAACATGTCGTTTCGCTGGGGAGGGGTTGATCATACCTATCATCCACTGGGGGGTGGCACTTGGCTGAAGTGAAGTTCGCTCACGATCATGAAGAAATGCACTTTTATACAGGTCTACAGGCCTGGAACATTTAGAGAAGTTTCTTTTTGTCTTACAATCACTTGGCCCAGCAGCATATAACCTACGTTATTATCATGATGTGATACCATCTATGTCGGTGGAAGATCAATTCTGTTTACTCTTGTAAAGATGCGCCAGCACAAAACTTACTTTGAACTGAGTAGAATGTCTGGTATAACTGAGGCCAATGTGTCGATTAAATTTTTATTACTTGGATAGATTTCATGGTTTGCCAATGGGGGAAATAGACTGGTGGTCGTCCCCGTTTTCACAAACTAACTTTAAGGATGAGTTCCCTTCGACAAGACGTATTATTGATGGCACAGAGTGTCAAATAAACCCAAAAGAACCATTATTGATAAAGCTACTTTTTCTACCTATGTAAACAAGAATATCGTCAAAGTTTTAGTAGGGGCTTCACCTGGAGGTCTTCTATCTTATGTATCACCCGCATATCATGGATCAACCAGTGATCGTCAGATTTGTAAGAGATCCAACCTGATGGGTAAGTGTGACCCTGGGGCCAGCATCATGGCGGACAAAGGGTTTAATGTTCAAGACCTATTTGAGAGTTATATGGTTAACATTAACGTTCGAACCTTCTTTCGGAAGAAGAACAGACAGTCCGGTGCAACTGTGTTGTATGACCCCAACATTGCCAGAAAGAGTTCATATAGAGGGCATCATAGGACTTGCAAAGACCTATACATTTTACAGGAGCCTATGAATAACACTCAGTAACTAACACTGAGTCTACACAGGCAATACAGAACAGATAATACAAGTGTGTTTCTACTTGTGTAACTTCAGAGCCAACATTATGCCAAGGCATGTTTGAATATGGCTTTAACTATTCTTATCATATTTCCCAAAGCATGAACATACTGACTCGTCTGTATTATCTTTTTGTAACGCTGAAGCATGGACATTTTTTTTACTTCACATTGCTTCAGTTTACTCAGCTGTAAACTGACTGGATACCGCGCTATATAAGATCTTACCTTTTTACCTTTTGGTTCAATTCATGTTGGATCTCTCACCGACTTGCATTAAAATTAATATTGGTAATAATTCCTATACAGGAACTTATTTATGATTGCAGACTTGAAATGAGAAGAGTAAAATTCTAGTAGTTTTTTCACCATGATCTCCATGAATTGTTCATTTCTATGCACTGTTAGCATGATCTGTCCCTTGACGGTAGACACAACAAACAAACACTGTGATCTGTATTTAGTAATAGTCATGGTTTTATTGTAAATAAAGAGACACATCAGCCTATCTCATGTAAGGATCTTAAGGGAGAAATGTTATTTTCCCTTGCTGTGTAAAGACATTTAACTTCCAAAATTGTGTATGAGTCGATTACTCTGTCAGGTGAGGCAGCAAGTACAGGATGAACCTGGCTCACAAATATGCCACATGCCTGAATCTGAACTTTAAACCGTTTTTCATATTCTTCCACTGCCACATTCTCGTACCTAAGGCCATGCAATGCAGCTGGTGTTCTAATGTCTACAAAAGTTGTAAGTGATTCCATTTATATCCCCTCCGTGGCCGAATGACACCAAAGTTTGATGAGGTCAGATGATCTAGTCTGACATCCCTCCACTGCTTGTTATTCACTTGCTCCCTAGTTGCCCTTTCCAACTCAGTGGCCTGCTCCTCGCTGATCTCCAAAACCTGAAAGTAATGCAGTAACTTGTTTTTCCGACAATATATCATCGGTTCGCATAGTTCTTTGATTTAAATTGTTTTATTTAAATTACTTACTTAAATCAATCTTAGACTAAAAATAATTGATTTCTAATTTGATGATTTGTATGAATTTTGTTTTGATACAAAATTACATTGTTCACTTTACCTATATAGCTGTATTGTCACCAGCTAGTCTGATATTAATTGCAATACAACACAACTCCCCCTTTTTGTTTCAAGTTTTAACTTTGTTTTAATTTAGTTTGGTTTCAAATGATTTGGTCAAATAGCTGCACTGCACAATGGTTTGTAAGTTGGACTATGTGTAGTGACGATGTAAAAAGTAATATCTTATATAGTAGCACAGTATCCAGTCCTTAGGACTGCTCAGAGCGCTTTACACTTTACTCCCTGGCAGACTTGTTCAATCGAGCACCATCTCAGCTTCTCTGGGAAGCATTCAGCCATTCCGCAATTAATGCACGAAGACTATTCGTACACAAATATCCACCACTGTCTATAGCCAGTTACTCATTCATACAACTGAGTGAACTGGAGCAACGGAGAGTGAACGGCAGCACTGAATTCGAACCCGGATTCTCGTGATTGAGAGTCCAACGTTCTAGTCATTGAGCCACTGCGCTCTATTGTAACCATGTGAATTGTTTCAATGGAGCACATTGTGCAAATACAAAATGTATGTATGCATGTGTGTTGAATTGAAAAGCATGGAAATAACTTTCAAGTAATGATCTTGTGGAGTTCACTTCAAGTAGTCGTGGTCGTTGGCAAGGACATGTGGATTGACAGGAGGGAACAGCTGCATCACTGGCATGGGTTTATTTTCCTGAAATATATATATGTAGAGATATATGGATGTATTAGAATGCTGTTCATTGTATTATTTGCTTTATAAATAAAGCCAGAGACTGCAATAATGTCCATGTTTTGACAAGTACCTATTTTTGAAGGGATCTGTAAAAGGAATATAAGATTTGTTTCGTCAAGTCCTCCAGTAAATACATGCAATACATTCCAGTTATCACATTGTAAAATGACCGAGGATAGGGTATGATGAACTTTAAACATCTCATTGCAAATAGAGTGAAATAATGTTACTCTATTTGCAACGAGTGATGCATTACACTTAACTGACTCATATAGTTCAGGCATACACTGCGGTACCTGTTTGGAGTAGAGGTGTTGTTCTGCAGTTGCTCTGGTCGAAGATCTTACATAAGGTTCGCATTGTCCTTCACACGAATTGCATGTAATCTGCTGGATTTGATAGGAGTTCCTTTAAAAGGTGATGGAACGTCTGGAGGATCTGTAAGTCAAGTCAAAGTGTACATTCAGCTACATATTTATTAATTGTACATGCATGTTAACCTTTTCCTTTATTCATTGTTGCTAATATGTTGACAAGAGCATGTCACATTATTTAAACTAGTCAGCCTATTCGTACAAATTGGGATAAACTAACTGCCATTTTTGGTGCATTCATAATTGCCCCAATATTTGTACATAGTACATTGAATGCAGAAAATAAGTGTTTTTTAAAGTCTGACATTTGTACACATCACTTATGTCAAGATAGTTCCTGACTGACAATAGCGTGTCAGGTCGAACAGAACTGCTGCGACATGTTTGCAGTGAGCTGTAGGGTCCTGCCCAGCACCACATTCACATTGTGCTTCTTGCACCACTGCATCATTGTTCATGGACACATCTACTTTATAAGACGCAGACTTCCTCATCTCTGCCCACACAACAGCTGACACAAACCACTTTCCTTGTGTGTTGTCTGTGGTGGTATGCATATACTGCAATAACGTGAAGAAAACAATATGTATATATATATATATATATATATATATATATGTATAATACATTGTGGAGTTGCACAATACTGGGCCAAATTGGTGTCGTGTAACTTATGCTATATTTACTCCATAACCAGCTTCTTCCTGGACTGTTCCTGTTGATAACATTTGTGCTGTATCTTAGG
Source organism: Paraescarpia echinospica (assembly GCA_020002185.1). NCBI lineage: Eukaryota > Metazoa > Annelida > Polychaeta > Sabellida > Siboglinidae > Paraescarpia > Paraescarpia echinospica. Next base: position 66,034 of record JAHLWY010000135.1, read on the forward strand.
CCCATGAAGAAAGAAGAGACACAAAAAACACATCCTGCCTGTTTATAAAAAAATGTGGTTGTGGAAAATATAAAGGATAACGTAAGTTACACTGTCCACCATTTCAGGTCTGGAGTGCTCTGATCATTCTTAACATTTTGTATTTCCTTTGGTTGGATTCTGATGAGGTACTAACATACATTAGTCGGGAAAATTTTGATTTCTGAAAGGTTTCACAAAATGTTCTCATATTTTAGTTAAAAGATACCATGTAACTTACATCATGTACTTTATTTGGCATTGCGCCATATAACAGTGAGTAAAGATATCTTATCTTCATCTTTAATTTTAGGTGTATATGTATATTGGCTACCATCTGAGACAGTTTTTCATTTATTTTAAGCACTTTGTTTTTTGCACTTTTGTTATTGTTTTTGGTGTCCAGTCCTCTTCTTTGGCCCAGTATTGTGCTTCACCTATATATATTTACCCACACACATATATAATGTAATATCAATAATAATTCACGAGTAAGTAGTTGTTAGGTTTCTTTTAAACTGGTTAACGGTCAGGAGTATTCTAAGTTTATGAGGCAGTGTATTCTAGGATACTGGTCCTGAATAATTTATTGTTCAGAGGTTTCAAATGTTTGTTCTAACATTTTTAACACATATTAATTTGCCAAACCTCTTACAAATAAGCCTTCTGGTATCCATTGACAGAGAAAACTTCTATTTCATTGAGGCATTATCATATTTGACAGGGACGTACAGACTACTAAGCTCATATGGTTACTCGCATTTACCTTTAATCCTACATTCCTTTTAGTTTAATGTTAAGATAACTCACCTTTCGTTGTATAGAGACTCACTCTTTTCCTCCATCTGCTTTCCGTACTGGGATACATATTCCTATAGTCTCCCTGTGTATATTTGGGTAGTTGGTGCATACCACAACGTACGTCCCTACACATGTTTCATGCTGAACTCCTCTTCAAGCTTTTGACTAGGCCTAGCATGACAGAGGCTAGCATCCAAAACTCTAACCTGTAAAATGAAAAACAATGACATTAACCCAAGTTATGTTCAATATGTGACTAAGTCTAAGATCAAGAATTGTGGGTTCGTTGTAAGACTGCTCATGATATAGAAGAAACCACTGTGATCAGGCTGCGCTGGTACCCCGGCATCCCTCTCTATAGTGTATGCTACTCCAAGGGTTTGGGGTGGTTGTTATGAAATATAGAAACTCACCATCCCATCTTTAGGTAAGGTAAGGATGCATGTTATTTATCCCAACACCAGAAACATAAATTATACAGAGAGTGCGGCTAATGCAGTGGTTACCACGTCTTCCTGGCATGCGCTAGTGATCTGAGTTCGAAACTCGGACCGAGCAGGCATGATATTTGGTGTAAAAACCTGGCTCTCAAAATTAGGGACTTTATAGATGAGGATGCGCATGCGTGAAATATAAACAAGTTCTCAACATCGGCTCTAAGACTTTATTCGAAATTCACAATTACGCTCTAGATCAAATACTACAGACTCCAGCATACGACAGTAAAGTGTTAACCGTAACTCGTTCCATCGTACACAATTGTAGAGATCCACTTTGATCATAGGCTGCCATTATTAACAGAAGGCAAACAACAATAAACTTTCTACTAACAGGCCCTCCGTGAGACGTCTTCCCAGTATCGCCCTGGGCCCAGCTAGGGCGAAGACCTACATTTTCATTCACACCACACCAACGTTTTGATACTCATGCACTCGTAAAATTACTAATAATTTTAAAACAGCGCCGCAGCCTATTCAACTTGGATCTTTAGCACACCACATCAATCTTATTTCCAATTATTAACTGTCACTATACTGACACTGGTTATACCATTCTTTTGCCACTCACCTGCGCGCCAATCACAAAAATCACAACAACGTTCCAAGGGTCCCTGTTCATGCTCTTATTCATATTAGCCATAAATCGATAAATCGATTCCTTACATAATCCTTCGATGCTTCTGAAACTGACTCAATAAACGGAATATATGCCACGTTATGTGGCCCAAACCAAAAAAAGTAACACGACGCTGACATTACTCGCCCTCTTCCTCTCAGGCGACATACAAACAAACCTAGGCCCACGACAACTCCCCATATATCCCTGCGGCTTCAGTGAACTTGCTGTGTCATGGTCACCCAATGAAGAAGCCGTATGCTGCGATGAATGCAGCATATGGTACCACCGGTTATGTATAGAAATGTACATTAAAGACTACAGCCTCAAACGTACGGTGGCTATGCTGTAAGTGTCAAACACTTAATGTATCAAGCTTCACCTTCAGAAGCTTCGAAATGTCCCAAAGTTTCTATGAACCCATTGCAAATGAGAATATTACCCTTGAATCGCTTTCCCCAACCTTCAACCCCCTCTTCACCACCAGCCCCAAGTCGAACCAACAAATATCAGACAACCCAGCAAGACGACCCAATGGCTCCTCACACTCTTAAAAAAAGCAAAATCGACAAATTCCAGAGAAAGCTCATCCGTATTTGATCTTCCGCAGAAAAAAACCTACGTGTCATGACCAAAAACTGTTGTAGCATAATTAACAAAAGAGCCGACCTGAAAGCATCCATAAACTACACAAAACCAGACGTTATCTGTGGCTGTGAGTCATGGCTTAGTAACAACATAAAGTCCAATGAAGTGTTCCCAGATAACTATACCACCTACAGGAAAGACCGCAACGCCGTAGGAGGCGGTGTCTTTGTGCTAGTACGGAAAGATCTCATATCCTCTACTGAACTAGACTTGAATAGCGACTGCGAAATCATGTGGGTCAAAGTACAACTCCAAAACAAAAAGAACCTACTAATAGGCTCATTCTACAAGCCGCAACGCTGCGACAAATAAATCCCTGACAAAGATCACAACAAACTCGAAGCAAAAACAATAATCCTCTGTGGAAACTTCAACTGTCCCGATATACTATGGGATACAAGCACTGTGAAAACGTGCGCCCCAGAGCGATCCGTTCAACAAGCCCTCATTGACACAACAGAAAGTGCGCAGCTTACACAAATCCACATTAGCTTCACTAGAGAGGGCAAGCTACTAGACCTAATCTTTACAAGAAATCCCACAGTAGTGACAAACCTTGCTTCTGTGCCAGGGATATCAGACCATGACATCATCGTCACAAATTTTGATATAAGAGTCCAACACCAAAACAAACAACGCAGGAAAATTTACCAATTTGCTCGCGCTGACTGGGATAATCTAAATGCTGATTTCATCATCCTGTCTAATGAAATAAAGACTCAATACACATTATGTGCGTGCACAGAAACTATTTGGACAATCTTCAAAAACGCACTAGTGAAATCTATCAACAGACACATCCCATCAAACCTCAGCTCCAGTCGGTGCAATCTCCCATGGCTAAACAGAGAGCTACAAAGACTACTAAAGCGAAAGAGAAGACTGTACAATAAAGCTAAGAAAACAAACAACTGGGAAAATTACAAATTCATACAGAAAACATGTAGACGAAGTTTGCGTAAAGCTGAATGGGACTTTATTAATAACACCATCACCATATGTCTCCAAACAAAAAACTCAAAGCCATTCTGGCGTTATATCAAAAGTAGAAAATAAGACAACATCGGAGTAGCTCCCCTAAAAAAGAATGGATCACTGGTGTGTAACAGTAAGGAAAAGGCTGAGGCTGAGATCCTCTTGGACCAGTTGCATCCAGAGTGTCTTCACGAAAGAAGACAGATCCGCCCCCAAACCTTGATCCCCAAAACTCCCCAATATATGTGACATTAAAATTGACACCACAGGAGTATGTACATTACTCAAGTCCACTAAACCGCATAAAGCATGTGGCCCGGACCAGATCCCCAATGCTGTCCTTAAGAACTGTGCCGACACCCTATCCCATGCACTCCGAGACATCTTCCAGAGATCCATAGACACAGGCAACCTACCGCGCACAGCAAATGTGTCAGCTGTCTTTAGGAGATAAGCATCTACCAGAAAACTACCGCCCCATCTCCCTTACATCCCATGCAAAATTCCTGAACACACAATCTACCGCCACATCATGACCTACCTAGAAGAGCACAACATCCTAACACACCTAAACCATGGCTTCTGAGCAGGCTTCTCCTGCGAAACACAACTCCTAACCACCACGCATGACCTATTCTCTTCTTTCGACTCTGGAACTCAAGTAGACATAGCAATATATTAGACTTTAGCAAGGCTTTCGACACAGTCCCCCACACAAAACTCCTCCATAAACTATCCCACTATGATATAACCGGAACCACGCTCAAGTGGCTAGAAAATTTCCTCACTGACAGATCTATGAAAGTTGTGCTAGACGCCGAAACTTCGAGAGAAGTACCCGTCAAATCCGGCATCCCGCAAGGCACTGTACTTGCCCCCCTACTATTTCTCTGTCATATAAACGACCTACCAGCATCAATAAAATATAAAGTCCGCCTATTTGCAGATGACTGCCTACTATACTGATAAATCAAAACATTCAACGATCACATTGCACAACAACACGACCTAAAACAACTCCAAAAATGGGCAAAGGGCTGGGGTATGAACTTCAATACAAACAAATGCTACATCCTCAGTGTAAAACATAAACCTGACTATTTCTACACCCTAAATAACGCCACCCCAGAACGTGTAAACTGCAATCCCTATCTTGGTATCTCTATCTCCGACGACCTTAAATGGCACTCCCACATCGCAACAGTAACTAAAAAAGCAAACTTCACACTTGGTTTCCTAAGGCGTAACGTACGACACTGTCCTATAAACAGTAAAAGGACCGCATATATTGCCCTTGTGCGCGCTGGCTTAGAGTACTTAGCCAAAGTGTGGGACTCATACAATCAGGGGGACATAGATAAACTAGAACGTATCCAATACCGTGTTGCTCGCTTCATTACCGGCGACTACCACTCCAGACATGAAGAATCGATCACAAACATATTAATATACCTAAAACTCAATACCCTACAAAGCTGACGTCGGGACCTACGATTTAAATTCATGTACAAAATAGCTGAGGCATCTATCCCAGCCATCCCCGCAGAAACATACTTTCGGCCCCAAAGAATAAATAAAAGACGCATCATGCAACCTAAACATATCCGAGATCACGTATCCTCAAACTTTGTACAACACCTAACAACCAATAACACCAGGTGCTATACAGTACCTGCATCCCACACCGACCAATTCAAAAACTCATACTTTGTAAAGACAATAGTAGACTGGAATAAACTAAACGAGTCGCAGGTCCAGGCTGAGAACATGAAAGATTTCAGTCGCCTATCCTGCGGCTCAAACACTCAATAACACCATACGCACCAACCCCGACGTAAACCATGGCTCCTTACAACGTAAATAATTAGAATTAGAATTGTAATCCCTCGTGACTTGGAGATCACGTTATTGTCGGTCCCGTCTCATTTTGGGACGTAAAAGAACCACTGAGGACGACAAGCACCCTGGTAGTGACCACCCTCAGTGCCAGCATATAAAGGTCGGTTTGGCAATAATGATCTGAAAAAAGGTTGACTAGTCGAATGAGACCTCATAAGACCATTACATTGTAATCAAAATAATACAGATTAGTCAGTTAACAAAACATTGCCGAGCGCTGGAAACAACTAGAACTACAAATATGGAAACAAATACTAAGATACAAATGTTACAATAACAATTTACATAATGTCCACGAAATATAAAACAAATCACTGTGGGATGGGTGACTCGAGCCGTACTATTAATATTACCTTTATTTAATAATATTCAATTAAAAACAGCCTCACCCACGCATGACATAGACTGACTGACACTCACGCTTCATAGACGAGACTGACTGCACTGACCGTTTTATATACATATTAGATGGATGGATGTATATGTTGTTTTAACTGAATTGTGCACGTTGTAGTACGAATAAATATTATTATTATTATTGGCATTGACAGTTTATGAAACATCATGAATTATCGTTCACACGCAGTACCAACCTACCTGACGATCAATTCGCGTTTTTTGTCAGACTGCTTGGCACTTCGTTTCTTCAGTTCATCTTTGAGTTCTTTTAAACTCCAATTTTGATAAGACATGGCTCATAACGTGGGTACAAATACTCGATATAAGTATTATGTACACTGCCTCGTGATGATCAGCACAAGGCCTGACTTGCAAGGGATACTTCAATATTTGCAAGTTGGCGTAGTTCGCTAGGGGGCAGCACAGCTTACCATAGGTCAACGAGTGCATTTTTGAGTAGAACTATTTTTCCGCAAATGTATTTGAGTAGATTTTTTTGTGCAAACTTATTTGACCAAACAGCATTATAGTTAATTATTTTACAAAAATCTTGTACAATGTCGGCGTAAGTGGATAATCGAAAGTCAGAATTCAGCAATGTATCATTGTGGAATTATGGCCCTAATATCGTTTCATAGGTATTATGTTTGACATGTGCACTCCTGATTGTTTGGAAACACGGCTCACCTCACCCATGACATGGCTGGCTGCACCAGTCATGTGCCACATGCTTGGCACCTTTGTTATTTACCGGGATCGTCTTCTCAACCCGGCCTTTGTCCCGTGTCTGGTCGGTGGTCGGCACAGATTGAGTGCATCTATTGTTGTTGTCCACGGATGGGTATCCGGCTGCCAGCGTTATCTAAGTCCGAGTAGCAACGATCGCGACAATGCCATACTCCAGCAGGTCCAGGCAGCGAATAAATCCGTTACCGTCCCACTTAAGTGCTTCCGTCAGCCACGCCGATTGCATTAAAATTGAAGATAAAACGCATTAAAACCACTCACAAGTGTTCCGCAGAGAATCCATGGTTGTTAATAAAGCATATAGCACAATATGTAGAATCACATCAAATCTATTACATTGAAAATCTATGATATTTCCAGGAGCAGCCACGCACAGCACTTCTTTTTATGATAGTTGGGAGGAGACAGTGATAGACAGGACACATATGGAGAATGGAGGGGGGAGGCACCTACTGGAGGAGAGATTGACCACGAGAGCATGAACAATAGAAGAGAAGAAGAAAGTAAAGCTAAGATGGAGTGTTAGGAGAGATCTTTAAAGAGAAGAGCGGAGGATGAACAGCCAAGACTGGGAGAATATGGCAGAGGATTATGATAGGTAGAGATGAATCGTGGAGAAAGCCGAATCGTGGAGAAGGCCGAATCGTGGAGAGGGCAACGCATGGAGAGGAGTGAATCATGTAGAGGGGCAAATAGTGCAGGGGGCGAATTGTTGACGGGCAAACCATCGAGAGAGTCTAGAACAGGTGAAGTGGTTCCCACTGCACAAGGGATTAAGGAGAAAATGGCGGTCAACATGGCCCTGTTGGACAAGAACACAATAAACTAAATCTTTTGGCCTACACGGTGATGTCTGTAGAACAGGGCTCGGGCCGCACATTCTAACTGAGACAACCCCTGAAAAAGAAATGTGTCACAGTGTAACAGTAAAGCTATTGAGAGACACCAGCTGCTCGAAACAAGGGCAATGTACAATTTTTGTATGCACATTTAGGTGAATGACCTGTCAGTGTTTTTGAGTTGTTTCCTAACTGCACAAAACAACCGTAAGTGTAACAGTAACACACTGGTTACTAGTATGTTGTGCAGTTGGCTATTCTAGGAACAGTGATATTCTGATAACGGTGCCAACATATAAATATAATAAAAAAAACAGTTAAAATGTTAAATGTCAGAAATGTTAATTAACAGCATTTGAATAACATTTGTTTTGTTATTATTGCAGGTGCAGTATTTTCAATAAAAAATATTTGTATAACAGACCCAGTTAAATCATCACTTGACTCATAATTCACCTTCAATGGTGAAGACTTATTGATCTGTTCAGGCAAACGCCAGAGTGATTATTTGAGTGATGCTAAAAATATAACCATCACGCTAGCCAGAGGACATCATTAGACATTGGATGTCTACTATCTGTGATGAATCGGTGCTGACAATTCAAACGTGTATGCTTTGGCAGTGACACAATTGCGAACGCGGAGGGATTGACGAACAAAAGCCTCTTGCCAGTGAAAATAACGTGGTGCCATCTTATAATATGACTCAAATGTCAATGAATTGTTTTTTTTAGAAAGTATCCACAAGGTGGTGCCAGTGGCTCTAGGTCCATATTCAGCATTTTTTCACTACTAAAAATGTTTTTGTGGATTGTTTCACTTCCGTAGAAAGGGGTGCACGTCTATTATTATTAGGAATTGTGTCAGTGATGGGAAGTATATGGTAAATATGATTTGTCCGTTTGTTTCAGGGGCATGATTGTGACAGCCCCCAAGCAGATGCAGGTGGGGACTACAGAAAAGGTACATGTTACCTTTCACGACATCGACTTTGATGTCGAAATGAAACTGACCTTGACAGCTAGACGTGGATCCAACGAATATGGAATGTGGCAGTTCATATTCCCAGCAGGTATGGATTTGTTTTATAATTTATTTCACATTTAAGCATTGTTTAATTAACATAGATTACGCAACTCAGAAGTTTGATGTCCAATATCAGACGAAATGACTTGCATCTAACCACAGTTCTCCCAACTCCAAGACGAAAGTTTGTAAACATTGATATGATGTTACAAATATATTAACAGTATTGGCCCTAAACTTAAAATATCGATATCTGATGCCAGATGAAAACTGCCTCTGACCCTCTGTAGCATTTCTGCTATTTCAAGATGGTTAAATCTACTTGCCTGAGGTTTAATTTGGGAAATGAGGAAGGTCAAGCCAGTAGATAGACATATTGTTGACCAACCGCCTTGGTTACGTAATTACGGCAACTCGATTGCAAATGCGCTCAGTGGGGCGTGGTATTCTGTTGCTAGCATTGCCAGCAGGTGGTTTCACTGTAATCTTAGAGGGTGTTCCACAATGTTTAGTTTGAATTGTATATTGCTTTAGCCAATAGAAATGATGGAAACCTGTCATATGATGTGTAATTAGGTCCGCTTATATAAACGTTTATTGTACGCATTTCGCCATCTGGGCGCTGGCGAAGGACTGGGACAGATCCAGGGTTGAACGAGACAGGTTGCCCTGCTGCCAAGAGAATGGCAAGTCAAGACGTAAAGCGTGGTGGGAATCGTTAACGTGGGTTACGTTCCCAAGCTTATGTGTGTGTGTAATATTCAGTGTCCAGAGTGACTGTTCGATCGAGCTTCGAAGAAGCCATGCTGACACGTCAGCAGTATATTGAGACAACGTTCCGGTCGGCCCAAACGTATTTGCGTCGATGAGCGATAATCGCGACGCGCTCACCCAGCACGGGCCATCCTCGAACGTCGGTCTCGAAGCGACATCGTCAGAAAGCTTGACCGAATGCGACTCGCAGCGGCCGGCGGTAAACGTATACTGCTAGGCGTCGTCATCCGCGCGAACCCGTTCCTCCGACTTCTCGATCGTTTGCGACAGGGCAAGACCTCTCGATCGAATTCGTAGCGGCCGGCGATAAGCGTCTACTGCCCGGCTTCGTCTTCCAGTTGAACGTATTCAACTGACTTCGCAATCGTTTGCGACCGTGCGATCATCGAACGGACGCGACTCGAGAATTCGCGGCGTACGTCGGCAATCGTCAAGTGCCCGGCATCATCACTCGTGCGGCCGAAATACACCGTTCTAATTGTGTTCCGAGCTCGGCGTGTTGACTTCAACAAACGTTCGTATATATTCGAGATGGGATTAGCCCAGTATAAATGTCTATTTTCTGATTGAACGTATATATTATTTGCTGTAATTGCTGTGGTTTAGAAGTGAGGTATTATTACACGTGAAGTATTCACATATATATATATATATGTGTGTGTGTTGTAACAGATTACTGTAATGAGAGTCCGCGATGACTAGATTATACTGCGTATTTATATTATGGAAGTTATTCTTAGATAACACTTGGCGCCTAGTGTATGGTCGTGTAGCAGTATAATCCACCTTAGAAAGGAAGTGGAATTTGATAATCGAGATATTTACCAAAAGAAAGATATCTTGTAATAAAGTTTATTAAATTTTCCTCGTTCTTTGTTGCTTGTTCACGAAAACCGTTCTTTCTCATATGCGTTGACCTTGATATATAAGAACCCTACTAGACTGAGCCATCTAGTGTACGGAGACCTCGCTAATCCGTGACACCCTTCTTTCCCCAAATGAACGTAACTGTGTCTGTCATCAGACATCGACGTTCTGAGATGACCCCTTACTACAATGTCCAATATCAGACGAAATTACGTGCATCTAACCACAGTCCTCCCAACCACAAGACGAAAGTTTGTAAACATTGATATGATGTTACAAATATATTAACAGTATTGGCCCTAAACTTAAAATATCGATATCTGATGCCAGATGAAAACTGCCTCTGACCCTCCTTTCCCCAAATGAACGTAACTGTGTCTATCATCAGACATCGACGTTCTGAGATGACCCCTTACTACATCAGATTTACCGTATTGTTTCCAGTAAATGTGGAGTGCACGAGTGCAAGGGTTTGGGTGAGCGTCTATTTATTTTTCATGAGACATAAGTAACGCAAACTGTCAGGGGTGGATAACATCGGCAACAACGGCCGGTGTACAATGATGATATCCTGTGGAGCCGCAAAGGCCGCAGCTGGGACAACACTCACCGGAGTGATACGTCTGCTCAAAATGGCTGCCGTGTTGCCATCTAGCGGTAACCATCTGATGATGATTGCTGATAGCAGTCGAACGGTTACAGAAAAAATGGTAAACTGACTGTTAAATGAGTATAAATAAACTCTTGTTAAATGGTGTTAAATGTTACATGTGGAGTGCAGTGGTGCAGTGGCTAGAGCTTCAGACTTTCGACCGAGAGAACCCGGGTTCGAATCCTGTGACCCTGTGTCGAACCTTGGGCAAATTCACTCACTCTATGTTGTTCCAGTTCACTCAGCTGTACGAATGAGTACCTGGCTATAGACAGTAGTAGATATGTGTATACGAATAGTCTGCGCATTAATTGCAGTGTGGCTTACTGCTTGCCAGAGAAGTCGATATAATGTTCCATTGAACAGGTCTGCCAGGGAGTAAAATGTATAACAGTATATAAGAACTTACCTTTACTTTACATTCAAATGTGTTCCAGGGCAGTCCCAGGTTGTGACCATCACCGTGCCAGACAACATACCAATGGAGAAAATGAAGTTGTGTGTGGAAGCAGGATCGGATGATGTCGTACACAACTACATCTTCAGAGCCAAGACACCAATCCTCATTACATCCAGCAGTCTGCTCACCTTCGTTCAGACTGACAAGCCGATGTACAAACCAGGGCAGACAGGTGTGTGTTGTGTGGGTGGTGTGTGTGTGTGTATGTGCGCGCGTGTGTGTGTGTGCATGCGTGTGTGCGTGCGTGTGTGTGACAGTGTGTGTGTGACAGTTTGTAGATAAATTACAGGTTTTTAATTGTTATGCAAGAATGATTGGAACAGTTCTTGCCGAAACTGAATTTTAAATGACGCCAAAATTAAGACTTAACCTAAGTATGATTGAGCTAGTGTGTGTGTGTGTGTGTGTGTGTGTGTGTGTGTGTGTGTGTGTGTGTGTGTGTGTGTGTGTGTGTGTGTGTGTGTGTGTTATTCTTAGATAACACTTGGCGCCTAGTGTATGGTCGTGTAGCAGTATAATCCACCTTAGAAAGGAAGTGGAATTTGATAATCGAGATATTTACCAAAAGAAAGATATCTTGTAATAAAGTTTATTAAATTTTCCGCGTTCTTTGTTGCTTGTTCACGATAACCGTTCTTTCTCATATGCGTTGACCTTGATATATAAGAACCCTACTAGACAGAGCCATCTAGTGTACAGAGACCTCGCTAATCCGTGACAACTGGGGGCTCGTACGCGGGATTCCGGCGAGGGGGAAATTTAAATAGCACCTTCGGTCAACACTATGAATTGCGGGTAACACGTGACGGCAACATAGAACATGCCTGAGAACTTAGCTGCACTCTGGTTCCGTGGAGTGTCAGTGTTCCGTGGCTAGAGACGAAACCTACATCTATTCAAGTAGCGGTAGTGTAGGGTAATTCACATGCCCCTTGTCGTTTCTGCCCAGATATAATTCTGAGTCCCATATTTCTCGTTATATTTAGAGTGTGTCATTCATGTTTTGTGGCATTAGACTTGATTATTGCAGCAGTAAAGGACCATGAATTAATCGTCGAATTAAGGGTAATAGGAGCTTTGTTATTTTTCAGCTGTATGAGGAAGTTGAATTACTTGTTGCATTTGCCGAGTTGGCATTGGGCAGATTGAAGTCCCACAGAATTTCCGTGTGTTGATAGTTGACACGGCGTGGTTGGAGTCGTATAGTGATTTCATTATTCCAGTCTTATGAGAAGATTGTGTGGAATGTTGTAGCGTAGCTAACACTTTTGTTGTTTACAGGTGATTTACTTTTTGTACTACTTAAACGTGATATCCGTTTAGTGATTATTTTGCAAACATGGATCTTGCTCAATTAATTGAGTTAGGCGAGAAGTTAGGGTTAACAGGTCCCGAAATTCAGGCATTTGTTCGCGATGAACAAGGAACCGCCCGGGTTGAGCGACAGGCCGCTCGCGAGGCGGAGAGGCTTCAGGCCGAACTCCGAGAAAAGGAGGCGGCAAGGCAAGCCGATATGGAGAAGGAGAGGCTCCAGGCCGAGGTACGCGCGCGTGCGAAATGGAGCATGAAGAAAAGATGGCCAGGCTCCACAACGAGGCTACTACCTTAGAGAACCGAGATTCGGTGAGTAATGCTTCAGCCATTACTAAGGGAATCCGTAGTCCTCCGTTGCCCTGTTTTAACGAAGACAGGGATTCGATTGATGCATATCTCCAGCGATTTGAAAGATATGCGGAAAACCAGGGTTATGACCAGTTAAAGCAAGCATTGCTAGGATGGTACCGACTAAATGTAGGCGATTTTCGTAAGAAGTTTTACACCTGTTCTCTAAATTAGACCGAAACAGTGTCGCAGTATTTTGCTCGTATGGAGCATTATTTGACTCAGTGGATTTCTTTGTCAAACATTAATCAGTCTTTCGAGGGCCTTAAGGAACTCATTCTGAGAGAGCAATTCTTGTTTATGTGCCCTAGGGAACTGTCCGTGTTTCTGAGGGAACACAAACCGGTGGGGAAAGAGAATAAGTTGGAGTTGGTGAGAACATTTACATATGCCCATTCATCATATGGTAAACGGGAAAATCGTAGAGACCGAGTCCGACCAACTCCCGTCCCTTCACCCGTCCCGAAAAGTAGATCAGGGGAGGGGAGGTACCCTATTTCTAGCCCTACCCCGCGGCCCGTTCCTCCGCCGCGTACATGTTTCCTTTGTAATCGGCCAGGTCACATCGCGAGACAGTGTACAGTGGGAGAATAGGAATCCTCCACTGCAAAGGATGAAACCAGTAGTTGGGAATTGTGCAGTTGTGCTAAACCAGAATTCCCCTAGTCACCAATGTCCTGTGGGTGGGACTGATGTCACGTTGCAATGTGGATGTAAGATCCCTGTAATTGCTAGTGCTTGTGTACAACATGAAAACAGTTGTAACTTACCGGTTGTAGAGGGGTATGTGGGGGGATCCCCAGTGAAAGTACTACGCGACAGCGGGTGTAACGGAGTCGTTGTACGACGTAGCCTAGTTCCGGAAAATCAGTTAACTGGGAAAACCAAAGTCCTTATGCTGATGGACCGATCCGTCATTGAAGTCCCGACTGCCCGGTGCTATGTGAGAACTCCCTTTTTCACAGGAGAAATTGAAGCCCTATGTCTAAACAACCCCGTTTATGACTTAGTCATTGGCAACGTTGATGAACTAAATTTTCCCTGTTCTGATAACAGTGAAGGTTCTCCTTCTCGAGGAACTAAGTCAGATGGTGTCCCCGTTACTGTTGAGACCCCTTTGAACGACACCCCAGTCACCGGTTGTGCTGTAGAAACCCGTGCTCAACGGGAGCGCCTTTCCAAGCCAACAAAACCTTTGATAGTGCCTCAAGTTGTTGGTGCGAGTGTATCCTCCAATGATTTCTTGAGAGAGCAAAAGGGGGATGAGACATTAAAGAAATGCTTTGATTCGGCAGAAGAGACTAAAGGGAAACCTAAGGGAGAACAAACAAGTCAATTCGTGATCAAAAGGGGGCTCCTTTATCGTCTGTATCAGAAAGAGGGTGAGACTGTGAAACAACTAGTAGTTCCCCGAGTTTTGCGCAATCGAGTCATGACGTTAGGACATGAAACCATCCTATCTGGACATCAGGGAATTAGGAAGTCGCTAGACAGAATCCTCCTTAACTTCTACTGGCCAGGGATAGTGGGTGATGTCCATAGATTCTGCCAGTCATGTGACATCTGTCAGAGGACCGTTAGTCGAGGCAATGTCCCTAAGGCTCCTGTACAAATGATCACCATCGTAAACACGCCCTTTGAAAAGGCAGCGATAGATTTGGTAGGTCCCTTAACCCCCGTGACAGAGAGAGGTAATCGGTGGATCTTAACCCTGGTAGATTTCACTACTAGATACCCAGAAGCGGTAGCAGTGTCGAATATCGATACGGAAACGATAGCAGAGGCTCTTCTGAAGATTTTCTCAAGGGTGGGTCTGCCTAAAGTAGTACTCAGCGATAATGGCAGTCAGTTTGTGTCAAAAACTATGACCGAGGTAGCTAGGTTACTCTCTATCCAACAAGTCCACTCTTCTCCTTACCATCCCATGGCAAATGGATTGGTAGAGAAATGGAACGGTACCTTAAAACGGATGCTAAGGCGGATGTGCTCTGAACGTCCACGATATTGGGATCGGTATCTGGAACCTCTCATGTTTGCATACCGCGAAGCACCCCAGGAGAGCATGAAATTTTCCCCTTTTGAGTTACTCTATGGAAGGACAGTCAGGGGGCCTATGATGATCCTTAGAGAGTTATGGGAGAATGAGAAACCAGACGATGAGCTAGTAGAAACGTACCAGTACGTAGTAGATCTCCGTAATCGGATAGAATCAACTTGCGAACTAGCTAGAGAGAATCTTAAGAATTCTCAAGACCGGTATAAGGAACACTTTGATCGAAAGGCCAAGGTGCGAACCCTAGAAGTAGGAGACAAAGCCCTCATCCTTCTTCCCACTGATTCAAACAAGTTGCTAATGCAATGGAAGGGTCCATATGAGGTGACAGAGAGAGTGGGGATAAACGATTACCGGGTAAAGATCGGAGATAATCGTAAACTCTTCCACATCAACATGATGAAGAAATACTATGAGAGAGGTAATGTGGAGACGCTAGGTTTAGCTGCTGTTGTCGAAGAACAACCTGAATGTGAGACTGATGAAGATTTTCCCATTCCTGAGAGAGAGGAAAACATTGGGGACGTCCATGTGAGTGATAGTTTATCTAATTCGTAAATCTGACTCCACATACAGACCGGTAGTAGATTTTCGCCAGTTAAACAAGGTTACTAAATTCGATGCAGAACCTATGCCAAATCCCGATACTATCTTGGCTGAGGTGGGGCAGGATAGGTACTTGTCCAAACTAAATTTCTGCAAAGGTTACTGGCAAATAAGGATGGAATCGGAAGATAAGGAAAAAACCGCATTTTGTACTCCCCAAGGGTTGTTCCAATTCTGCGTCATGCCTTTCGGTCTAGTCAATGCCGGCGCATCGTACAGTCGCATGATGCGCATACTCTTAGATGGCCTCGGTGGTGTTACCAATTATGTTGATGATGTAATGATTCACACCTCAACATGGGCCGATCACTTATCAACACTGCGGGCAGTGTTCGTCCGAGTGAGACAAGCGGGTCTCACAATAAAACCGTCGAAGTGTTATCTTGGGTTTGAATCCGTCGATTTCCTGGGGCACCAAGTAGGACAAGGAGAAGTGAAGACCCAGGAAGACAAGGTAAACAAGATTAGGAATGCGCCCATTCCTATCATGAAGAAACAAGTGAGGTCTTTTCTAGGTTTGGCAGGATATTACCGGAAGTTTGTTAATGGGTATTCCAGAATCGCGGCTCCATTGACTGATCTCACAAAGGCAAAACAGCCTAACAAGGTAAGTTGGAATGATGAGGCGGATAAGGCCTTCATTCAACTGAAGCAGGCCCTGTGTAAGGCGCCTATCCTCAAATTGCCTGACGTCAACAGACCCTTTGTGTTGCATACAGATGCGTCCGATACCGGACTCGGAGCAATGTTACTCCAAGAGAATAACGGAGTCTTATTCCCAGTCGCGTTTGCGAGCAAGAAGCTCAATCCCACGCAAAGGCGATATTCCATAGTAGAAAGAGAATGTCTGGCAATTGTTTGGGGACTCGAGAAATTTCACTTATACCTATATGGGCGAAGTTTCATTGTGCAGTGTGATCAACGATCCCTGAAATTCCTAAACACTGCGAAGTTGACAAACAATCGCGTTATGCGATGGGCTCTTAAAGTCCAACCCTATCATTTCAGGGTAGAGTCAATCCCTGGAACAGATAACATAGGTGCAGACTACCTAAGCCGAATGGAACAGATGTAGGTTCCGTCAAATTAGTTGAGACACTGAAGTGTCATGAATTTTGTTTGAGCAACTAGATAGTTACTAGTTCGGCGAGTGATCGCCAGGTTATTTATTGTATTAAATTGAATGTATTAAATTAGTGTATTAAATTTATTCCTTAATATTTTTATTCAGGAAGTAGATTCTTAGCGAGGGGTAATGTAGCATTTCTGCTATTTCTGAATGGTTAAATCTACTTTCCTGAGGTTTAATTTGGGAAATGAGGAAGGTCAAGCCAGTAGATGGACATATTGTTGACCAACCGCCTTGGTTACGTAATTACGGCAGCTCGGTTGCAGATGCGCTCAGTGGGGCGTGGTATTCTGTTGCTAGCGGGTCTAGGCAAGCAGGTGGTTTCACTGTAATCTTAGAGGGTGTTTCACAATGCCTAGCGTGAATTGTATGTTGTTTTAGCCAATAGTAATGATGGAAACCTGTCATATGATGTGTAATTAGGTCCGCTTTTGTAAACGTCTGTTGTACGCATTTCGCCATCTGGACGCTGGCGAAGGACTGGGACAGATCCAGGGTTGAACGAGACAGGTTGCCCTGCTGCCAAGAGAATGGCAAGTCAAGTCGTAAAGCGTGGTGGGAATCGTTAACATGGGTTACGTTCCCAAGCTTTTGTGTGTGTGTGTGTGTGTGTGTGTGTGTGTGGGTGTGTGTGTGTGTGTGGGTGTGTGTGTGTGTGTGTGTGTGTGTGTGGGTGTGTGGGTGTGTGGGTGTGTGTGTGTGTGGGTGTGTGGGTGTGTGGGTGTGTGGGTGTGTGGGTGCGTGGGTGCGTGGGTGCGTGGGTGCGTGGGTGCGTGGGTGCGTGCGTGCGTGCGTGTATGCGTGAGTGAGTGCGTGCGTGCGTGTATGCGTGAGTGAGTGCGTGCGTGCGTGTATGCGTGAGTGAGTGCGTGCGTGCGTGTATGCGTGAGTGCGTGTATGCGTGAGTGAGTGCGTGCGTGCGTGTATGCGTGAGTGAGTGCGTGCGTGCGTGTATGCGTGAGTGAGTGCGTGCGTGCGTGTATGCGTGAGTGAGTGCGTGCGTGAGTGAGTGAGTGCGTGAGTGAGTGCGTGCGTGAGTGCGTGAGTGAGTGAGTGCGTGCGTGAGTGCGTGCGTGTATGCGTGAGTGCGTGTGTGTGAATGATTTTTTCTTAAATGGTATGCATCTTGGGTGATTTACAGCTTTAGGAAATAATCCGTTGTTTAAAAACTTACCTTTATAATATTGTATATCCACATTACCTCCCTGGCGTATCGATCCATCTGTTAGAAATTTTAATACATTCTCAATTTTGAGAATGACTATCCCTTTTGTATAGATGCACCAGTGAGTGTTGTTTCCGAAGGTCTAGGTGCAAAACAAATTACCTTATTAGTATTTTATTTTAAATTCTCCATCGGTGTCGGATTCCTATGAGTTTTAGGGTTTATACCATATGATAGAGTCGCAGTAAGACAGATATTAGTCAATTGTTCACAAGGTTATGCACATTTTCTGCGATTGTTCTGAGCTAACCGATCGGGTGTGGACATTTGACATAAGTGGCATTGCGAAAACCTGCACAAATGTATGTCATTACAATTGTATGGAGTGAATACTCTAGGAAACAACCTTCTGCGCCAGCATTTTGTTGGTTATTTCAGTGATATCGAGTTTTGATACAGAGTCGACAATATTATTTTTTAAGTCGATGTTGCATACATGTGTATTATGCTTATGTTGCAATATATATATATTTATATATATGTATATTTTTTGTAAGAAATATAGATTTTGATTTGTTAAATAGCTAAGCATTGTTAACTTGTTTTAGTTCTTTTCCGAATGCTGACGGTGAAGTCTGGCTTGACTCCGTTTTTGGGAGAAGTAAGTAGTTTATTGTGACATAGTTTAATATTTGGTAATAATTCTCACCACTGTACTAAAATATGAACTGCGTTATGCTTAGTGAAAATGCTATGTAATTAAATATCGCGTCAGGTACAAAGTAGTTATTGCTATTGTGCTTTCTGGTTTTATAATTATTTATGCACGATGGACAACAAAATATAGGTTTTTGTGAGATGGAATATGTCTATAAGCACAAGTCTGTCAATAACTTTCTATCGTTGTTTGAATGTTTGATTTAATCCAAAAACACTTTAGTTATACACCTTTATCCAGACTAAATAGAAATCGGTTCACAGATCGTTTGTTGTGTACAGATCTCGGGAGTATGGATCGAAAACCCGAGTGGATCTCGCCTCGCCCAGTGGAGTGACGTGAAAACAAACAACGGTAATATACATATCTTATTTCGTTTAGATTAAAATATAAAAACTGATTTCAATATTTATCAACATTTCATCTCGGGAACCTTATAATTTCTAAATATAGAAAATGCCGACGACTGTACAAATGTGTTTGATAGAATCGCAGTTATTTTTAGTATAATTTGATCAGTATCCATTTATGAATATTTATCAACATTTTTTCTATAATATATTTTAATTTCATATAATACGTATTGAGCTTTAAAAGAAACTACACTAAACAATTGTTCTAATACTATTTATTTCAGGTCTGGCCAGCTTTGAGTTTGCGATCAGTGATGACCCAATTCAGGGGAATTGGAAAATCACGGGTGATGTTGCAGGCAAACGAACCGTGCGAACATTTGAAGTTAAGGAATATGGTAGGCAGGCCCCACCCAGAAGTAACTTTTCCTAGTCTTGAATTATACAAAAATGTGCACTTGTGCACGTGGACAGCTTGTGTGGAAGCCATTTACGTCAGTCGCAGCCATTATTGGCTAGTTTAGTTTTTTTTTCAATAAAAAACGTGTGTCATTAGAGCCATTTATAGAATTAATACCGATCCATTCAATTTGTTTCTCTACCATTGCTTATGATAGTCATTAATGTGGACCTTCCATGGAACTATTAGTTAATCTAGTAGCCAACTGGCCACCTTTCAATTCCACCAATATTATCAGTTGTAAATACCTGTCTTGGCCATTCATTGTCCCGTTTTGAAGACAGGCAGACGGGTCTCAGGCTAAGCCCATGCTGGTAGGTGCTGCCACCTGTTGACCACAGTTGTGTTTTTGTTATCTATCTGTACTGGAATTAAAACCATGTTAACCATTCCGGCTTTAACTGTGGTAGGTTCTGCCACCTTTTGGTCAAAGTAGCATTTTCATGTTTCTAATATTGTCTTTTTGTAGACATTATAGTTTGCAGTTCAAATATAACATGAATAAGGAACACAAGCAATGTGTTGCTTTGTTCCAATTGTTACGTAATATATACATGTTTCATATTACTGCTACATCTGTGCTATACTGAACATTATGTATCAATAATTTTTTTTATTATTATTACATGATAGTTAGTCGTTTTGTGAAATTGTTGCTGTCTGTGTGTGTGAAATAATAGATGCGTTTTGGTTCAGTTATTGAGAAATTGCACATTCTTTGTTTTCTATGTTCTTTCGATCAAAAGGACAGGACAATCGATTTATGAAAATAAAAGTTGCGAGCATAATTTGTTTTGCAAATGATTACGTAGAAATTAAAATCCTTGAATCGTAAAAAACACGAGAACTAAACTCTTCTGAAAGTATTTCACCTTTTTTTCAGCTTATTTGTTTTGCGAAATTGTTGGTCAGGTACATGTTTGCTGTGATTCAGTGTTACCAAAGTTTGAGGTGACTGTCAAGCCTCCGTCCTATGTACCCATTGATGCAAAAACAGTGGAAGGGGAAATATGCGCAATGTAAGTATGATCTATGTTAAAAAAAATAACTAAATTGAGATGTGCCCCATGGGTGGCATTCCCAGTTTCTTGTTTCATTATTAAAAAGTAAGCTCTTATACACCACGGTATCCGCGTTGTTAATGCGCTTTACTTCATTCCCTGTCAGACCTGTTCAGTCAAACACCATGTTGACGTCACCGGGAAGCATTCAGCCATGTTGCAATTACTACGCAACAATTATGTGTACACAAATATCCACCATTGCCAGGTACTCATTCATACAACTGAATGAACTGGACCAATGTGAAGTGTCACTTACCCAAAGTTCTATAACAACAAGAGGATTCAAACATGAAATTTGTCGATGCTCGTGCCACTCCACTTTGTATACAAATTTGTACACAGAAACACATGTCTGAATTCCAGGATGTTTGGTCGTCTCTCCTGCTCTTCACCAACCAACTGACTTCGCTTGTGTGCAGTAATAAATGTCCCCTATATAATATATAATGAAAATTAATTTTGTTTGATAAGTTGCAATTAAACGTACTGGTTTCTAAGCTATGCTATTCTGTTTCAGGTACACGTATGGCAAGCCAGTGAAAGGTGATGTCGAAATGAAAATCTGTGTTGTTGGTGACTATGATTACGGCAGGCAACGACCTTGCGTCAACATAGCTGATGAGGTTTGTTATTCTTGTATTTTCTGATAAAGTACATATCTTCTTATGTTCATCAAACAAACAAACAATCGAATGATATTTATGCACAAATACTTTTGATCCTATGCAGATTTCCAGCAAAACCAGCAGTGCAAATTGACTTTTTTATATATAATTAATTGTTAAACATCATGGTCTGACCCCATGGCCATCCAAAGCCGCACGCAGAACTTGCTTCTCCTAGGCTTTTTTTACTCTAACTAGCCAGGTCAAGGATACATGAGCTTTTGCCATCTTGCGAAAGCAGTTTGCACTTGTGAATTAAGAGAGTTTATTTGGAAGGAAGTTGAGTTGCGTTCATTAAAATTAATTCCGCCATTATGCGGCATTTGAAGAATTTGATTGAGATCGTTTTCCGTTAAATTGTAATAAAAATTGATGCATAGAGCATAAGTAGTGTGGGCAACGATCAAGGAGTTCAATTGTCATCCACCAACTATAATGTCAGTGAAACTTTA
This sequence comes from Paraescarpia echinospica, assembly GCA_020002185.1. Taxonomy (NCBI): domain Eukaryota; kingdom Metazoa; phylum Annelida; class Polychaeta; order Sabellida; family Siboglinidae; genus Paraescarpia; species Paraescarpia echinospica. The sequence goes on from JAHLWY010000135.1 coordinate 87,582, forward strand.
GACACAGAGATATCCAGCAGACGACCTGGCGTCTTCATTTCGCAGTATATATGCAGACATCTTGATCATGGTACAGTCCACACCTTGTTTAATGTATTTTGCTACCTTGATCACACTGATAATGCTAAGGAAACACATATTTGTGAAAGAAGTTATTGTCTTTCGACATTTCACCTGCTAATTTTATATTGGAACGGAACATTCCATTCAGTAATATGATCGGTAGACGGTAGCCATTTTGATGTCGTTCACAAAGTAATGTATAATTTGAAAACTAACCATCAGAATTGGATAAATGTTTTACTAGGGCAAAGTTAACGTGGATGGCTACATTTGTTTCATTGGAACGCTTATGGTAGGTTCTGTGATTTTTTGGTAAAGCAAGATGACATAGATATATAATTTTGTCATCGTAATTGTTGAACTTCGCTACACGATCTGAGACTTAATTGAATGCAACACTGCAATGTTAACAACATATTTTATTCAAACATTCATTTCTATACTGAATGTAATTAATGTCATGTATTTTCATGCACTGGTTGTTGAGATGTAAAAATTTTAATGCAAGAAACACACAATACAATTCACAATTGGCCGCCATCTTCAAATTGTCTGCCCACAGCAGTGTGTAAAATAGGAAGGTTGTCTACCCAGTAAAGAGAGCAACAAACTGGTTCTGTCTGCATCGTTAACCAGGTTGCTGTTTATTCGATGGTGGGTAAATATAACATGTTGCATTTGTTAACTGTAGTGTTATATTCTGTTGTAGATTAACGGTTGTATTAAATTCAATGTCAATGCCTCTCTGCTGATGTTGTCTCTGCGAATCTTTGGAATCGTCAATACAGAATTGAGAGTGGATGCATCCGTCATAGAGGAAGCCACAGGTAGAGTACTAAACGTAGATTTAACCTACTTCATCCATTCATTTCATCCATCACCAATATGGTTCACTGGTGTTCAGATGTGTACGTAATATGTGAACAGATTAAAACTCCTCCCTCAGTTTGATTGTTTTGTTCCTCACGTTTCAGATTAATTACGTGAAGAACAAACCTACCAAGTAATCACTATGATACACTCCTTTGTTTCTGCATGTTTTATTTCATTTTGGTGAAATTAACAGGGAGACATTAAATTAATTTCGACCTCGTCGTTTCAAAATGAATTAAATAGAACTTGAGTTGGGAAGCGACGATTCAGCCAAACACAGTACGCGCTCAAACGCACAGCTGGTTTGTTTACATGACAAGTGTGCCATTCTTTATGGCAGTGCTTATGTCACCAAATCAGCTAAAAGCATGACTAAAAGTCTAATCCAGTCAGAGACAGTTGTCAATCATGATGACGTATTTGTAAAAACCTGTGGTGCAGTGGCAATGGACAAAAGTGATGCACATGTTTCATTGTCATTGCAGGACCGACCAGCAAGTTCAAAGGATTGGTGTTAAATGCATAACAAGTCTTCTTCTTCTACCCCTTGCTCCCTGCGGGGTGGGGTCCACGTCACTTGGTAGCTTCTTCTACTTTTCTTGTGAGTTCTTTCCACCTCTCTCTTCACGCTAGCCCTCCCCAGGTCTCATTTTATGCTTGTTTAATGGTCTATCCGTCAATAACTACATGCATAACAAGTAATGTACATATATTATATGGCAGGTGTTACACTAAATGGAATTGGCAGTGCTGAAATTACCCAGCAACTTCTGAAGCTGGAGTTCAAGCCATACTCTCCCAGCTACTTCAAACCTGGACTGCCCTACTACGGAAAGGTTTGTGCTTTATTGTTCTGCATCAGTGTGTCTCAAGATGTTTACGTGTAGGTAATTTCTTGTAGAGCATTTATATGTTGTCTTCTACGAGAGATGCGGTAGTGTGTTGTTAAGATGTCCATCTAGCGTGCAAGAGTTCAAAACCCGGTAGTCATCGTACATTTGGTGTGGAAGCCTGACTCTCAACTTTGGGGGACTAAGATCCCCTGTGATTCATTAATGTCTGTCTCGTCTCAAGTTGGGATGTAAAAGAACCACCAAGGTCGACAGGCACCATGGCTATAACCAACCTCAGTGCAAGCATAGAAAGTTTGGTGATAATGTTCTGAATTGACATATAATAGGCCTGATGGTGTATTTGTTTTGTGTAATAAAGCAGGCCCTTACTGTTGTTATGAGGTGTATGTTTGTTTCTCTAATGTATTTGTTTTGTGTAAAACAGTCAGTCGTATAAGTTTATCCCAGACGCATTACATATGGGGGGTTGGGTTGTCGCCACAGATCGCAGGGAAAATATATCGCTACAGTGACGCCACCTAGTGAATGAAACACGTTAATGCAAATTGATGCTGGTAGCAATTTGTTATCATAAACATCAAGGCTACACCATGTATTGAGCAAATAAAATATGTAATGTTTTAGTGGGGTTTGCAAACTTGTGATCTCTAAAATGTAAAGCTGCATGTTTGTTTCTATGGTATGCTTATTTTGTTTGATACTACACTGTCACGGTGCATGTTTGTTTCTATAGTATACTTGTTTTGTGTGATACTACACTATGACAGTGCGTGTTTGTTTCTATGTTTTACTTGTTTTGTGTGATACTACACTGTGGCGGTGCGTGTTTGTTTCTATGGTGTACTTATTTTGTGTGATACTACACTCTGATGGCACGTGTTTGTTTCTATGGTGTACTTGTTTTATGTGATACTACACTGTGAGAGCACATGTTTGTTTCTATGGTATACTTGTTTTGTGCAATGTAACACTGTGATGGCGCGTGTTTGTTTCTACGTCGTACTTGTTTTGTGCATTATGACACTGACGGCGCGTGTTTGTTACTATGTAGTACTTGTTCTGTGCGATACTACACTGACGGTGCATGTTTGTTTCTATTGTGTCTTTGTTTTGTGCGATACGATACTGTGATGGCGAGTGTTTGTTTCTGGAGTGTGTTGCTACAAAACCTGATGGAACGCCGGCGCCAGGGAAACTGGTGACAATCAAAGTTAATGAAAGCGCAAATGGCGCCACGTCATATGTGAAGTACAACTACACAACAGACGCGATGGGACAGTTCTACTTCAAGATTCCTCCGCTCCAGCCCGCCACCCGAGACATTAATATTACCGTGTGTATCACTAATTTGTTCATCGCTAGTTGTACACTAGGTCAAATTGCGTAGGTCACTGGAGCGCAACGACGGAATCCCATGTTAAAAGATAGGGACACATTTCCATTTTGCACCGGACCGTCCCCAACAAAGCCCAAAAAAATCTATTGCCGGCTGGGCGGAGCACTTTGGAGCGTCGTGAGCAACCTATGTTAAAAGAAAGGAGCTAAACACCATGTTAAAAGAGAGGGAAATATTTGAGACAAAATATATGGAACAGTATTTGAATCTGTCACACACGAGATTGCTTGGCCCGTAGGCCGAGGCTCCACTATGGGACCGAGCTCTTGTTTGGTCGATGACGACATGTCTGTAGTGTTATAATAAGACGTAATTTATAATAAAAACATTGTAAATTCAACGAACACCTATTTATTTGAAGTACTGGATACTAAATACTGGACAACGTCATAGCAGGAACTAGCCTTAGGACCTTACACGGGGCGACCATCTTAGAATTAGACCCTTGAATGACGTCATTAAATCAGTTCGCGTAGTAATTCGGTACGCATGGTAATTAGGTCGATATTTTAGTAATTTGGTTAACATATATTTTGAATTTGCGCACCTATATGTAGTTTTGTTTAATAACGTCATTAAATAAGCACGCATGGTAAATTGAACAAATTGACAGTAATTCGGTTAGCCAACATTTGAAAGAACTATATTGAAGGCCCTCTATCATCAAAGCGGTAACGAACGTCTGTGTGTCGGCAGAATATCCGGGTATTGTGTTCCATGTTAAAATTTAGGAGCTAAATTCTACATCGCCTCTCCTACTAAGTACCTTTAGAACAATAATATATATAAAAATATCCTGACGAATATGTAGTGAACTAGAAAAAAGTAGGTCAAATTATGTCATTTCTGGTTAACACACATATCTATGACCTTCCCATCAACCTGTTTATAATTTTTTGCCTACCTATGTGTCTTATTAATATCATACGTCGACTGATTCCTGTATTAACAAAGAGGTGTTTGTCAATTTTGTCTACCCATGTCTGTTATTAATGTACTACACGTGAAGTGATTCCTGGACACGAAATATACTTTGGGATGTGACATTTGTACTTACCTCAGTTGATTGCCCGGTTGCAAACTGGTTGCAAACTGTTTTGAAGTGATATTCGCTTTCCAAGTCTCATCTACACCTAGAGACCGACAGTATTGTTTCACCATTTTATCAAGCCAGCATTCTGAACTTGCACGTATGTATATCATTTCGTTCAATGACTTTATTAAATAAGTAGGCACGTAATGATGAAGAGTATATGAGTATAATAATCATCCAGATAAGATGTACCAGTATTTATATATATTACTGTATTAGTGGTCAAGTCTACAAACCCATCGTTTATTGTAAAAACTGACATTAGATTGTTTCTATCTTTTTTCGTAATGTTGTGTTTAAATTCGTGCTTCTTCGGCAAAAGCATTGGGTATAATAAAATTCATAACCTGGCATTGGTAATTGAAAACGGACACAAATAAACATTACGTTTGATTATAACCCTATTTACGTATCTTTTACAGTATATAGTCTATGACATTATATATATATATATATACATATAAGTATATCCTATATGACACGCAATGAATAATACTCAAAATCATAGCATTGATAACCGAAAATAGGTATTTCTCTGTTAAATCAGTCAAACTGATGGCAGTTTTGATTTGTTCATAAAAATGGCATGGTAATTCGGTTCAACTTGTATAGTAATTTGATTAGCAAGCGTTTGAAACTTGCGCGTATGTAAATAATCTCGATCAGTGACGTCATTAAATATGTATGCATGGTAGTTCGGTTCAACTTGTAGTAATTAGGTTAGCAACCATTTGAAACTTGCGCCCCAGTAAACAATCTCTTTCAGTGACGTAATGAAATAATACGCGTGGTAGTTCGGTACAACTGGTAGAGTAAATAGGTTAGCAAGCATTTGAAACTTGGTCGTATGTAAATCATTTTCTTCCGTGACGTTATTAAATAAGTACGCTTGGTAAATTGGTAAAACCGGGAGTAATTTATTTAGCCAGCTTTTACAAGAACTACATTGAAGGCTCCGTATCGTCAACGTGGTAATGAATGAGCAGTGAGTCGGAATAACATTCGAGTATTTCGTCCCATGATAAAACATACATCACAAGTGGTGGTGCAATTCATCGCTTAATTAAGAAACATTTCAAAAAAAATATTTTGAAGAGTAACGATTTTAGGTAATATACATAAGGGTCACTTGGGTGATGTGAAATATGTTTTTACTCTGCAGTCCGTGTTTGAAGTTTCTAATCTGCCGTCTCCGCACTTGTATTTTTTACTCTGCAGTCCGTACTTTTTTGTCACACTCACGTGATCTTTATCTTCACTCACACTTTAATAAAAGGCCTGCGTCTGCTTTTGTTGTCATTACATTTTACATTTTCGCTGGCTGTGTGCTACTTCAAGGCATCCCGTCGCGTGAACCGTATCTTACACGACGGGAATGTGACTGCCGACGGTTTCACGAACAGGCGAGGAGGTAAAACTGTATCTTCTTGCAGTGGAGAGGGTGGAAGTAACGACGGAGAGGCTGAAGGCGACGCGCCATTTCGATAATGATGATTGTGATGTTGTCGGTGATGACGACGTGGTCGGACAGTGGTCTCGATCTCGCAGCTCGTACTCGTAGAGCAAATAGGCGACGTTCAACTACATTTTACAAAAACTTTATTTTGGGTGATTTTCCACTTCAGACTACGGTGAGGAAATTGTGAATTTTGAATTTTTTTTTATCAGACAGTGGTCTGGATCTCGCAGCTCAGTTTCATCGAGTAGTTCTTATAGAAAACAAACGGTTCTTTTCAGAGCCAGTCACATTCTCACGAAAATAGAATTAGCTATGTCGGTATTGTTGCAAAGCAACAATCTATGATTTAGCGAACCACAAATTTAAGCAACACAATACAGAAAAAGATAGAAACGGGTACTATTTAGAAACAAATGACAGTCGTGTACTGATTTTTATTAAGAGTAACCTGTCTGCATGTTAAGTAATTTGAAGTGTTTCTTAATTAAGCAATAAATTGCGCCACCATTTGTGATGTATGATGTATGTTTTAACATAGGACACAATATCCGAATGTTATTCCGACACACAGCTCATTCTTTACCATTTTGACGACAGGGGGCCTTCAATATATTTCTTGTAAATATTGGGTAAATAAATTACTCCCGGTTTTACCAATTTACCTCGCGTTTAATGACGTCACTGAAGGAAAATATTTACATACGCGCAAGTTTCAAATGCTTGCTAACCTAATTGCTCTACCAGTTGTACCGAACTACCACGCGTACTTATTTAATTACGTCACTGAAGTAGATTGTTTACTGGGGCGCAAGTTTCAAATGGTTGCTAACCTAATTACTACAAATTGAACCGAACTACCATGCGTACTTATTTAATGACGTCACTGATCGAGATTATTTATATACGCGCAAGTTTCAAACGCTTGCTAACCTAATTACTCTACAAGTTGAACCGAACTACCATGCATACTTACTTAATGATGTCATTTTCACCGAATTCCTGCCGTTTTCAATAATTTCCCGCCATTTTTTTTGAACAAATTGTATGCAGGCGCGTGATATAAAAATAACTATCGTACCTACGCAGATACCCATCAGTTTGAATTAACAGAGAAGTACCTATTTTCGGTTGCCAATGCTACGTTATGATTTTGAGTATTATTCATAACGTGTCATATAGGTTATATTTATATGTCTAATTCATAGACTATATACTGCAAAATATACAGAAATCGGGCTATAATCAAACATAATGTTTATTTGTGTCCGTTTTCAGTTACCAATGCCTGGTTATTAATTTTATTATAGCCAATGTTTTTGCCGAAGAAGCCCGAATTTAAACACTACATTACGAAAAAGAGAGAAACGATCTAATGTAAGTTTTAACAATAAATGACGAATTTGTAGATTTGACCGTTAATGCAGTAAACTTTATAAATACTGGTACACCTTATCTGGATGATTATTATAATCATATATTCTTCATCATAACGCTTCACTTTGTTACGCGACTGTTTAGAAAAAGAGGCTTGCGACCAATTGTTTACTCAGTCAAGTGTTGTCAAATACTGTTCAGTGACGAAGAGTCGACATCGTGCGTGCTTACTTATTTAATAACGTCGTTGAACGAAATGATATGCATACGTGCAAGTTCAGAATGCTGGCTTGATAAAATGCTGGAATAGTACTGTCGGTCTCTAGGTGTAGATGAAACTTGGACAGCGAATATCACTTCAAAACAGGTATCAACCAGTTTGCAACCGGGCAATCAACTGAGGTAAGTACAAATGTGTGTCCAGAAATCACTTCATACGTGGTACATTAATAACAGACATGGGTAGACAAAAATTGACAAACATCTTTTTGTTAATACAGGAACCACTCGATGTGTGATATTAATAAGAGACATAGGTAGGCAAAAATTTACAAAAAGGTTGATGCGAAAGTCTTAGACCTGTGTGTTAACCAGAAATGACATAATTTTACCTATTTTTCTAGTTGACTACCTAGTCGTCAGGATTATTTTATATATATTATAGTTCTAAAAGTACTGAATAGGGGAGGCGATGTAGAATTTTGCTGCTATGTTTTAACATGGAAAAAAATACCCGGATGTTCTTCCAACACACATATCGTTCCCTACCGCTTAGATGATAGAGGGCCTTCAATATAGTTCTTGCAAATGTTGGCTAACCGAATTACTGTCAATTTGACCAATTTACCACGCGTACTTATTTAATGAAGTTATTGAACAAAACTACATACAGGCGTGCAAGTTCAAAATATCTGTTAACCTAATTACTATAATTTCGACCTAATTACCACGCGTACCGAATTACTACGCGTACTGATTTAATGACGTCATTCAAGGGTCTATATCTAAGATGGTCGCCCTGTTTAAGGTCCTAAGGCTTTAGGTCCTGCTATGAAATAGTCTTATATGTAGTCTACATTTGGTATACAGTACTTCAGATAAATAGGCATTCGTTGAATTTATAATGCCTTTATTATAAATGACGTCTTATTATAACACTACATTTTAGACACGTCGTGATCGACCAAACAAGGTATCGATCCTTTGGCGCAGCCTCGGCCTAAGGGCCAAGCAATCTCGTGTTTGACAGATTCAAATCCAGGTCCGTATATTTTGTCTTAAACGAGCCTATCGTTTAACATGGAGAAATGTCCTTATACTATATCTTAGGATTTATAGGATTAAAAAAAGTATGGGTAAATTGGTACGTCGAACTCATAAAGTCGTCGTATACCTGTATGATCAGTTGAATTGAATTTTAACAAGGAGAAATGTTCCTATCTTCTAACATGGGATTTAGCTCCTATATTTTAACACGGGGAAACTTCCCTCTCTTTTAGCATGGAGAAATGTCCCTATTTTCTAACGTGGGGACAATTTCCTTATTTGTTAACACGGGGTTTAGCTCCTATCTTTTAACATAGGTTGCTCCGCAACGCTCCAAACCGCTCCGCCCTCCCGGCTATAGATTTTGCGCTTTTGGGGGGCGGTCCGGTGCAAAATGGAAATTTTTACTATCTTTTAACATGGGATTCCGTCGCTCCAGTGACCTGCGCAAATTGACCTAGTATACTACTATTACTCTTTCTATATGTGCTGCGTCATGACTGTTCACGCCATAACCAATTCAAGTCTGCAGCCCTGTCACCGTGTGACTGCTGCAGACAGCATTCCCTCGGAGTTATTAGAAATATTACTTATTTCATTTAATGATATCTTTTCACCAAGAAATAATAAGTTTTTGAACAGGAACATCTGTTATGTTCTTGAACTAGAATGATCTGCGGATAAGATCATCCAATTTGTTTTGTAATCTGGTTAGCAGTCGAATCGTCAAAATCTTCGTCGATACTTTCAGTGACAGGCCGGCAAAAACACACATTATCGCCTTCCGCAAACACTCTTTTGTCTTAGTCCGAATCGTCAGTAAAACTGTCCATCAAACGTTTCCAAACATAGTCATCAGCAGCTCTGCTGCAAACAGCCTCTGCCTTGATCATTGGTTGGCAGAAAAAAACTAAATAACTTTGGAATATTCAATAGAATAGTATGACAACCTTAACATAAACTGAAGCGCGAGTTATTCCCCTGGCGTTCAGTGTGCAACAAGTTGTACCACATAGCGACCAAACAGGAGTTATACTGAATGTAAGCAATCTTACACCTGAACACGCTATTGCGGGCAGCCGACCGCAAACGTCACTATATGACTGCCCGCAATAGATGGCCGCCAACCGGAAATGGTTAAGGTATATTTTGGGGTATGGAGTTATGAGCTGCCTGATTTTAATCCGTGTTCCTATACAATAAAATACTTTTTTCAATAATAAGATTTGTATGGTACACACATTCAGAATCACTAGCACTTTTATGACATATGAATAGTGTAATGATAACCAGATGGATTTGACTTTATTGAAGACTGAGTGTAAGATATATTTATATGCCACTCCATTATTGAGCAGCAATTAACAGATGGACGAACCTAGACACAGGATACTAAAGTTGTGTAATATCTTGAGTAGATCCTGTTCAAGAGGACATTCCCCGAACCAAACTCTTTCAGCACTCAACACGTGTTGAAGCAACTGTCAAGCTTCCTAACTGTTTCTAAAAGTGTGGCATTCTGAAGGCATCGATGTACACATGAATCTGTTTTCAGGCAACCGTACCACGTTACAAATTCCCGTGGTCATCGTCAGTCTACTCACCATTCGAACCCAGCACCCTCCTTGCTGTCAAGCAGTGGTATTCGCGTAGTGGCTCCCTCTTGCAGATGACTCCAATTGACGGCGAGCAGGAATGCTCGGGCAAACTGAACGTAAACGTTTCTTACACGACAGAAGGAAACGATGAATTTGCATTTTACTACCTGGTGAGTGCAGTAGCGGTTGGTTGACCTTGTAGATAAATCGGTATTCAAGGACAAACCATGTTATGTAGCAATTTTTTTGCCAAGTATTTGGCATAAATACTTATTTATGTAGATTGTGAGTAATAAACTTTCACAATTAATGCAGAGTTTTATCTAGATATTTTGGATATTCAATTCAATATCTTTATTTCAGACTTATCTGTGCAGCATGTACATATGTTCATATAAACATTAAAGAAAAGAGGCATTAAGTCTCAGCATGAATTGACATACCAAATTTCTAATCACAACTTTACTATTCGGTTTTCTACAAACATGGTGGAAGCACTGCAATAGTTAGGCTGTTGTTGTAATAATCTGAAGACATTATTGTATTGTACTGTATATCAGAATGTTTGAACAAATGTGGTCTCTCTGCATTGCCTCAGTTCACTCATCTGTAATAATGAATACCTGGCTAGAAGTAATTGCAGCATGGCTTAATACTTCCCTGTGAGGTAGAACTGGTGTTAAAATAATCAGGTTTACCAGGTGTTGACGTGTTAAGCGCTTTTGATCCCCTATAGACCAGATACAGTACAGTCAAACGTCACTTTATGGTCCCCTTGGTAATATAGCCACCTATATATTGACTATACTGTATGTATTGCTTAGGTCGACTAAATTATATATGAGGACTTGTCTTTTGTATGCCTTCAGGTGATGTCACGGGGAAACATTGTGGCAGCGGGTCCCATAACTAATCGTTCGGAAGTGTTGGTTAGAACACAGCCAGAGGAGGAGGAGGAGGAAGGTAGGGTGGAGTTGGAGGAGGAGGAGGAAGAGGGAGATGAAAAAAAGATGGAGCAGGAGTGGGAAGAGGGAGAGGGAGGGGAAGGAAGGGTGCAGGTGGTGGAGGAAGAGGGAGATGGAGAGGAAGGAAAGATGGGGGAGGAGGGGGAAGAGGGAGAGGGAGAGGGAGAGGAAAGAAGGGTGGAGGTGGTGGAGGAAGAGGGAGTATGGGTTGGGGCGAAAGCAGTCATCAACATAGGTGAGTGTCCATAAATTCCCTTTTAAAGTGATCTTATGATAATAATAATAAGAAGAAACTGTTATACAACATCAAATCCGGGACTAATGCCCCGTTCACCCTAGTATGCATAAATACACCTACACTGGATAAAAAATAAAAAATAAAAGGTTAAATTACATTAAATCAGTTGATTATATATTAAAATATGATGCTAAGGTAAATAAAACGAAAAATTAATTTGAATAGCAAGAATTAAATTTACATTGCAGCTGTATTGGAAACTTGCAACGTTTCGATCCGTCCATGGCGGATCTTGATCACACACTGATGTCACGTGACGTGGCATATATTTTGGCGGAATGATCTGGTTGTGTATGGCGGGCAGGTGGTTTCCCTGGTCTCGGTTCATTGTAGGATCTCTCTGCTTGATGTAGATGGCCTCCTTACTTTTCTCTTGTGCCAGTTCTGTTCTCGGGCCAAGACCTTGCTATTGTCCATGAATACTGAGTGTCCTGTGGCCAGACAACGATCTCCTATTCCTGCGGCCAGACAATGATCTCCTATTCCTGTATGCTTATCGTCCTTATTGTGCGTTCTTTAAACCTCTGGCTGAGTGGTCTTTTATTTTCACCGATGTAAGTGTCATTCCGCCAAAATCTGAGCCCCATCACATGAAATCAGTGCATTATCCAGATCCGCAGTAGACGGATCGAAACGTTGCAAGTTTCGAATATAGCTCCAATGTAAGTTTAATTCTTGCTATTCAAATTTCATCTTGGAGCCATGAACAATATCTTCCATACAAAATTGTTAAAATTGTATACATGTACGAATAATACAAAGGTTAAATGAGATCTAACTATGTTAGTTTAAGAACAGAAATGTCTTCAATAATTTTCCAAACTGCCTAATATTCTCTTATAACACTTGTAAGTACCAGGTACGTCATGTTTGCCCATCATGAATCAGTTTCAAACCTGTTGTCTGTGCAACAGTTCAGATATTATCCAGCGTTGGTTTTGAAAAGTGTACATAACAATCTTTTAACAAATTCACTAAATGGTTTGTAAGTTTTTACTGTGACATGTTATTTTGCTCCCTACGAATGACGTAAATTATTTGTCCTACATATATCACCTGTCATTTACATGCAGTGTTACATCATCTGATGTTGCTGACCTGTGACCTGTTAACCTACTTATTTTGCCCTTTAAAGTTGATTTTGCTCCTTACCTGTGTTCTCGTACACCGAATGCATTCAACACGAGGATGTGCCAGAGGGACGCTTTCACCTGTGTGTCACGCAAATAATGTCATTGACATTATTTCCGTGACACTATTTCCCTTTATTTTTTTTTCTCATGTCGATTTGATTGCAATATATTGTATGGTCTTTTGTTTTTTAACGATTATTTTGTTGTATTACGTATTTCGGACGAATAAATATTTGTTGTTCCTGTACAGATAGTTGAGAAGAAAAAGATATGGCTGCAGATTTTTCATTAGGAGCTCTTTATCTTAGTGAGAGCTCCTCTGATGCTTCGATCTCATCTTGTCATTCATCTTGTCAACAGCACCCGACCCAGTCATTAACGGATGGATTCCGAAACGAAAACCTGTCAAACTGCCCGCGTACGTGTCGAGCTTTGTCCTTGAGATCCCAGTGTCACCAAAGATGTCACCCGTCAGTCGAGTCCTTGTCTACTACGTGAGAGAGGATGGGGAGATAGTTGCTGACAACATCAATGTCAATATCAAGAAGTGTCTTCAAAACAAGGTAGAAACTCCTGTATTTCCTTAATCTGTTCTAGGTTGGGGCTTCATCACTTCATCACAGCTCAGCCCTTTTGATATCTCAGTTTTGTACAAATTCATGCAGGTATTTCAAACATTAAATTTGTAGAGGATATGCAGTTACCTAGTAATCATTTCAGTACGACAGGCCGGATTTCTGGCCGCACTGTCTGTGACGCTTCAGTACGACAGGATGGACATTCGGCATTGACGATGTCTGCTATTCAGATCGTTTTTACTCATAATTATCCATTACGTGGAGCCACTAAAGTTTACGGAGATTTTCGCGGTTTTTAATGATGGATTATGAAAATCTGTGGTGGCCACAATGGCAGACGGCATTACTTCAACTAGCGATTTACCACCGTATGTTTTGCACAGATTATTTGATAGTTTTAATGAATAATATTTGACGGATGTTGACGATCAACACAATAACAATGTGGGCGAACTTAGTATACAACTATGTTCAGCAACTGCAAAAACGTTGAAATCTTGGGGGACATCTTGGATTGCTGGTTACCATGATGACATAATATAAAATGATATGGCTCATTTTACTCGCTGATTATGATACTGTCCGGAAATGTATAACATCCCTCTACACAAAATGCATTTTAGTTGCTCAAATCTTGACTTGAAGTGAGGTAGTCCATTGTCTTGCATGTTTACGGGGAATGCAGTATTCAGTTGTGACAGCTGGTACTGAAATGGTTAAAGCAAACTGATATCTAACTGTAATCAAGCAAGCATATGCGTGTGTGTGTATAGATATATGGGTATGTTGATATTTTTCTCCTACATGGCTTTCACCTCGGGTGCCAGACTTTCATTGGTTTATCTACATCCCCTTGAAAGAAAAGTCTTTATTTTCTTGAAGTACCCTGTTGATTATGGGTCTAACATTTTTAGGTATAAATCGATTGTTTATGATCTTACGAGGATTGCTGATCAGTTGGAGATGTTTTATATGACTTCGTCACAAAAAACTGCTTCAAAATTGAGTCATAATACACATAAGTTTTGTGAAAACATCTTCCATATCTGTGTCTGTACCACAGGTAATTTTTGGTAATTTAAATAAGGCAAAAGTAGTTTGTTTATTACCTTGAATTTACCTTGAATCCTCCTCTTCTACTTAGTATTCAAGGAGTTGACGAGGAAGGGAGTCAAACGTTGACTCGTGTAATCCTCCGCCCTATTGCGTAAATATTTGTCAATGTGACCCTTGAACTGGTTGATGTTTTTGGACATCACTGCTGCTTCCGGAAGTCTATTCCAGTCGTTAACTATCCTTTGAGTAAAGGAGTACATGCGTATATCTAATCTTGAGTGCACTTTGGTTATTTTGAAGGGGTGCCCTCTTGTTTTGATCTGTTTATTTTCCATAACAAAGAAATCTGCAGGAAGAATACTCTCTAACCCGTTGAATATTTTATAAACTTCCAGTAAATCAGCACGGAGCCGTTTAGTCTCCAGAGTTGTGATATTTAGCACTCTTAAACGTCTTTGATAATCTAAGTGACTTAAATCTGAAATCATCCTGGTTGCCCTACGTTGAGCCTTTTCTAATAAGTCTATATATTTTTGTTTCAATGGGCGCCATGCCTGAATGCAGTAGTCTAGGTGAGGTCTTACTAAGGACTTGTATAGTTTTACAACTACTTCTTTGGTCTTATATTTGATAGCTCTGTTGATCATGCCTAGCATCGCATTAGCCTTATTTGATGCCTTAACACATTGCTCCGTTACAATAAGTGTGTCTGTTATTATCACTCCCAAATCTTTTTCTACATGTGAAGTTTCTATGGGGTTATCACCCATGAAGTAGTCGTACTGCCTGTTGTTATGACCGTAATGTACACACTTGCATTTTTCTGCATTAAACAACATTGTCCATTGTGCACTCCACCCGTGCAAGTTGTTTAGGTCCTTCTGAAGTTTCTCAGCATCTTCACAGGTTGATACCTGACTGAACAGTTTAGTGTCATCAGCAAATTTTAGGAGATGGTTGCACACTCCTTCGTCTATGTCATTAATATATATTACACATAAAATTGGACCCAGAACAGACCCTTGGGGGACACCACTCTTAACAGGTGACCACCCTGAACTGAAGCCATTTATAATGACACGCTGTACTATGTCCGTCAACCACTGCGATATCCATCTATTAACCGCTCCTCCTATCCCATGTGCATTTAGTTTCGTCGCCAGCCTGCAGTGTGGGACTCGATCGAAAGCTTTACTAAAATCTAGATAAATAGAGTCCACAGGAAGCCCTTTATCGATATAGGATGTGACCTTATCCAGGTACACTAAAAGGTTCGTCAGGCATGAACGTCCCTTCCAAAACCCATGTTGCGACGGTTTAATCAAAACATGATTTTGAAGATGGCCCACGATTTTATCCTTGATGATGGCTTCCATTACTTTAGATATATGTGATGTTAGACTTACAGGTCTGTAGTTACTGGGTTGTGATTTGATACCTTTCTTATATATGGGGGTAACATTTGCACTTTTCCGGTCTAGTGGAACTTCTCCCGTTTTCATGCTGTCTGCGAAGATTTCGCTTAGCAGTGGTGCAATGGCCGTGGCCACTTCTCGGAGCATTGTCGAATTTAATTCGTCTATTCCAGGGGCTTTGTATGGTTTAAGTTGTAACAGCTTTTCCAGTACTATTGCTGTAGTTATCTCAATATGCTGGAGTGACTCCTCAATTGTCTTGGTGAAAAAGTTCACAGCGTCAGGAAGATTTTCTGTTACCTCCTCAGTGAACACTGAGGCGAAGTAGTCATTTAGTACATTTGCTGTCTCGACCGAGTCTATGATCACATCCCCATTGCTATCCAAAAGGGGGCCGACAGTGTCTTTTGTCTTAGTTTTCGTCCTAGTAAAAGAATAAAAAGACTTCGGGTCTTTTTTTATGTTGTCGGCAAGTCTTTTCTCAAAATTTTGTTTAGCCTTAACCACTTCCTTCCTGGCTTTATTTAGTTGACGTTTGTATGCCTCGTACAGATGATGTTCTCCTGTTTCTCTGTATTTCTTCCACATGTGGTATTTCTTCCGTCTTGCCATGTCTGCTCGTTTAGTTATCCATCTGGGTTTGGTCTTTCGTCTCCTTGTTGACACAGGGATAACACTTTTCATTGCCGAATTAACGACTCTTTTAAAGATGTCCCATTTTGTGTGTACATTAGTATCCTGGAATGCCTGCTTCCAGTCGTAATTCTCTAAACATTGTTTCATTCCATCATAGTTTGCCCTCTTGTAGTCGTAGTAAGTTTTTCTCCATTCTTTTATGTGTATAGACACTATAATATCACATATCACCATGTTGTGGTCACTGAAGGGTTCACTTACCCTAACTTGCCCAACCATATTTGGTTCAGAGGATAGTATAAGATCCAATATATTCTCACCCCTAGTACCATCGCATACATGTTGGGTTAAAAACAGATCTTGGATGAGTTCCATGAAACGTATCCCCTCGGCTCCTGCCTGCATCCTACTCCAGTCAATGGTTCTGTGGTTGAAATCTCCAAATATTACAATGTTATTGCTCGTTGCACATGCTGTGCGTAATAATGTATGTAGAGCTAGTTCGCTGTCAAGATCAGCAGATGTGCTATGGTAGCATACTCCCACAAGTAGGGAGTCTGTTGTTGTTGTTAAGCGACACCATACTGATTCCGTGTTGTGTGTTTGTGTAAGCTCCTCACATTTGAAGTAGTTTATATTGTTTCTTACATATATAATGCAGCCTCCTCCTTTCTTTCCCTCTCTGTCATTTCTGATCAAACTGTATCCCTCGAGGTTAAGCTCTGCGTCAGATACATCTTTGTGAGCCCACGTTTCGGTTACACATATCAAGTCTGGGTTTTCCTCAGTTGCAACATACTGCATTTCATCCAGCTTGTTTAAAAGGCTTCTGGCATTCACAGATATGGCTTTGAGTTTATTTACAGTAATATGGCCTGTGCTCCCTATTTCTTTTTTATTCCCTTCACCAATTTTGTGCAGGTTTTTGCTGTAAGTGTTTATATACATACTAGTGCTGGTGCTATCCACTCCCATCTCCTCTCCTACTATTTTGCTGGTTTTGTGGACTGGCTGCCCCTCCTGGTGGGAGCCGTTCTTGATTGTCTGTTTCTTGTGGGGGGTGTTGACTGGCTGCCCTTTGTAGGTGCCGCTGTTGTTGTTGTTTACATTAGTTTTCTGTTTTGTCGTTCTTAGTGTCTTTCCTCCTCGCCCTTTGAGGGCTTGATTTTTACAATTTTCCTGGCCCATGGTGGGCCTCTCACTCTGTATATGCATTTCCCCAAGTCTCTACTCTCCTTTGCCCTTGCCTCCTCTAGTAGTTTTTTTCCTTCCTCTCTCTCTTTATACGTTTGGTCATGTTGAATGCTGAGGCATTTATATTTTGGATCAGCCTCCTTAAAGTTTGAAAGGTTTCGGAATAACTTCATCTTCTTGTTTGTGTCTTTCATTATTACCTTAAGTGGTCTTGGTTTGTTGTTATTCTCTCCAGTTGTTTTTCCCTAACCTGATCACTTTCTCTACCTCCGTATGCACATCTATATTTTGGTGGCATACTTCGTTGAATAGCCCCTCAACTAACTCCATGTCTATCTTGATTTTTTGATCTTTTAGATTGGTTTCTGGTTCTGGTGCATTGAAGATAATGAAGTTTGCTTCTCTGGATTTTCTTTCAGCTATTTCTTTAACTGCGTCCTGTAACACTTCGTTGTTGACTCTGTCGGTGGTATCAGTATGGATGGCATTCTCGGTTTGTTGATTTGCAATCAATTCCTTCCTTACAATTTCTTTCACTTCTTGTTCGTCGCGTTTGTCCTGTAGTTTTGTTTCTACAGTCTCTAGTCGTGCATTTATTGTTTCAAGGTACAGCTCACATCTTTCCTGGATTATTTTCTCATTCAGTATGTTTTTTTCTATTTTTGGTTTGCATCCGATACAAAACCACATACATCCTGGTTTTCTCATGGCTTCATACTCTCCTGCTTTGAATTTTAAACATATGATGCAGTAATGCTGTTCACAGTATTCGCACTCTAGTACTTTGTCTTTTTCACTTTTGAAGATTTTTCCACAATCCTCACATTTCCATGCCTCACCTGATTCTGAGTTTTTGCTACCCCTCCTGGCACCCTTATTGTTATTCGTGAGCTTCGTGGCTACTGCTTGGGCATATCCTCCGCTATCTTGAATGTCACTCATTTTTGTATTAAGTTCCTGATTGTTATAGTCTTGGTCTATGTTTATTAATCCAATCTATATATGCAATAATTTAAATCAACCCTATGGTAATAAACTCTAACTTCATAACAGTACAATTTCGAGCTTGTTCCCAGTTAGATCTACCTATCATAAAAACTCAAAGGGTATTCTTACCGTGCTGTTGTACAGTGCGTACGTGCTGAAGGTTCAAGGCGTTTGTGCAGTCGATGGGGAAAAAAAGACTTAACGTAACTGCTCCAACCCAGGGCTACTCTGGGTATCATAGACGCCTTGGTGAAATGAGCCTGTTAGTAGTAATATTAGTAGTAATATTTTACAGAAGCGGGTAGTGCAGATCTAAGTATATTGACTTAGAGTATTTGTTTATGTTTTCTGCCGGATATGAGAGGGTCTAGAATTTGGCGGGAAAATACTAGTTGCTGCTTTGTAATTTAAAGGTGCGATTTACTCTGATCAATTAGTAATTTAAACATAACAACATGTGGGGGTCATTTAGTATGCAATGCATTATTGCTGGGGGTGAAATACTCTTTCTTAGCTGGACAAAAACCAAGAAAATGACTATAATATACGGAGCCTCTGACATAAACAAACCGCTGCCGGTAGCGCCCTCTATCTTCACCTATCTTCATCTATTGTTATGGGTTTCATGTTTGTACCATCGACAGGTGGAGCTGCGGTTTGGTAAGAAGGAGAAGATGCCAGGCTCGAAAGTGAATGTGACTGTGAAAGCAGATGCAGACTCTCTGTGCAGTGTCAGTGTAGTGGACAAGAGCGTCCACATTATGGGCGGGGCCAAGCAACTGACCATGGCCAAGGTAAGACGACATGCTTGGTTGAACATGTCAATACTGTAAACATTGTCCTTGATCACCATTGTGAATATGATAATGCTGGTTCGATACCAGATTTCTTCAGTATTGATCGATACTACAATCTTGTTCAATATTTGATGTTTACGTTGCAAGTATAATTCATATACAGTATAGTTCCTGATAAACGCACACAGTACACACCCATTTTTTATTAGTGAAGCATGCGTGAAAACATAGATTTTTCATGAATGAATGCGTGCTAAATGTAGTAGATGTGGCAATACTGCTGCTGCCGCCACCTTGCAGATATTTGTTAGGTCATTCACAGTGCATGTGTGGCTTTAGGGGTTATGTTCTTGTTATGTGCCCATCTTTCATCTCATCTTGGTAGATGTGCTGAATATACTGTGTGCAATTAGTGTTGCCTGGTGCAACTTTTGAGAAACCAATATACCTGCACAGAACCATATGCACCCATGCATTGAACATTTGTTGGGACAGAGGAGAACAACATAGCTTTATCTTGAGACTCATCCACCCGTCATTTGGGCGGGTTGAGATCATGTTTGGATGAGTGGAAGATTGAATTTGGATGGGTGAAAATTTGAGGAGCAAACAAAAAACTTACTCATTATTCGTATGTCCATTATGTTTTAATAATTGCGTTACACATATACATATATATGTATATATATATATATATATATATATATATATATACATGTATATGTATATGTGTAACGCAATTATTAAAACATAATGGACATTTGAATAATGAGTAAGTATATATATATATATATATATATACATATACATACGAAATTTGATGTTGCATCAAGGCGTGATTCCCCAATGTCGCAAAAAACTTACTCATTATTCATATGTCCATTATGTTTTAATAATTGCGTTACACATATACATATATATGTATATATATATATATACATACGAAATTTTTTATTGCATCAAGGCCTGATTCCCCAATGTCGCTTCAGGTGTTTGAGCACTTGAGCCAATACGACCTCAAGGCGGACTCCTTGCCACATCTCCGAGACAACTACTGTGACAGGAAGCGACACTGGATATTTGGTATGTCTTTCTTTATTGTAGCTCACCACAATGCTCACCACAATGAACCAGGTGTTAGGTTGCCCAACCCTATTCACCATAGTGAACCGCGGGTAAGGTTGTACAGGCCTATTCACCACAGTGAACCGAGTGTTAGTTTGCACAGGCCTATTCACCACAGTGAACCAGGTGTTTGGTTGCACAGGCCTTTTCACCACAGTGAACCAGGTGTTAGGTTGCACAATCCTATTCACCATAATGAACCAGGTGTTAGGTTGCATAGGCCTATTCACCACATTGAACCATGTGTTAGGTTGCACAATCCTATTCACCATAATGAACCAGGGGTTAGGTTGCACAGGCCTATTCACCAAAGTGAACCAGGTGTTAGGTTGCACAGGCCTATTCACCACAGTGAACCAGGTGTTAGGTTGCACAGGCCTATTCTACACAGTGAACCAGGTGTTAGGTTGCACAGGCCTATTCTACACAGTGATCCAGGTGTTAGGTTGCACAGGCCTATTCACCACAATGAACCAGGTGTTAGGTTACACAGGCATATTCTACACATTGAACCAGGTGTTAGGTTGCACAGGCCTATTCACCACAGTGAACCAGGTGTTAGGTTGCACAGGCCTATTCACCACTGTGAACCAGGTGTTAGGTTGCACAGGCCTATTCACCACCGTGAACCAGGTGTTAGGTTGCACAGCCATATTCACCACAGTGAACCAAGTGTTTGGATGCACAGGCCTATTCACCACAGTGACCCAGGTGTTAGGTTGCACAGGCCTATTCACCACAGTGAACCAGGTGTTAGGTTGCACAGGCCAATTCTACACGGTGAACCTGCTGTTAGGCTGCACAGGCCTATTCACCACAGTGACCCAGGTGTTAGGTTGCACAGGCCTATTCACCACAGTGAACCAGGTGTTAGGTTGCACAGGACAATTCTACACAGTGAACCAGCTGTTAGGTTGCACAGGCCTATTCACCACAGTGAACCAGGTGTTAGGTTGCACAGGCCTATTCACCACAATGAACCAGGTGTAAGGTTGCACAGGCCTATTCACCACTGTGAACCAGCTGTTAGGTTTCACAGGCCTATTCACCACAGTGAACCAGGTGTTACGTTGCACAGGCCTATTCACCACTCTGAACCAGCTGTTAGGTTACACAGGCCTATTCACCACACTGAACCAGGTGTTAGGTTGCACAAGCCTATTCACCACTGTGAACCAGGTGTTAGGTTGAACAGGCCTATTCTACACAGTGATCCAGGTATTATGTTGCACAGGCCTATTCACCACAGTGAACCATGTGGTAGGTTGCACAGGCCTATTCTACACAGTGATCCAGGTGTTACGTTGCACAGGCCTATTAACCACAGTGAACCAGGTGTTAGGTTGCACAGGCATATTCACCACAGTGAACCAGGTGTTAGGTTGCACAGGCCTATTCACCACAGTGAACCAGGTGTTAGGTTGCACAAGCAGCTATCTATGACTATGTCTTGTCCCCTCAATGTTTTGATTTGGGCAGAAATGCCTTCCTTATAATCTCATATGTCACAGTCTGGTTCATTGCCCTCAACAAATAATCCAAGACTAATAAAATGGTAAACTTATGTTTGCTGTGGGCACTGTTTCTTTTCACGTAGCCCAAGGACAGCTTTTTAAATTAGCTTAATTTTTAACAGTAAATAACAACATTTGCTAGACAAAATTAGGTATATCCACTTCACTGCGGCAGGTCATAATTGTGTGGCGGCTTAGGAAAACCAGTCACATTGACAAAATAATATGTATTTTTATTCAAGAAATGGAAAGCAACACTATTTTTCTTCCAATACAGTTTACTGTATTCAAATATTCCCAACAGAACCAAAGTTACAAGAATTTAAAGAGGGCCCCTATCAAAAATTAGTTCAATAGAAAAATCAGTTTTAAAGTCGAGAGTCATTATTCACATGAAAACAAAACTTCACGATGGTATAACAAAATATCTGCTGCTATTACCATATACAATCCAGTGAAGCAAATGTAACTGTGTTTGTTATATTTAGCGTACAAAAATAATTATTAAATTCTGATGGCTTCTTTTAAAGTTACAAGACTTTAAAGAGGGCACCCATCAAACATTATTGCAAGAAAAAAGTACTAGAGTCTGGAATCATCATAATTCATTTCAAAATAAAATCTTGCTGCAGTATTAATATCATATCAAAATATCCAGTGCTATCACCATGTCCAATGTAGTGAAGAAAATGTAACTATGTATCTCAGCTTTGGAACACTAAAACTATTATAAAATTATGATGGTTGCTTTTAAAGTTACAATAATTTAAAGAGAACACCCGTCAAAAACGTTGTAGTTTGTTAGCAAAAACGTATATTACTAATCAACACGCAAGAGATAGCAAACTCTTCCATGAATATGTGGTTAGCCCTAAAAAGAACTGTTGTTGTTTGGGTCTGAAGAGAGGCGTTTGTGTTCTAATCTTGCGCCTCGGGTCGTCATAAACAGTTTGACTGTCACCATTGACAGATCCGTTCACTTCCTCTGCCAGTAAATTTCGCAATTAACTCCCTGGCCACGACATGAAGTTCACACTGCTCATAGCCCTGTGCCTTGTTGCTGCAAACATGCATAGATACCTCTACCAAAACTCCATAATTGAGGATGACCTCCCAACATGTTCAACAATGCTGACAAGAAAGCTGCCATCCTTTCCAAAATTCAGTTACAAAGAAAAACAAGATGATGCCAACTAAACCTCATAGTCCTGTCCTTACTGTATATTTGTGGACTACTAGTCCAAGCAGGGGACCTTCATCCAAACCCTGGCCTGGTACATGAACATCAACATGACATCCAACGTGATGAATGTGATTGCTGGTACCACACCTCGTGTGTCCAAATAAATGATACCACATAAGAACAATTAAAGCACAACAGTGTCCTATGATTTTGCTCTTGCTGTGGTCTCCCAAACTATTCCAGATGTCTATTCTCAAGCAACATAACCACATCAAACCAATACTCAGTTCTGCAGTCTCTTTCAGACAGCAGTAACTATACAAATAACATGGATGACCAAAACCCTACATTTGCACCTAATCCAGCAAATACATCTACCCCCGACCGAGCAAACGCTAAAACAAAATCTAAACTAAAAGCCACAATGATCAACTGCAACAGTGTCAAGAGCACAGCCAAACTATCCCGACTTCAGGCAACAATAAATTCAACAAACCCTGATATACTCTTCCTAGTGGAAACCAAACTTGATTCAAGCATCCCCACATATTCTTTTCTCCCCACAAACTATGATGCAATCAGAAAGGACGGCAACACTCATGGAGGTGCTGCTCTGATAGCACTGAGAAATGACATAATTGCAGACCCCCAAGATAAACTGAATACTACATGTGAACTAGTATGGACTAAACTACACTTCTTTCATAACAAAGCCATCTATTTGGCATCCTACTACAGACCCCCAAATGATCATACAACATCCCAGGAAGCCCTACATGAATCCCTGGCTATCCTCTACCGTGGCTGCAACCTTCCTCCATCAGTTATAATCGCCGGGGACCTAAACCTACCAGACATCAACTGGGAAAACCTCTGTACAACAAACCAACAGAAAGCAACAAAACACAACAAACTACTTGAAACTGTCAGTGAATATGGTTTAACAAATATGATAAATGAACCGACCCGACTAGACTTTGGAAATATCCTTGACCTTGTACTTATATCAAACCCCGCCCTTATATCTAGCGTAAACACAGTGACAGGCATGAGCGATCACGAAGCTGTTCTCTTTCACATTAATATGAACCCAATGAAGAAAACCAAACCTCCACACGAAGTGTACAACTTTAAGTCCGCTAACTGGGAAGCCCTCAGATCAAACTGTACCCTTCTTGCTCAAAAGTACTTTGCCCGAAATCCTGATAACGTAGACATGGATACAAATTGGAACTTTTTCACCAAAACTACACTCAACTGATAGAACAATCTATCCCTAGCCGCATGACAAAATCAAAACCGCATTTACCCTGGATCACAAAAAAAACATAATCAGACTACAAAGAAAATGGGACAAAACTCATGCTAATGCTAAGAAAACAAAGAAAAACAAACACTGGGAACACTTCAAGAACCTAAGAAAAGAAGTCAACAAAGAAATAACCAAATCCTACAACAGCTACATAAATAACATCATAGGTGAAAACCTCACCACACACCCTAAGCGATTCTGGTCCTTCATTAAACAAACAAAAACTGAAAACCTTGGCATCCCAACACTAAAAGCAAATGGCAAGATGCAAACAAATGATCACGACAAAGCAAACACACTAAATGACCACTTCAAATCAGTTTTCACCAAAGAAGAACTTCCTATCTCAACTAAAGGCCCATCACTATTCCCTTCAATCGAAACACTTAATATCGGAATAAATGGCATCATAAAACAGCTTGAAGCTCTAACACCAAACAAGGCATCAGGACCAGATGAAATCCCAAAAAAGTATTAAAGCAGACTGCCAGAGAAATATCTACAATAATACAACACATATTCCAGCAATCATACACCTCCAGCAAACTCCCACAAGCCTGGACCACAGCTCTTGTCACCCCAGTATACAAGAAAGGCAGCAAAATTTCCCTGTCATGCATTCTGTGCAAGGTGATGGAGCATATCGTTCTTAGTCACATGTGGAAACACCTAAGTGCTAACAACGTTATCCTCCATCACTAGCATGGATTCCGAACTGGACTATCCTGCCAAACACAGCTTGTGGAAGCAGTCCATGACTGGGCTTCCTCTATGAACGACCAGAAACAAATAGACGTCATCCTCCTCGATTTTTCCAAAGCTTTCGACAAGGTTCCCCACAAACGACTTCTCAATAAATTAAACTACTATGGTATCACAGGTCGCACACTACAATGGATAACGTCATTTCTATCAAACCGCACCCAGATTGTATCAATAAATGGTTCCCATTCAGCTCCTGCAAATGTCATCTCCGGCGTACCCCAAGGCTCAGTCCTTGGCCCGGTCCTCTTCCTACTGTACATAAATGACATCACCAATTCAGTCAACTCAACTATCAGACTCTTTGCCGATGACTCGATCCTATATAGAGAAATCCAAACACCTGCAGACCATAACATCCTTCAAACAGACCTAAACAAACTAGCCGACTGGACAGACAAGTGGCAAATGAACTTCAGTATCCCAAAGTGTCAACTTCTCAGAATTACCCATAAACGCAAACCAAGCCTCTTCACTTACACCATCTCAAACCAATCAGTTTCCCAAGACGATTCACATCCCTATCTTGGCATCACAATAGATTCCAAACTGTCGTGGACAAAGCATGTTAACACCACTGCATCTCAATCTGCTAGAACACTTGGCCTCCTTAAACGCTCTCTCCACCCTGCAACATCTAAAGTTAAGGAAACAGCGTACAATATGTTAGTAAGGCCAAAACTAGAGTACGGAGCTGTAGCCTGGAATCCCTATACACAAAATAACATTGATACCCTTGAAAAAATCCAAAGAATTGCAGCTAGATTTACTTTAAATGACCACCGCCGCACAACAAGCGTAACCAGCCTCATAAATAAACTTGGTTGGCAGACTTTAGAAAGAAGACGATTACAACACCAACTTACCTTCTTCTACAAAATAAAACACTACCTCCTGAACATTATCCTACCACAACATCCTATAATCCCATGCTCCCGTACACGAAACAGCGATCCAAACAAATACATACAAATACATGCACGCATAAATACATATGCATACTCATTCTATCCTAGAGTTATAAGAGCTTGGAATCTACTCCCCCCAGAAACAATAAGCCTACCCACACTACGCCAATTCCAACAAGCTCTGAGCACCATCCACCTTGTTGCTCCAGCCCACCTTACCAGACTATAGACAGAGACTGTGTTTTTAACCTGCACAAATTATTGCACTTGTTTTACATAATTATTCGTTTTATTTTATTTTAAAATTATTTGTCAAATTCAGTTTCACGCACCCTTTGCAATGCGCACTGCACATCTCCTAGGTTAGCCCCAGAAGGGGCTGTGTGGAGAAGCAATACCTAAGGCTAAGAACCTAAGAACCTAAGCTCGAATCAGACAAGTTCGAACCATTGTCATCATTGCCGATCGGGTGTGTCACAAAGTAGTCATTCACAAGTTCGTTGAGGATGTCCCCACTTGCGATATACTGCATGTTCACCAATGCCAATGCGTTGAAACACTGAGCAAGATCGTTCGACTTCGCCGTCTTCGGTCCATCCATACCATGGTTATGGGCGTAGCCATCTTTGGTTTTTCGAAGATCGTAAACACGAGACGAAATTCGTCCCGCAGTCTGTATTTCCAACGAAATCCGGTTCGATAACACGTTAAATTGTTAAGAAATATGTACAGATATAAACTACAGCAACATCAAACTAAACTAATAAATAATAGAACTACACAAACAACTCCAATCCAACTTCCAAATAAAATTCCATTAACTTTCATTGCGCACTCAATTTTCTTCCAACGTATTCATGCGTACTGCTGCTAGGGAACTGCGTGCTGTAAATAGCTTTCGAACGGTATGTCATATATGGGCATAGGAATGTCTGTCCTAGGTTTTAAGCGTTCGCACAATAGAGCGATTTTAATTCTAAAACGCTGCAACCTAGGACGAACTTCACGGTTACAAAAACACAAAAAAGTACAACTTTCACTTAGGTAATCAGGAAACTACTTGGTGAACTTATAAATAAATATGTTAGCTAAAAGATCGCAGCGAAATCTCAAAATCAACCCGAGGACGCAAAATCAACTTTATGACGTGTTTGCGGGAAATTACGAATGGCGATTTCCGACTGGTTTTCCTAGGCCGCCACACAATATATCCTACTGAATAGTGAAGAACATTTTTCAATTAGATATAGTTTAATTAACACAACAAGAAACCTGAGTTTTGTAAAAAATAGTTTGGCTGTTTCGCATGGCCTTCTTCGGTTGACTGGCTGCTATGGGTGTCACATGACCACTGTCATGTGATAGGCTGGACAAGGACTGGTGGGAGCTCCTGTCTCGGTTCCAGGCAGGTTTCGTTCGATGGATATGGTCTACGATCTTTACATGTCTCAGAACAATTCTGGTTTGTGTTCTGCTTGTGTTAATGAAGGAAACTAAATTTGTTTGTTGTGCCAATTAACCGTTATCCGATTAAGCTAGGTAGCCGTGAAACCAGAAGTCATTCCATTTAGTTGCATTTTTACGCCATTAAACACGGACTCTCAATCGAGAGAACCCGGGTTCAAAACCTGTGCTGCCGTGTCGAACCTTGGGCAAGTTCATTCACTCTATGTTGCTCCAGAACACTCAGCTGTATGAATGACTCCCTTCTATAGACAGTAGTGGATATTTGTGTACGAATAATCGTTGTGCATTAATTGCAGCATGGTTGAATGCATCCCAAAGAAGTCGAGGTGGTGTTCAGTTGAACAGATCTGCCAGGGAGTAAAGTGTAAAGCACTTTGAGCAGTGCTGGATACTGCTCTATAGAAGAACTTACCTTTACTTTTTTAGCTTCACTGCTTCCATTTTTCTACAAAAGATAAAAAGCATATTGGATGAGCAGCAAACACATAAGTACATACCTCTAATGTTCTTTCTTGAAATACATCGCCAACTGATATATCATAGCCCAATGGTTGAAGGAAGTGAATGGACACAGACAGAGGTGAGTAGGTCTCTGCACTGGGAAGGAGATGCTGCCAGACTGCTCACAAAGTTAGCATATTAATATACAGAAGGTACATTTGTGAATTTACGTTGCATTATTTTGTAGAGGTGTCTTCTTTCCAGGTGGTGGATTCTCACGTTTTGGAAGCTCCATGATAGCTTTCAAGGTGAATATATCCTGCAGTGGTAGAAATAAGACAGAATTTGTACTTGTCTTGGACCTTTTTTGTATGCCAGAATTGTAATTTGTCTGAGCAGTTGTCATGGGGAATCAAAGCTTTGGGAACAATTTAGAGAATTGACTTATTTGATTTATAATACAATAAAGTTTATTTCCACAATAACATAATAACTATATGATTTTTAGATTGCATTCACATTTCATTGTGGAAAAGGCGCAAGCAGACGTTTAATACTTATGAAATGTTTCCCCCTTTCAAAACAGTGTTTATCTACAATCTATAGGACAGATTGAATTATTATAACACAGCAATGTGAGAATTATTATAACCCAACAATGTGAAAATGATAAAATAGTTTATGTTTGTTTGTTTCTTTCTTGCGACATTTCAACCCAACTACAGCGGATCTTGATCCACTGTAGATGGATTGAAATGTCGCATATGTTTCAACAATTGCTCCAAAGTAAGTTTATTTCTTGTTGTCTAATGGAATTTTCTAGCCATGAACAATATATTTCGTAATCTTGTTGCTGTTCTGTCACATGCGCATTTGAGTGATCTGCCAAAAGCCTCACATGTCACCGGCGGCTGTCATATGTCTTAGTTAATGAAGCTATGAGTTGTTTAAATCATATCACCTTTGTTTTAATATTGTGTGTACAACTTTGGTGTGTCACGTGACAGCATGTTACAACGTGTCATTGTAACATTATTACAGGAGGTAGGCGTAATGGTGATGTCAGATTTGACCTTGGACACGCGACCATGCGAGGGTCACTATATGATACACGGAAAAATTGTTGCGTTCAGGGGTAAGTAACCAGCCTTGGGGTCTGGATCTCTTCGATATAAAGTGAATTTTTGTATTCTTTCCTGTGTGATTATAACTTGTTCTTTATAGTTTTGTCATAACTTGGTGTTAATGGCTGCGTGCGTGTGGGTGACATTGTTTCCCCTCCAAAATGATTCATGAATAAAGAAAAGAAACCCTCTGGACTCTAAGCAGCCCTTTGTTGGAATTTGTGTGACTCCTTACCATTGGAACACAACAGACCCAGTAGAGTAATTGGTTCGGCGACATGTATTACGCAGCCATCTTGAATCTGTATTGATTGTTCATCAATTTGAATCCCTTCAAAGAGATCCATTAACACAGCAAGTTGAGGAAAAGCAACCCAAATAACTACCTTTGTTTTGTTACATATATCACCAGTTGCTCGATCAAGGGCAGTGGTCCACGGAAGGGAGTGAAAATAGAAAAAGGCGAGCAACCATTAGTGCCTGAGATGAGATAGACTTACATAGCTCCAACATTAGCATATTGATATGTTACAGTCTGTAAGATAAAAAGGTAGCCAGGGTTTGAAAAGTTTGGTTGACATTGAAAGCAGGTCACGTGACGATTGCTTACATATAATTTCAGCATCGGTTCAGGTACCCGCACCACCTAGATACTGTCTGTAAGATAAAAAGGTAGCCAGGGCTTGAAAAGTTTGGTTGACAATGAAAGCAGGTCACGTGACGATTGCTTATATACAATTTCAGCATCGGTTCTGGTACCTGCACCACCTATATATAGTCTAAAATGTCAGATGTTCGACGTTATAGTTTGTCCGGTGCTGCTGCTTGCAAGTAGAACATGTGGTGTGTTAAGTATCTACAGAGTAAATGTCACTGTCTATCTGTGTCTGTTGCATCGAATTTTAATTTAGTGTTGTTATCTTGCACTACTCTCTCCATCAACTGTCTTCATTCCCCTGTCTCTTTTGCTCTCGTTCTCCACTCCTTTCCCAATCCTTCCAAGTCTCTCTTTACGCAGTCCTCCCATCGCAGTCTAAGTCTTCCTCGCCTCCAATTACTTCCCCTGTCTGGACATCTGCTTTCTTTGCCAGTCGTTCTCTTCCCATTCTCTCCACATATCCATCCTACATCAGTCTATTCCTCATATCTTAAAAACAACTAATAGTTCCAGGGAATTACATCTATATCAAAAAGGTCACACGTGTAAAACAATAACACTAAGGGTCAGTCGTATAAGTTTGTCCAAAACGCATTACATATGGGGGTACATTACACTGCCATCAAATTATAATTTAGTGTTGTTGTTCTCTTTTTGATTCCTTGCCATCACGGATGAGGCGGCCTCGATTCCGTTCCTTGATTTCAGTTACATATTTGTCTCCTTTTCTCTCAGTCATCTTGCACTGCTCTCTCCACCAACTGTCTTCATTCCCCTCTCTCTTTTGCTCTCGTTCTCCACTCCTCTCCCAAGTCTGTCAATGTCGAAGTTTTCCACGTCTCCTTTTCCCCTCCACTCTCTGGACATCTGCATTCTTTGTCAGCCTTTCTCCTCCCATTCTCCCCACATATCCAGCCTACGTCAGTGTATTCCTCATATCTTAAAAACAACTAATATTTCCAGCGAATTACATCTGTATAAAAAGGTGACACGTGACATTATAAACAGTTTGGGTGATGTTAACTATGGTAACCAGATACCTCTCAAACTGTACTGTTCTTCTGTATCCCGTGTTCGGCTGCCCTTTGTACATCTCTGTGGACACTGTCCCTTCATCTTATTTTCTGTTTTCTTTTAGCAAACTCTTCTATCAAAGTGTTGGTGAACTTGTGGCTTTAGACAATGCATGATGAAGTAAAACAACTGACCTGATACAGATATAAGTGAAATGAGTTTCACAATGTCATAACCAACATGTCCAATTCTCAAACATATAGTTACACTTTATTTTCAACATTTATTCAAACCTTGTTCTTGTTAGATCATAAATGTGGATTTTTTTGAGTCTTGAGTATTGAAGTTTCTTTTTTTGCTACTTTATTTTTCAATGTTGCTATTATCTGTAAACTGAAGTAATATATAAACAATAATTCAACTATTAAACCAATTCATCAAATATCAACTGTACATACTAATGTTATAAGGTTAAACATTGCAAGACACAGACAACCACTTGTTAAAAAACCGTCCCCATATCCAATCATGCCTAGTAGTATTACTGCAGCAAATCACATTAAATAGGCTTGCTAATTTATCGGTAATAAATCTGTGATTCCGTCATATTTTAGGGCATTCCTACATAGTTTCTCCTGTCGCAACGCCAATGGAGGGGGAAAATGTAGTCTTAGTAGAAGAATCTGGTGTACCCTTTGAACCCGCTGTCGAAATCCGGAACTACTTTCCTGAAACGTGGCTATGGGATTTGATTGATGTCGGGTAAGTTCGACAGTTTACTTTCCAGTAAATGAGAAATACTGTCAGAATCTACCAGTGTGGTTTTTTTGTTCATCAGATGTACCATTCCTAGGCTCATGATAAGTGGTTATCTTTCGCAAAAGAGGAAACATATCTGTATTTGGTGAAAACAAAAAGTGGCTCTAGATGATTGTTTTCACATATAGGTTTCATGAAATATTCATATGTGGCTTTTGATGAAAATTATGTTACTTTGAACAGGTGTTTTCTATGTGTAAGTGTAAATCTGTGTATGATATTAAATTGTGGAATTGTTAAGATGATTATATAAAAAATCTGATTACTATCAGAAATCTAAATAAATATGTTCTTGATGAGTACAAACTAGTGTAACTAAGTTGTTTATTGTTATGGAAAGTGGAGTAGATTTCACTTTTGTATTTCATGTATATTCTTTAGTTACTAAAATTATACGATATTACTATTAATATTATGCACATGTTATATTGATGTTGGGGTAAAGTGCCTAATGAGCAGTGCGCTTCAACTTTCTCCCTTTCCATTTGAACTTCTGAAATCTATACTTTGTACATAATATATTACGTACATCTAATTTGTTCAATTGGAAATAAAGAATTGACTTATCCCTCACATGACCTGCTGCCTAGCAAAAATTATGCCAAGCCCTCAAAAATGGATGCCAAACACGTGGTGGGCTCGGACATTCCTTTGTATACTTTTTGAAAATATTGTCCCAAAAGTGTTTCTTTATGACAAAAACAGAAGGCTAAGTTTTTGATATGACAACTCTGTGCGGGACGTTTGTTTTATCAGATGCCACGCTGCAATAGTAATGTTATTCACATGTATAGCCATTATCAACACTGTTGGAAAAGGCAAAGCGTGACGAAGGTCACGTGCAAACTTTTGATTATGACAGGCAAACCACGACGTAGCAGAGGCATCAGTTGAATTGAATGTGTCTCAGCTTCAGCACCCACCCCAATGTGTGTCAGCTTCAGCACCCACCCCAATGTGTGTCAGCTTCAGGACCCACCCCAATGTGTGTCAGCTTCAGCACCCACCCCAATGTGTGTCAGCTTCAGGACCCACCCCAATGCGTGTCAGCTTCAGCACCCACCCCAATGTGCGGAGGAGCGCAGTGGTGCAGTGACTAGAGCTTGGGACTCTTGACTGAGAGAACTCAGGTTCAAATCATGTGCTGCCGTGTTGATGTTTGAACATGTTCATTCACTCTACATTGATCCAGTTCACTCAGTTGTGTGAATGAATACCTGGCTATAGACAGTGGTGGCTATTTGTGTACGAATAGTCTTCGCGCGTTAATTGCAGCATCGCTGGATGCTTCCCAGAAAAGTTGAGGTGGTGTTCAAGTGAACTGGTCTGCCAGGGAGTAAAATGTAAATTACTTTGAGCCGTCCTAACGACTGATTACTGCACTAATAATAATAATAATAAATAAATAAATTACTTCTTCAGCGCCAGTATTCTCAGACAATCTGAGCTCAGTGGCGCAACAAAACCAAAGGATTAAGAATTCTCGTACTCGTTTACTAGGCGAAAAGATAGGTTTTCAGGTAATGGTGAAATGTAACAATATTTTTTTCTGCTGATTTAACGCTGACGGGAAGCGAATTCCTTATAGTCGGCGTGGCAACTGAAAAAGCTCGAGTTCCAACCTTTGTCTTAACTTGGGGAAAAGATAGTAACTTTGAAATAGACAACCGAAGCTGTCTGTGCTGTCTAGCTGAGGTGAGCATTGAGCGTAAATATGCACGTTGTTTGTATGAAAGGGCTTGGTAGGTGATTGTACAGATCTTAAAGATAACGCGATATCCATATATAAGAACTTACCTTGTTTGTATCCCTAATAATCACGTGTTTCCAGATCGAGTGGTTCGAAGGTCGTGAAGCAGGAAGTGCCCCACACCATCACCGAGTGGATTGGGAGCATGTTCTGTATGAACCCCGCCTCCGGTCTGGGGGTGTCACCCCCCGCCACCCTCAAGGCCATTCAACCCTTCTTCCTCTCCTTCACCCTGCCCTACTCCATCGTGCGGGGAGAGAAGGTCGTCATTCCTGTCACTGTCTTCAGCTACCTGCCTGGCTGCATGGCGGTACGTTTCTTTATATTTTAATTTTTAAATAATATTTATTATTTTTAATAAATTTTTAAAACCCTTTAATGCCCCATGTATCATATATGATCATCAATTATCTACATTAATTACTCAACATATAATGCCATACAATCCTAAATGCCCAATGTATATTTTATGATACATGAATATTTTTACATATGTCAAAATAGTATTTATGCAATGTGATGCGGATAATCCGTCAACGATTCGTTGTCACGATAATCTACCAATGTTCCGAATTACGTAAGCACCCAGGATCAAAACGAGGCTGGGTGTGGACTGTCCCTTTGTGTTGGAATCTGATAGCAGCGAACGTCTTTGCCGTTTCAACACAAAGGAAGATTTATTTCAATCAAGTTCTCGAGGTTAGTATAGTTCAACGTTGTGCATACTATACTTCGATCTTGTGTATGCAATTTCGTGCTTAGTTTCGCGGATTAGTACTTTGATAATCCTTGAATTATACTGCATTCAAATTTGCTCGTTTACCCCGAATTTTTTCCTTTGTTCGCCGCCATTTTTTAAGCCGTCGATCTTTTTCATTCCTCTTATCATGTCCGCTATGGACTGCCCCGCCGACCTCTTAGTGATTGGTCACAGCTTCGTTAAACGTTTACAAGCACCGCTTTTGCATCGTGATGGTACGACGCATGTTGTGGGGGCAGATTTAGGGGTTTCCGCGCAATATTCGAGTGTGTTTCACCACGGTGTGGGCGGACTTAAGATAGACGATTTGCTGGCGGAGTTGCCGCTGATCAGTGAGCTCGGCCCGCGAGTGGTTATTGTCGACATCGGCACTAACGATTTGTCTCATGCCGGTGTCGTGCCCAGTCAGCTTGCCTCCCGTATTGTCGACTTCGCCCAGCGGGTGTTGGCAGTCGCTTCGGTGACGGAAGTAGTCATTTGCCAAGTTATGCCGCGCGTCGCAGTGCGCCCGCCCTGGCGCCAACAGCAACGGTATCCCGCGCGTGCCGATTTTAACAACGCTCGGTTCGTAGTAAATCGTACGCTGGATGCTCTGACATCGGACCTGCCCCATATTCATTACTGGCGACACAGGGGTATGCACACTAACTGGGAGCGATATTTTGATCACTTTGGGGTCCATCTAAACAAAGTTGGGATGCGCAAATATGTGCGCTCCATTAGGGGGGCTGCCATATTTGCTGCCACACAGTGGTAAATGCTCCACTCCTTTCAGTACAGCCCATCTTCTTCTGGCTTCCCCTCACTGTGCTGGAAATGTATATCACAGTACAATTTTGCCTTTGACAGTTTGTCTCCACCATGTGGTAATTACAGCATTTTGGTCCTTAATACTGTCACTGTCTGGGGGTTTATGTTAGTTACAGTATGAATGGCTTTCGTTCAATCTTCTCACTGTTTTGCCACAATTGTATTTATATACGCTTTCTTCATTTTAATTTACACTATCTATGGGAACCCTAATGGCAGTAATCACCAATACAATTCCCCCCGTGTTTGATTGTTGTGTTACGGTAGTGTTACCAGTGCTACCACACACTAGGGGGGGGTCGATTGGTGTAGCCCACATGCTTAGTAGCTCCTTTGTGCCATATAATTTGTGGGGGCGCTGTGATACAGGCTGGTTGCTCTGTTTGTCCCACTATCTTATGATCCGTGTTGTTTGTGGGCGTGCTGTGAAACAGACTGATTGCTCTGATGGCCCCACTATCTTATGATCCGTGTTTGTGGGTGTGCTGTGATACAGACAGATTGCTCTGATGGCCCCACTATGTTATATTACACGTTTTGTGGGTGTGTCGTGATACAGACTGCTTGCTCTGATGGCCCCACTATCTTATATTACATGTTTTGTGGGTGTGCCGTGATACAAACTGATTGCTCTGATGGCCCCACTATCTTATATTACATGTTTTGTGGGTGTGCCGTGATACAGACTGGTTCCTCTGATGGCCCCACTGTCTTCTGATTTTTGTTACAATACATCGTCAAATATATTACCTGTAATGAGCCTGAACTCTACAGCAAACTTGTCAGTTGTACACAATCAATTCTATTATCAGGCAAGTTCACCGACACATTCTTTCCATTGCCACTCTTATTCCACGCTGCAAAATGCACACTTACCTTCCATTTGGTCTTAATAAATGCAATTTTATCTCTGTTTACATATATGTGTGAGTATGTATGTGTGTATAGATTTATGGAGTGTGTGTGCGTGTATCTATATGGATAGTATATATGTATGTATATATATATATATATATATGGGTGGATATATCTATGTGTATCTATATCTATATACATTTTCATCTAGAGGTTATATCACCTCATACTGCCCGTGGGGCGTCCACAGGATTATATACCATATGGGTCCATCCTGTTATGCAGGTAGATAGTGGGTGAGCTGTGATACTGACTAGTTTGTTGCCATGGTTTCGGAGAAAATGGATATCGTTCCTGCCCTTTGTTTACTACTTTGCAGTATGCCCCCACGCGGACGTCCGCCGAAACCGGTTCGGGCCATGGTGCGACCGCCGTCCCAACGCCTTGCGGCCAGGAAACGCTCTGTCGAGTTTGAACCGCCCGTGCCAGCCCCTCCTGCTCGCCGACGTCGCCCTGTTTCTGCCGCTGCGGGACGTCCGGAGGACTTGCCAGCTATGTCGGACAGTGTGCCGGTGACAACTACCAGCACTGCTGATATGGTAGCCATTGTCACCCGGGAAGTGATGAAGCAATTGCGAGAGGACAGGGATTCCACGCGTGCCCATGTTGTCACACCCCCTGTGCCCACTCCATCGGTAGATGTCGCCCCGGAAGTCGCCTGGTCGATGCCAGACCCCACCACCGAGCAGGAGACTCCCATGGACTTTGCTGTCGCTGGTGCTCTCAGCACTTTGATGGACGATAGGGGTGAGCCCGCATCTCACTTCTCCGTCCCTCTCCACTCCACCACTTTGGGGGCTGACCTTCCGGAACGCATTAAGGCCAAGATATGGGCCAACGAATTTGTTGAATTTTTCGATCTGACCCATATCCACCATACCCAACCCCAACAAATGGCTGTTTCTTCTGGTGACTCTCACCGCGTCTTCTCTTTGCTGCCCCAGACCAGAGGAAGGCACATTTCCACCATCGACCAGTGGACTTCTGCCTTCTTGGTGTTTGGGGCAACATATGCCCAACGATTTCCGGAAGCAGCCCCCGGGTTGTTCAAATATTGCGATGTTGTCCGTGATATTGCCGCCACCGGTCCACCGTTGGCCTGGCGGCAGTATGACACACGATTCCGGTCGCTCCGACAATTTGATCTGGCCGGATTCCCCTGGGCGCAGCCCCGGTGGGATTTATTCTTTTCTTGCATGTATGCCAAGGATGTTCATGGGGGGTCAGCTCGTGCTCCAGGTCCCTTTCCCAACAAATCCCGTCGCCCGCAGTCCTTTCCCGTTGGCTACTGCTGGCAGTACCAGCGAGGGGGTAAGTGCCACTCCCGCTTGTGCAAATTCAAACATGTTTGCGCCAATTGTCATGCACCCCATCCGTCCAGCTCATGTCGAAAAATCATCACTCCCAACACCAATAAATCCTAAACGCTTACATCAAGCTCTCCTTGGTTATGACCAGGCGGAAGTCACCTTTCTGGTCAATGGTTTCATCCATGGATTCAAAATTAACTATTTAGGTATCCCTTCTCTCCTTTCCACTCATAATCACCCATCTGCTTCAGACCACAAGGCTATAGTTGACACGAAACTGACAAAGGAGCTTTCGCTGGGACGCATTGCTGGCCCATTCATCTCACCACCATTCACTCCCTATCAGTCCTCCCCGCTTGGGGTAGTTGCCAAGAAAGAGCCTAACGCATTCCGTCTCATTCATGATCTTTCTTATCCAGCGGGTAATTCCATCAACGAAGGTATTCCAAAGGAATTCACTACTGTATCTTATGAAACTGTAGATTATGTCATAGCTTTGTTGGGTCAGTTTGGCCGAGGGGCTCTGGTGGGGAAGACAGACATTGAGGATGCATTCCGCATCATTCCCCTCCACCCGTCATGCTACCATTTGTTTGGGTTCACCTGGGATACCAACTTCTACTATGATCGTTGCCTACCAATGGGATGTGCTGAATCGTGTCGCCTGTTTGAACGGTTTACTTGTGCGTTGCAGTGGGTCCTGCAAAGCAGGGGTGTCATGGCTGTTAGTCACATATTAGACGATTTCATCTTCATCGGCCCCCCAAATTCATCTCGTTGCTTTCACGATCTCAACCGATTCATGGCTCTGGCCAAGGAGCTTTCTATCCCAATCAAGCATGAAAAAACCTGTCTCCCATCTACGCTCATCACTGTTCATGGCATTGAACTCGACACGGTCAAATGGGAAGCTCGCCTCCCCCAGGATAAAGTTCAGAAGCTACAGACATCCCTTGCCGTCATGCGGAAATGCCGTTGTGTGAGATTGCACCAACTCCAATCCGTGATTGGGCTACTCACATTCGCAAGCCGCGTCGTTTCCCCCGGTCGTGCGTTCATCCGTCGCCTCATCCATCTTACAAGAGGTCTTTCTAGACCTAACCATCATATCCGGTTGACGGCTGAGTCGCGTGCTGACTTGGCGGCCTGGCATTGTTTTGTCTCTTCATTCAATGGAGTCACCATGCTCATCGATAGTAATTGGGTTTCATCGGATTCCATTAAGCTGTACACTGATGCCGCATCTACGCACGGGTTTGCTGCCGTTTTTGGTTCCAGATGGTTTAATGGTACCTTTCCGGAAATCTGGGATGGTTACAACATTGCTGTATTGGAACTCTATCCTATCGTAGCCGCTTTGGAGCTTTAGGGACAATGCATGGCAAACCACTCAGTCCTGTTCCTCACTGATAACCAAGCTGTGGTGGACGTGATCAACAAGCAGTCCGCTAAGAACTGTCACCTAATGCGTTTACTTAGACGTCTGGTCGTGACTGCGTTGAAATTTAATGTATATTTTAAATCTAAGTACATTCCAGGAAAGAGTAATATCATAGCTGACAAACTGTCACGCTTTCAGGAATCCGCTGCTCGGCAGATGGCACCTTGGCTCCAACCGCAGCCAACAGCGATTCCGGCAGCAATTCTTCCTTGGCAGCAGTGATGCTACATCTACTAAATGCTGCCTTGTCTGACGGTACTAAAAAGGCCTACAAACGATCTATTACATCGTACGCAGCTTTCAGCCGGAAACAATTTCCCAACTGTACGATATTTCCAGCTTCGACAGGTCATTTGGCTACATATATAGCAAGCCTTTTCTCCAAAGACTATGCTCCAGCTACCCTTATGTCTTATATGTCTGCTCTGTCGTATATTCATAAATTGTCTGGTATGCCGGATGCAACTCAACATTTTGTTATTAAAAAATTGTTGGCTGGGGCTCAGAAGCTGGCAGGTACACCTGACACCCGTTTACCCATCACTCCCTCTGTACTATACCAGATAGTTGAAGCCTCACAATTTATTGCCTCATCCACCTATACCAGGTATATGCTACAGAGCATGTTTCTCTTGGCATTTCATGCATTCTTGCGCATTGGGGAAATGACGGTCCATGCCCGATCCAGGAGCGACGCTGTCATACAGTTTGCCGATGTCACCCTTTCTCGTTCACACATTGTTCTAGTTTTGTGTCATTTTAAGCACAACACATCTGGGCGCTCTGTCACTCTGTCCATTTCGCAAACGCACAATCAGTATTGTCCTGTGCAAGCACTTTCTCGATTCCTGAAGGTTCGTGGTCCATTTAAGGGCCCACTGTTTGCATTTCCTAATGCCTCCCCTGTTTCTCGAAACTATTTTTGTCAACACTTGCATATAGCTCTCCAGTGGGCGGATCTAGACCCCAGTAAATATAAAGCTCACAGCTTTCGAATTGGTGCCGCTACCACGGCAGCTGACATGGGGATGAGCGAAACACAAATTCAATCTATGGGCAGGTGGAAGTCCACTGCCTTTAAACGCTACATTCGTATTCCTATGCTGCACATGACCGGCACTTGATTGGTCTCGTTTTCCTGTAAGCGTTGGGTGCTTCAGCTTGGCTGGCGCCCTTTCTGTACTGTAATATTCCTACTGATCTACCACATTATATATTATTGGGACACACTCTTTTCTCGATATATTAAATTTTGGTCTACTGCTGTAGGCAGGGGTTTGTTGCAGCATGGCTGGCTTCCGTTGTTTGCACTAGTATTCCCAAGGATATACAAAATGCCGTTTGTTTAAGACACTCTTTCCCCACCTGCTTTATGTCGCCCATTGTTGTTCGCAGTGGTTGTTGCAGCATGGCTGGCATCCACTGTGTATAGCTTGGCAATACGGAGCATGACTGATCACCCTGGCATCCAGTTCATGGTCACGTATCTGTTTAATGTGTGACATTGCCAGGCTAATTGGCGATTATATTGAATAGACGCTGCAGCATGGCTGGCGTGTGTCTTACTTAAGGTGTATTGATACTTATTTTACTTTTCTCCTGTTAATACCCGTACGACTCCATAGGCA
Source organism: Paraescarpia echinospica (assembly GCA_020002185.1). Taxonomy (NCBI): domain Eukaryota; kingdom Metazoa; phylum Annelida; class Polychaeta; order Sabellida; family Siboglinidae; genus Paraescarpia; species Paraescarpia echinospica. The sequence goes on from JAHLWY010000135.1 coordinate 127,558, forward strand.
GTTTTGCTGCACTGGCAGAGCCCTGGGGTGGGGTTGGGCCTCTAACGCAGGAGGCCGGGTGGGGAAAAATTACCACCCACCTTTGCTAATCTGATTTGTCATTTAATAATTGTTGGTAGTACCTCGATGATAGTATCAGTTGTTTAGCGCTTAAGCTTTATCTCATCGAGTGATGTATTTGGTTTGTTCCTGTTGGTTACAATTATTAAATGACCGTTACCAACTACATTAATTCTTGTTCAATTATTATAGCAAACAAGCTCAGGGTTCTGCCAGTAAGCATCAGCAGGGTATAAATGAATATTTTTACATATGTCAAAATAGTATTTATGCAATGTGATGCGGATAATCCGTCAACGATTCGTTGTCACGATAATCTACCAATGTTCCGAATTACGTAAGCACCCAGGATCAAAACGAGGCTGGGTGTGGACTGTCCCTTTGTGTTGGAATCTGATAGCAGCGAACGTCTTTGCCGTTTCAACACAAAGGAAGATTTATTTCAACCCACCATCCTCCCCTTACTACCACCATGATACTTTGTTGCATGATACCTAATTATATTTAATTTCTTTGGCAGCAGGCTTTGATGAACCTGCTGCACTTGTATGTGCCTATGTTTTTTCTTGTACGTGTTACCATAACGTTGGAGATAGTTGTGTTTAGCACGTCCAATTGTCTATTGTACCTGTGCTGAATATGTATATACACATTATTGTTTGATCTGGGGTGGGGGAAAAATTACCACCCACCTTTGCTAATCTGATTTGTCATTTAATAATTGTTGGTAGTACCTCGATGATAGTATCAGTTGTTTAGCGCTTAAGCTTTATCTCATCGAGTGATGTATTTGGTTTGTTCCTGTTGGTTACAATTATTAAATGACCGAATGATAGTAGCGACATCTTGTGGATTTGCATTAACTAATTTCTGAGTTATAGGAAACTGTGCCCCACCATTTTGCAAGTACAGCCACTTTTGTCTCAGATAAATGCCACATTTTACGAACTCGTGGTGAGTATCTATTATAAGTAATCGATAATGTCGTAACATGCTACTCAGTATTTATAATGGTTACAGCCTAACAATGCAGTGGGAACGAATTTTGCTGCAATTGATACTTTTATATGTTGTATCATATATGCTACACTGGGCAGCTAAGCCAGCAATATATCACTGTCACCCGCAGCCAGGATTTAGATACATTGGCATTTGGATTAGCAGTGAGCATTCACTGTTCACAGACTTCAACGTAGCAGTTGTTAGGCTTATGAAAGTTGAATTCAGATAATCTACATGACTTATATTCATTATTATTATACCATTTTATAAAAAGAAAATTAAGTTTTGTTAACAAAACGTTCATTATTCTAAAGTTATACACCATTGAGCTTACCCTTAATCATAGGAACTAGATTATGTGCGATTTGTAACACTCATGTGTCCATTACAACAATTGTATTTATTAATAAAAAACATGCTTACTTTTTCCTGGTGACAAGAGTATACAGCGCAATATGCTCTCGAGATTATTCTCAATGGAAGTGAAAGTGACTTTGAAAGCTGTAATGACAAAGAAATAACAGAGTTGGCGATGGATGACGAAGAAGTACCAGAACATAACCATTCATAATTACTTTAGTTCAATTGATGATGAGCCATTATCAATATATCAAACAAATGGTCGTGGGAAGATGGCGCATTTGTACCGCTTGATACTGCATTCGTTGCCGATCCAATGGAACCCCCAGTATAGTCTGCATGCAAGTGTGCGCTACCCTTTAACCTATGTTACCCATCTGTGAACATGTGTAGGTAGGTTAGATGTAATAGTTGTAAGTCATTTATAGTGCATTCATTTTTATAACTATTTTTTTTTGTATATCTCATCTAATGCCCAATGTAGCATATATGATACATTAAAAAAAACTAGGTCAAGGTCATTTATATGATGTTTTGATTGGAAATTTGAGTTCAGGGTCCACATAGTAGCAAATTCACAGCTTTTCTATTTTTTTCTTACATGCTTTTTATGTGTGGGCATTAAAGGGGTTTAATATTGTATTTAAAAAAAAATTATTATGTTTAACTTTAATCAGTTACACGTGTGGTCAACTTAGTTAAATCCGCCTCATGTACGAAACTTATCACATTGAAATATCGCCTATGTTAGAGAGATCATTAACTGTTTTAAATAATATGTTTACTCTTGTATAGACCACATGATAGATAAATGCCTTTTGATGAAACGTGGCTTGTGATATGTACACAGTGGTTGTAAACAATGGCAAGTTTTTGTGAAGCAGGTTTTTGTTGTTTAATAATCTTAGTTATTATTAACATTTAATCAAAAGTATTTAACTCACTAATAACTTTGATAAAAAGTGTTTGTAGCCAGTCGATGAAAAAACTGTTACATATTTACAACATGAACATCTTGCGTAAAATTTGTTTAGGTGTTGTAAAAATGGCACATTTGTTTCAAATGTTATAATAAATGGTTCAATGATCGATTATGAAAATTGAACCAACACCCAACATTAAAACCTAATGCATTAACAGGTGTATAGATATTGCCGATGGGCCCATGTTGACTAAACTGGTGACTTTATATCCTTTTTACATATTTAATTATAATTTCACATATCTAATTATAATGTTTATAACTTATTTATCTCTTAGCTGTTAAAATGCATTACTTATTTTTTACATATTTAGTTTTTACTTAATCCCACTTATGTATTTTTGATACCTATTTGTATATACCAATCAAAGGGTTTTACCTAAAGTAAATGTACATTGGAACCTCACTATTAAGGTCAACCTCGGAACTGAGCCAAAGTGACCTGTATAGCAATACCAATCTAGTGCCAATGTACCAATCTAGATGTTTTATCTGAAATAAATGTATTCTACTGCATCGTCTGATGACCAGGTGCAACTGGTGATGAAGAAGGCCAAGGGCCTGGAGGTAGTAGGACCGCGGGAGACACACCTGTGTGTGTGTGGGAATGCGACCAAGACCCACAGGTACACCATCTCTGTGAGGGTGCTGGGAGAGGTCGACCTCACCGTGAAGGTAAGTCGTCTCTCGATCTCCATACTCTTTCATTTCCTTCAACTGCAGCATCTTTTTATGAAAGTTATTGTTAATGGCTCAAAGATTCCGTTAGACTTAAAGAAATAAACTTTGGAGCAATTGTTGAACCATACGCGATGCTTCGACCTGTCTACAGCGGATCTTGTATCCATGGATAACAACAACGATAACTTGGCCCTGCAATGAACCGAGATCAGGGATACCACCTGCCCACCATCTACAACCAGATTATTCCACCAGAATCTCAGCTGCGTCACATAACGTTAGTGCATGATCAAGATCCACTGTAGAGGGGTCAAAACGTTGCATATTTTTCGACAATTGCTACAAAGTAAGTTGATTTCTTGCTACAGCACAATTTCATTGTCTTATGCTGTCTTGTTTTAATAGTCACCTCCCAAGTCTCCAGATATATTACGAAACAATGCGTTTCTCTATCTGTCGGTTTGTGGACTGATATCTCCGTTAGGTTTGCATGTATGGTGCTGAAATTTTATGTGTGATGTAGCGGGCCCATTGGGGTGGTTCGTTAGTTTTAGATTTTTTCTACATTTGTCCAGTGGTGAGGATCTGAGAGGTCACAATTTCAAAACAGCTGTATGAGTGCCACCCTCGTTTGCATTTTTACATGTTTGCTACATGTCTAATACAAAAGAGGGCGTCTAGTTGTCACCCAAGAGCTACACATTGCATCAGGTTATTGTACTCAGTTATAATTCAGCCAAGAAAACCATATTTGTCAAATATATTGGTAATTCAGGATAAGACGTACGTACATGTTTATGTTCGAACAAACACGATCTAAAGAGTGTGACAGATTAGTCCTATCAATTAAGTGCTCGCTTAGTATGTCTGGGCCACCGAGTTTGATACCCGGACTCGACCCATCATTTTTGGTATTATTATTGATGACATTAGATATATACTTAAGGTAATAATTACAATTCAGTCATATCATTTGTTTTATAGTGTAGCTAAGATTAGAAAAGACACGACTACCTTTGTTCTCTGTGCAACGCTGTATAACTCAGCTAGTTAATAGTAATATAATAATGTGTTCTTGCATAGCACTGGTGTCTTGTCCGTATATTGTTGGTGACCCATTGAAACACACGCTTTAAACATAACATGGTCATCTTCATGAAATAAAACTTTAATATATATATATAATAATAATATATATATCAGAACAAGTGTTTTGGCAACAGCCAATACAATGCCCAAACAACAACCATTTTGAATTGCCTTGTTTATTTCCAGGCCAAATCTGTGACAAGAATCATATCAGGCATGAGGCTTCCATTTTTTTTAAAAGCACTTGAATTAATCCTGGGCAGGATTGAAATAAATTAACACTTTATCTGATGACTTTACAAAAAAACGGATACAAAAGTTGACAAACAGGCTAGCAATGTTGGTTTGCTTTTCCGTAAAATTAACTTAAAATGAGATGAGCAAATCAATTGAATTGAGGAAGCACCTTTAAATGGCTTTGTTTATTTCCAGGCCAAGTCTGTGACTAGAGAGGGTGTGTGTGGGAATGGAGTGGACATGGTGACAGAGGCCAAGGGTCGTGACATTGTCACCCGAGTCCTACTGGTGGAGGTAGGTTGTGTCATTTACTGTCACATCCACTGAGATGTCACATTCCACCTGTTTCTAATTATACTGGCGTTGTTCATTATTGTATTGTAGATTGTTCTCATCAGTACATACTTCTACATTGTTATATACATTGTTATGTACATTGTTATGTACATTGTTATATACATTGTTATATACATTGTTATATATATTGTTATGTACATTGTTATATACATTGTAATATACATTGTTATACACATTGTTATGTACGTTGTTATATACATTGTTATATAAATTGTTATATATACATTGTTATGTACATTGTTATATACATTGTTATGTACATTGTTATATACATTGTTATATACATTGTTATGTACATTGTTATATATATTGTTATGTACATTGTTATATACATTGTTATATACATTGTTATGTACATTGTTATATATATTGTCATATACATTGTTATATACATTGTTATGTACATTGTTATATACATTGTTATATACATTGTTATATACATTGTTATGTACATTGTTATATACATTGTTATGTACATTGTTATATACATTGTTATATACATTGTTATATACATTTTTATGTACATTGTTATGTACATTGTTATGTACATTGTTATATACATTGTTATGTACATTGTTATATACATTGTTATATACATTGTTATATATATTGTTATGTACATTGTTATGTACATTGTTATATACATTGTTATGTACATTGTTATATACATTGTTATGTACATTGTTATATACATTGTTATGTACATTGTTATATATATTGTCATATACATTGTTATATACATTGTTATGTACATTGTTATATACATTGTTATATACATTGTTATATACATTGTTATGTACATTGTTATATACATTGTTATATACATTGTTATATACATTGTTATATACATTGTTATATACATTGTTATGTACATTGTTATATACATTGTTATGTACATTGTTATGTACATTGTTATGTACATTGTTATGTACATTGTTATATACATTGTTATATACATTGTTATATACATGTATCTATCAGAGGTGACAGTATAAAGTAGAATTTCCCTTTAGAAATGTTTTGCCTTTTTAAATGTTGACTAGTTGAAAATAAATTTAGTTTTTTTATGATTTCATTGAAAATGAATAATTCATTCACACAAATGAGGTAATAGATGGTGGATACTGCAATGGTTAGATTTCAAGTAAAGTGATTACGCAATGAGGGAAATGAAAAATGTAATTGCAGAAAGATAACAAAAACAGACAAAATTTATTTGTATTGATATCGTATGTTTATGAAAATGTAATGTGTGCAGCATCTGGCAGGGGCTGGTTGGACAGTTGTATACCGCATTTTTCAGGAGTCTCAAGATTTGTTGTGGATTGGATTGTCAAGAAAGTCTACCAGATTTTCACTTTTGATCACCAACAGCAGCCCCCCATTTTCCAAAGTTCAATCTGAGTCAGTATGACTCATTAAAATCTCCAACATCACCCTCCCCCATCTATTGGAGTTCAAACCAACAGAACACTGAACTGCTAAAACTCACAAAAAAATCCTTAATCGTGGATTTTGAAACTCAAACATTGGCTGGCATAAAGTAATGATCTCTTGATAAGCCAATGTCTTCTTTCTTTATATGTCATCTGTGTTGCTATGGGTGTTGTTAATGTAAACCTGTATGTTGCAGCCGGAAGGAAGAGAGATTGAGTACACATACAGTCAGTTTGTCTGCCCATCAGGTAAGAATTCGTCACTTGTTTTGTCAGTTTAAAACACAAACTACTGCAACGTGTCATACAGATCTCTCATAGAAATCAGACAATATGTTAGTAACAGACACTGTGATAATCCCACTGAAGAAAGTTTAACATAGGATGCATCAGAATATCTTTCTCATCGGCGTGTGCACATCACCCCTTATGTTCACTTATACAGAGTTATCCTGGTTTAACTAAGCAGTTTAGCCATTTCAGGTCTATCACCGTGTGACTACTGCAGACGGCATTCCGCAGTCGAATCGTCACAATCTCCGTCGATACTTTCAGTGACAAGTCATTGAAAACACATATTATTGCCTTCCGAAACACGCTTTTGTCTAAGCCTAAATTGTCACTAAAATTGTCCATCAGACTTTTCAAAACATTGTCATCAGCAGTGCTGCTGCAAACAGCCGTTGCCATAATCGATGGTCAGCAGATAAAACTAAATAACTTAGGAATTTTCAATAGAACAGTACCTGAACCCGCTATTGCGGGCAGCCGACTGCAAACTTCACTATATGACTGCCTGCAATAGAGGGCTGCCGACCCGAAATGGTCAACTTCACTTGTGCAATAAGTATGTCATTAACTGGTTTAAAGTTAAGTCAGTTAAACTGCTGCTTTAAACACTCCTTTTGAAGCGGAGCTAATTGATATGTGTGACACTATTGGTCTGGTTATCTCAGATTATGAAAAATTTGGTCGAACTTGCAATACTTATGTGAGTGATGTACACAATTGTACCTCGTGGTTAGATCACTTTATTTGTTCGCATAGTGTTCACTCAAAGATCACTGATCTACATATTTTAGATAAATGCCCTAGTTCGGATCATCTCCTTGTAGGACTCGCTATCTCCACTTTTGTAACTGCAGACAGTCAAGACAATGTCTCTGCAGTAAAGTGTGCTGATAACATTTTTCCTATTTTTAAATGGTCTAAAGCACCAGATTATAATATCCGAGAATATGGAAAGAGTAGTGCTGGACAAAGTAGTAATCCCAGAATCATTTACATGCATTAACATTGATTGCTCAAATAGACAGCATTTTAACAAGATTTAACAAGATTGCCATCCAGAGAATTAACTCTAGATGGCAGGTAGACAAGGAAACCCTTTGGCTTATCGAGAGTCCAACCCTTTTATCTACATATGTCCAGCCCTTCTGAGGTATGTGTCGATTTTATTTTTAAACATATTCACACTACTAGCACCCACACAATCATCAGATAATTTGTTCCATTCTTTCACAGTCGTTTGTGAAAATGAGAACTTTCTTAAGTCTAATCTACATTGCTCCTTTACTAATGTAATTTGATGTCCTCTAGTCTTTCTATCTTTCTTAACTGAAAAAACATATTTCTATCAATATTTTCATAACCATTCAATATTTTAAACACTTCTAACTGATCTCCTCTCAATCTCCTGGTCTCTAGTGTTGTTAAACCATATTCTTTTAGGCATTTTTCATAACTAAGATCCATCAGTTTTGGTATCATTTTGGTCGCTGTCCTCTGTACTCTTTCTAGCATATTTATGTGATATCGATAAACTATTTGATGATATAAGCACTGCACTTCAGGAATCCAGTCTTGAAACTATCAGTACATGCAAACAAATATTGTGTCAAGATTATATTGTACCTGGCTGGAACGATTATGTAAAGGAGGCACCCAGTGAAGCCAGAAATTTCTATATTCTCTGGCGTAATATGGGAAAACCCAAGCATGGTCCAATATGTGAACTCATGCGAAGAACTAGGTTACATTTTAAATATTTGCTCAAACAGTGTCAACAAAGAGATGAAATGGCCCAAGCAGATGCCATGGCTAAATCCATGCGTACTAAAGATACAGCTTCTTTTTGAAAAAATTTGTTCAAAATGTACTGTCAATGGTGCTAGTAACGCATCTTCCATATCTGACATATGGAAAACACATCTTGAATCACTGTTAAATAATGTCACTTCAGATGTAAATATGCAAAATGTGAAAGAGGGCATACACAATACTGGGAATGTGTGTAACGGCAATGATGTACACATTACACCTTGCATGGTGCATAATGCTGTAGACAATAATGTACACATTACACCTTGCATGGCGCAGAATGCTGTAGACAATAATGTACACATTACACCTTGCATGGCGCAGAATGCTGTAGACAATAATGTACACATTACACCTTGCATGGCGCAGAATGCTATAGACAATGATGTACACATTACACATTGCATGGCGCAGAATGCTATAGACAATGATGTACACATTACACCTTGCATGGTGCAGAATGCTGTAGACAATGATATACACATTACACCTTGCACGGTGCAGAATGCTGTAGACAATAATGTACACATTACACCTTGCATGGCACAGAATGCTGTAGACAATGATGTACACATTACACCTTGCATGGTGCAGAATGCTGTAGACAATGATGTACACATTACACCTTGCATGGCACAGAATGCTATAGACAATAATGTACACATTACACCTTGCATGGTGCAGAATGCTGTAGACAATGATGTACACATTACACCTTGCATGGCGCAGAATGCTGTAGACAATAATGTACACATTACACCTTGCATGGCGCAGAATGCTGTAGACAATAATGTACACATTACACCTTGCATGGCGCAGAATGCTATAGACAATGATGTACACATTACACCTTGCATGGTGCAGAATGCTGTAGACAATGATATACACATTACACCTTGCACGGTGCAGAATGCTGTAGACAATAATGTACACATTACACCTTGCATGGCGCAGAATGCTGTAGACAATAATGTACACATTACACCTTGCATGGCGCAGAATGCTGTAGACAATAATGTACACATTACACCTTGCATGGCGCAGAATGCTATAGACAATGATGTACACATTACACCTTGCATGGTGCAGAATGCTGTAGACAATGATATACACATTACACCTTGCACAGTGCAGAATGCTGTAGGCAATGATGTACACATTACACCTTGCATGGCACAGAATGCTGTAGACAATGATGTACACATTACACCTTGCATGGTGCAGAATGCTGTAGACAATGATGTACACATTACACCTTGCATGGTGCAAAATGCTGTAGACGATGTACACATTACACCTTGCATGGTGCAGAATGCTATAGACAAACTGAAGTCTGGTGAAGCATGTGGTGATGATGGTTTATCTGCAGAACATTTTATACAAGCAGACAGGCGCATCACTATATTATTGTCAATGTTTTACACCAGTGTTATCTCACATGGATATCTGCCTGATGACTGTATGAAAACTATTATTATACCCTTGAGTAGTAAAGGAGGTTAAGTACCGGGGATGGCGCAGCGGTGGAAGTGGAAAAGTACCCGGATGTAGGTCAAGGTCAAGTACCCGGATGTAGGTCAAGGTCACGTGGCGCCCCCTACCGGAATTTTTCGGAACTAGAATAGCACGCCACCTAGCGAATTTTTTCGGAACTAAAATATTCCCGCCCAAAGTATAACCGCGCCCCCTGTCGGATAGTTGGTGAACTAATTATTTCCCGCCAAAACCAAAATCGCGCCCCCTGTCGGATAGTTGGTGAACTAATTATTTCCCGCCAAAAATGTAATCGCGCCCCCTGGTGGATAGTTGGTGAACTAATTAGTTCCCGCCAAAACCTAAATAGCTCCCCCTGACGGATAGTTGGTGAACTCAAATTATTTCCCGCCAAAACCAAAATAGCGCCCCTGGCGGATAGTTGGTGAAATAAAATATTTCCCGCCAAAACTAGATATCGCCACCTAGCGGAATTTTTCGTGACTAAAATATTTCCCGCCAAAACTTAAAAAGCGCCCCTGTCGGATAGCTGGTGAACTAAAATATTTCCCGCCAAAACTAGATATCGCCACCTAGCGGAATTTTTCGGGACTAATTATGCAAGTGGTGCCATCTGATGGACAAGTTGTGAACTATATGTTCGAGTACTGCAAATATTCGTGTCTCTTGCACGCTTGCGTGCAATAGAGCCCCCTGACGGGTACATCACGAACTACAAACATCATCCCCTAGTGGACAAGTGAGCGAACCACATATGAGTACTGCAAATATTCGTGTCTCTTGATTTTTCTCGTCCATAAACACCTGGTGGATATATAATCATCAACTGAAAGCACCCCTGTTAGATAAGTGGTGAACTAAATAACTACTCAGCAGTCCGCGCTTGTGTAACTACTCAGCAGTCCGCGCTTGTGTACATTCTACTCAGCAGTCCGTGCTTTTGAATTTTCTACAATATGTGATCTTTCGGCACGCCCACGTGACCTTTATGTTCTGTTCCATAATCTTTTCGGCACGCCCACGTGATCTTTATGGTCTGTGGACTGGTTACAAAAGGCCTGCGTCTGCTGTTGTGGTCATTATAGCTTACATCTTGAAAATGGGTGTGAATTCATCTACTGACAACGTCCGAGATATTGCTACCGACAATGACCGAGATGTTGCGGGTAGCAACAAGCGACGACACCCGGTGGCCGACCTTTGTGTCTATCAACCTGTCAAGCGACTGGCTCCGTCACTGAGTACATCCGACCACCGTAAGGAGACACGACACCTCATGAGGTTGTCTGTCGAGAAACTTCGCGAGATGCGCAAGACTCGCAAGACCCACAACCCGGAGTCTTACCTGCGACGCTTCGTTCTCGTTAAGAACACACTGTCCAGGATAAAGCATGAACATCAACAGCAACATCAACTCGTGTGTTCATCATCATCATCATCATTAGCATCATAAGAAAAATTCGACGAAATTCCAAGAAACGGTTCTTTTCAGAGCCAACCACATTCTCACAAAAGAGTATTAGCTATTCTCATAGGTTAGAAATTTCGTGCTCGTTCGGCACGCCCACGTGACCTTTCGGCACATTCTCTAACTATATAAGCGCGGTGTTTTGCCAATCGGACCGTCATTCGTATCACGACGACAGCACTGTTAACATCATCATCATGTTGAAGACACCCTACTACCGACCTCGCAATGCGGCAGACTCGAGCGACGAGGACGAGCCGACGAGCCGACCCATCATGCCGGTGATCAACCGTCCTTCCGTGCCGTCGGAACCAGACGTCGTGGACGTCGTGGACATCTCGGCTCTAGAAGCAACGGTAAGCTCCGACGCAGTTATCAAGATCAGAGGGCTCCTCATCGATAGAGTACGCCAGCACACTCCCTTGTACATCGGGTGCAGGTACTGCAAGAAGCGTATGATTACCGACGATAGGGGACATTTGCAATGCGAACGACACGGTTACGTTGCTTCTGACGTGCATTTCGTGGTGCGCATGTGCTTTGTCGAGACAGCGACGGGCCGATCTATATGGCTGACTTTATTCGACCAGTGTATGGCTCCTCTCCTTGACGTGAATGCCGAGACGTTTGCTGTTATGGACGAAACGATGCAGACTTACAAACTGAACTCGTTGACGGGAACTCGTGTGTCTCTCACCATAAAGAAAACTCGACGAGATACTTACAAACTTCAACGTCACTCGCGTGGAGGTGATACACTAGGCTGCGTATCCTGTTTCAGCCTCTCTCTGCTATCATCCCTGCCGATGTGACAACTTCCGCCGACACGACCGGTGTGACAACTTCCGCTCCTGGCGATGTGACAATTTCTACTCACGCAACCAATGTGACAACTTCCGCTCCTGACGATGTGGCAATTTCTACTCACGCAACCAATGTGACAACTTCCGCTCCTGACGATGTGACAATTTCTACTCACGCAACCAATGTGACAACTGCCGCTCCTGTCGCCACTGGTCCGAACTTTACGCTTGAGTTTCCGGCGATAGAAATGAAGAAGACGATTGCACGTCACATAGCATGTGCCATCGTTGAACTCTCGAGACGACAGTGTCTCGCTTGCGAGATAGACGATCCTAGTCAATTTCATCACGATTGTATGTTACCCGATGACATTCTAATTTATATGCACTTTGACGAGGCTGTGGAGGCCATTAATTCGACTGCAGTGATGAAAGACTGGTTGTGTGTTTTGTTAGACGCGGGTTTGAAGCTATCCGACCTGACGTCCGATCACTTGTGTGCTATCGGGAGTTGGTTGCAAGAACCGTTTTCAGAGGAGTGGCGAAACAAGTTAAAGCAAATTGTTCTGGCAGTAATGGAGGATGATCTGTAAATCTGTCTTGTGATTTTATGAGACCTTTGGTGACATTAATTCAACTGTAGTGATTAAAGACTGGTTGACTGTCTGGAACAATACCGCAACCGAGTATCCGAACCGACTTTGTTGGACCCACAAGGGCTCCTCGCCGTATGGCAGGCAAGACTGAAGTAGTGAGGTGCGGTGTTGTCTTGTACACGATTAAACTTTGCAAGACTCTGTATTAATGTCTAGTATCTTGTTCTTGCAGTTATGGAGCGCGACCTGTAAATACGTTTGTGTTGTAATAAAATGTTCAAACCTTATCTTGCGTCTTTTTTCGTGTCTTACACTTCACAAGTAAAGGTACTCGTCTAAGTCCCGATTAACAAATCACTCACTCACTCACTCACTCACTCACTCATCCTTCATGTCTGTTCACTCACTCACTCACTGTTCACTCACTCACTCACTCACTCACTCACTCACTCACTCATCCTTCGTGTCTGTTCACTCACTCACTCACTCACTCACTCACTCACTCATCTGTTCACTCACTCACTCACTCACTCACTCACTCACCCTGCGTATCTGTTCACTCACTCACTCACTCACTCACTCACTCACTCACTCACTGCGTATCTGTTCACTCACTCACTCACTCACCCTGCGTATCTGTTCACTCACTCACTCACTCATTCAAGCACACAAGCCCTCACTCACTCACGCCCTCCCTTCGTCGCTTTTCTAACATTTTATCTTTTCAACATGTTACCGTGGTAACATTTTCGTATTTTAGTGCGTTCAATTCATCTCGCCATTCATTTCATTGCTTGCACTTGAACCACAAACACCTACATCATGAGCTTATCTACTGTTCTACTGGCTGCCAACAAGTCCACACCATCACCGTTCCAGTGCCCAAATTGCAAGAGACATTTCTCACGTCGGGAGAACTTGAAACGGCACATTGCCTCCATTCACGGTGGACGATTGACAAACACCACGTCACTGGATTCACTTGTCTCGGGGCCCACTATGACACATGTACCTACGGTTCCTTCAACAAGCTCGACATTCCCGTCTCCATCTCAGGTGACCATGGAGTACACAAAGAAGATGGCCCTGGTCGATCCCCGTATTTTGGAAAACATTCAACCGCAACGTCCTTCGACTGCTAACCCTATCGAAAGGGTCTTGCAACGACTCGACAATGAAATGCTAGACATACTAGAACGAAACGATATACACGAGAGGGAAAAAGTTATGTTGTATAACCAGGTGTTGAATCGGTACAACGATCTTTCCGACAAACGTATCCAAGAACCCGTGCGTGTGGTCATCGAAAAAATTCCCAGTGAAGAGAAAAACAAAGTACAACCTGCTAACGAAAATGAAGTCGTCGAAAAGGAGAGCATCGAAAACGAAATCATCGACAGCGTTCCAAAAACTATGAAGCAGAAAGCACGAAGACTACTCGATAAAATGAAAGGGGCCGTAAGTTGGAATGATCGTGGCGAGATGATGTACAGAAACAAGGCGGTTCCCGGAAGTAATATCGTGGACCTTGTGAATGACGTGTTGAGAAAACGGAAGTCGTTTGAACCGGTGGGATGGGAAACCTTTGCTCGTGGTCTAAAGGATGTCAACACGCCAATGGATTTAGTGGGTAATCTCGATCGTTGGCTTTACATGCAGACAGCGTCAGTGGACGGCGACATATCAAAGGAAACCAGCATTCCGTTTGACAGTGGTCGTCATCGGAATCGTAGACGACATGCATCGTCGCGGCGCGCAGCTCATTCGGCGACACCTTTGCAAATCACACGTTGGGAACCTTATTAGCTTTACCGATTTGAAATCTACAGGAACAGTGTGCAAGATATATTATATGTGAAATATTCAAATAAAAAAAATCGTATCTTGGGTGTCTGAATAAAGCATTTCACAAACGCACATATGGTGTCGACTTTTTTATTGCTTAATTAAGGTAATACAAGAACGTGCATGCCAACATTACATGCAAACATTACTTGGCACTCTTAACAAAATCGAAAACACGACAGTCATTGTTCACTAAATCGTTCCCGAAAGTGTTCACAAACGTCTTCGTAGGTACGCCTCGACTTCGGTGCAGCAAGTACACGACACAGTATTGTCCACACACGTTAGACAGCGGGCTCTGAAGCGTTCTCTTGTTGAAAGTCCAAGTCACGCAGTTGCTCTGTAGAAAATCCACGAATTCGTCGTGTCGAGGTGGCAAACCGTAGGAGTCGAAGTAATCTCCACGTCCGTCTTTTGCGATAAACATGCAGATCCAATGTTGACCCGGTTCATTGCTCGAATGAGTGTTGCACACGAAAGCTGCCGGATAGGTCGTCATAGGAGTAGTGGGTAACCCGTCTTTAGGTAGTACGCCTCGAACAACGGTTCTAGTGTAAGCATCTGCCGCAAGGAGTCTTTCTATCTGTGCCGTATCCATCAGTAATCGTAGACGACGTTTCTGTTGCGGTCAATCTCCAAAACCGTCTCGAATTCTCCGTAGACGACGACGTTGATCGTTTGGTCGAGAGGTTGATTAAAGTGCATCTCGACTCGTAGGTTGCCTTTATGTACCAAATTGAAATGGGGACCGTCACAACAATCTGGTGTGATGTCAAACGCAAACAGGGTATATCCTTTGCCCAACCCCTCACGACTGATGTTGTTTCCCTCGTCTTGAAACATCTTCCCCGTTCCAGCAAATAGATTACTGTAACTTCTCACGTAGGAACCATCGTTGAAATTAGGTTGGAGTGGTTTCGCAGGAACTTGTTGCCCGTCGACGTACAATGCAAGAAAGTTCAAGTTGTTGTGTTTTACGTGGAACGGATTCTTGGCGAATGTTCCGTTGTATGCGTCGTTGTCTATACAACACAAGACTATTCTCTTGGGTAAGACACCCAAATAAACGTTTTCGTGAGTGTGCGACATGGCACCTCGGGGTATTGAAAATACCTTGCAATCGACTCTTCGCAACGGATACTTGGCCGTTCCCTTTTGTAGCGCTTTGATGTGACCCATCTGTACGGCAGGATTCAGTTTAGCTTTTCGCGCAAACAAAATTGCTTCGACTATGCGTACCTTGTAATCGGCATTGTCACCACCAGCACCCATGAGTGCAAAAGCATCCTTGCTCTGTACTAGTCGAATTTTCACGTCGACGCCGTTCAATAGATAGCGGTCTTGAAAGAAGAGGTCGACGTGTAGACGGCCCATCATATCGACGATTCGACTACCAGAAATATAGGTCTTTCTTTTTTGCAGCCCCGTGTTTGCGTCGTCGGTGGCATCCATGTGTCCAGCCGTATCTTTGTACCACAAGGCACTAGTCAGTTGACTCTTCTTTGCTTCTGCTCCGTGACTCAGTAACGTTTCTATGTACGCTCGATAAGGATAGGTATTCGTTGAAGGTGTGACGAGGGTACCGTTCAAAGACACGTCGACTTGACTAAACAGAGAATGCATCCAGTTGTTTACTGGTCCAACAGCTGCAGCTTGAGCGATATCGTCCCCGTTTCCTTTGACTACACGTGCTCGCACCAACAGGTAAGTATTGGCCACGTCCAGGTAATCGTCTCCCGATCCGGGCAATAAGAATTCGATAGGACCACCCGAACCTATCGAGGCGACAGGTCGATGCTCGATCCACTGTGCGTGTTCGATACTCGTTTGTGTCGTCGGTAAACTAAATAGGTCCAATTCGCTTTTGACTCCCTCACACGACAACTGGTGGACAAAAGCCATGTCTAGTCGAATATGTCGTCTCGACGCGTCTTCTGTCGTCTGCGTCTCTTGGCGACACTGGCTAGGGTTCTCGTCGGCTTGCGTTTTATAGGAGCGTTGCGTATGCCAGGAGGTCCACTGCTTCCCAACACTCTACTGATCATGTCCTTTCCGGTTTCTTTCGCACGCCTCTTTGCAGATTCTTTAATGCTCTGTCCAGACAACACGTCACCGGCCACACCCAAACCTGTCTTTAACGCTCCTTTTCCCAAAGCGAGTGCGCCTCTTTTTATGAGTGGCATAGCACTTCGAATGAGACCACCGAACAAACTACCTAGACCGTGACCTCGTTGCACCCTTGCACCAACAAACACGGGCAACCCGTTACCGACTTGTCTGACGTAATAGTCTTCGTAAGAACGATTACGACTCATGTTTCAAAAAATGATGGTTTGCGGCGTCGAAAATGAAGTGTTGCCGTCACTCTACCTCGCTCGAATGGTACGCGACGTCCCGTGTCGTCTCTTATATCGATCTCGATGGTCGTAAATTCTTTGTGCAAGACGGGAACGTATTGTACATTATCAAAACTTTTTGACACCACGTCTCCGTGATTTCGTTCTATCGGTACAAGCCTCAACAGAGGGACGACGGTATCCCCGACCACACGTGGTTCCACAACGTCGGTGTAGACGTATAGGGAGTAAAAACCCTGCGCCATGTCTACCACAGATTCGGCTTTTTTAACGTAATAATAATCTGGTCCTTCTTCTTCGGGTGTGGTGTAAACAGCCTGGCTTAAACCTAGCAAATGCTGAAGTTTCAACGAGTACACTGAGAATGAGATGTTTTCTATCATGTGTATAGTCACTTTTTGTGTGGTGTCACTGTAGCTTAGTTTTATTTCCTTTTCTTTTATCGGTGACTTTATGATTCTGTTGATTGCACGAATGAGCGCTTGGGGACTATCGTAGTGGCCTGCCTCGATATTCACCACATAAGTCGTACCATCGACATTCACGGCAAAATAAGTTTCCTCTTCTCTCACGTTGTACCAACTGTGTGGGTATTGAATCTCCACCAGTCCGCACTCCCACTGACCGACTAAACTGATGCGTTGAGGCAAAGCCGTGACATAGTGGGTCAACGTGTTGTCGGGATTTAACTCCATAGACGCGTTGCTGGGCAATGTCAGGTAAAAATCAGACGACATGTTCACCGCGTTTCATAGACGGATTAGGTAACAGGTACCCCAGGCAACTGCTTAACAAAGCCGTCCACAGATTAGAGTTTCCGTCTACTTTAGTAAGGTTGTAGATACTGACCAATATAACGATGTACAGTATGACGATTTGGCAGAAAAAGACGATTTCCGATTTCGGGCACGTATTTCCAAACAACACCCAACGTCTGCTGTTACTTCCTGTATCTTCGAGCTCTGTGTTTTTGAATCGAACGTCCGTCGTATCTTCCATGACACGAATGACGGCTCGACCGGTGTGTACTAACCTTTATACGCGACGAGTGACGCCTTATCCAACCAGCTGTTAAACGAGTCGGAATACCCTACCCACTTGACCAGGACCTGTGTCTTTCTTCCTCGCTTGCGCTGCTGCAACACTTTCTCGATACGATAGAGTTTATCCTTGGCCACAACCACTTTCTGTAGTTCTTGTTCGTAAAATGTTCCCTCTATCGGCGAGGCTTCATCATCGATCAAACGATAAACAGGCGGATCGGAAAGATGAACTGTTTTCACGGTAAATATCTCGTCACTCCAGTTGGGTAAGTAACCTTTTTTGAATTGTCTCTTGACTTTGCTGATACGCACGTGATCGCCCACTTTTAAAACCGGTTTGACTTTTCCGTGTCCTTCATTTCCGTACAACCTTTGCCAAACCTCTTCTTGATTGATCACGTTCACTTCAGATGGCGCCATTCCAATACTTCTATGATAACTGTCGTTGTACGAATCGACTAGGTGGTGTAATACGTCCAGGTACTTTAACGTCTGGTTTTTTGTGAAATATCTCCACATACGTGTCTTCAGAGTACGATTGAAACGTTCCACGATACACGCCTTGGTCTCTTCGTTGTGTGTCGTAAAATGGTGGATACCTTTCTCTTTCAGAAACTCTTGCAGTTGCCTATTCAGAAACTCTTTTCCTTTATCTGTTTGCAATGACAGTGGGCCATCATTGTCCTTTAACAACCGACGAAACGCCGTCGTGAGTGACGGCCCCGATTTGTTCTTTAAAGGAACAGACCACGCTTTCTTGGAGAACACGTCTATCACGGTCAAAATGAAAGTGTGACCGTCGTTGTACCTTTTCAAACGTGACATGTCTACCAGATCGGCCTGCCATTGTTGATTTATACCACCCACTACGACACGTCTACGCCTGAAACGATATGTCACCGGTTTGTGTAGTGTGTAAGTGTCTTGTTCCGACAACCACCGTTTCACCTCTTTCGACGATGCACGTGAAGCATGTGAAGCACGTGAAGCACGATGCAGGGCATCAACACCTCCGTAACTTCCGGTTAGTTTCGTGTCGTAGTAAATACTTTTCAATACATCGTGTGAACGCTTCGTCTTCTTACCTACGCGAGGAGACATGCCGTAATAATGCTGGTGTCCTGTCGTGCAAGACTATTAATACGGTTCCCAACGCAAGTGTTGCATCGGTGTAGCCGAATAAACTGCGCGCCGTGATGACACCGGACGTCTTCGATGTCGATGACGAACACTCCCTATAGGACTGGTCGAAGGAGGATGCAGTTGAACGTTATCCAAAATACGTGGATCGATCAGCGCCATCTTCTTTGTGTGCTCCATAGTCGTGTAGTTACGACTGCAACAACGTCGTCACCAAAGGGGCTAGAAGGGACGTAGCCAAGGGAGCTAGTAGGGCCGCAAGGAAACCACCTTTCTGTAGAATACGTTTCTTCTGATGAAGCCCGGTTTTCCTGATGCCCAAGGTTCTGAGGTCCTTCTTGTACCGACGCAGTTTAGTCTTGTGATCTTTCTTTAGTGATACGTTCCCTTTTAATATGTTCTGTGCACACTCGCACAGACTGTGTACCAGATCGGGTTTTCCCTTGTCGATGATGGCTCTGGCTAAAGCAGGATCCGCTTTAGCGAGGAGACAAAGGCACAACGCATTTCTCTTTACTCGCGCCGACATGACGAATGACGAGTGTCACGGCGTGCTTCTATTTATATCTTCGGAAGGTAGGCGTACTGAAATTTGTTTGGTTCCTTAACGATATTAGTACGCAGGCGCAAGTGTTCCGGTGTGGCCTGTTTGAGGTCGACGAACAAATACCCGTGTGGTACGGACGTTGCGTCTCTGAAAGCTTCTTGCATGTACTTTATTCGACCCGGATACATCTGTTTGGCCAAGTTGACCACTTGTGTGTTGTCGCGAGGGTTCTTGAAGAGTACCATGTACTGTGCGTTTATACTTATAGTGCGACTCTCTTTCCCTTTGGGAAATACATTTTGCACTAAATATATTACGGACGTGTTGCAATGATGACTCTTCTTCGTAAACAGTTTGGTAACCCTCTCGTCCGTTTCCGACATGAGATCGTCGATAACTACCAAGTTTCTCGTTTTAGGATCGAAAGACGACACATCGGGAAGACCTTCGACAAATTCTATGTTCGGATGTATCGTAGAGAGCGTGAAATACAACGTCTGCCATTCACCGAAACACCACGTGATCTTTTCGGGCGGTGAGTTTACGAGTGTGGCAGAATGACGTAGTAAAGAGACAACAAACGTCGTTTTACCACAGCCCGTTGGCCCAGCAACGATACAAGTAAAAGGATGAACTAACCTCGTGTCCATACTTTATGCAACTGATGAAAGAGACTAAGATGCATGGCACTTATACTACTCATACTTCAAAAAATGACACAATATAAGGGTTGAACATTTTATTACAACACAAACGTATTTACAGGTCGCGCTCCATAACTGTAAGAACCAGAGACTGAACATTGTTTCGACACTGCTATGACACAGAGGCTTGCAATGAACTATATATATATATATATATATATATATATTAAACAACGCAGTGTCTACAAGTAATTAGCGCGGACAGTGCATAATAGTTTTCCGAGAGTGTTTCGTCCCTTTTTGTAGCCACGACCAAGTCCCCAAAAGCCCCCTTTCGATGATTCACGCTCCACCAGTTCAGCATTTCTGGTTGCCAACAATACGGTTCGCAAATCCTTTGACGCTTTGAACTTTGCGAGGAGCAAATGTCGCATCCAGTGAACACGGACGTCGTTCCAACCAGATCTCGTCTCTCCAATCTGTTTGCTTTTTCGTTTTGCCAAGCGCGCATGCTTCGCAGCTTTGATGTGCTCTGCGCATTCGACGTCGCCGTGATACAATGCCTTCCTGTATTGATAAGCATGCTCGACCGATTTAAAAACCCGACCGAAAGCTTTGACCCTGCAAGGGTAAAGGTTTGACAAGGGAGAGTCGGCCCCTGAAAATTCAACTCGTTTCGGTTTCACAGCAACCTCCGGTTCGGGTAGAGGTTCCGGTTGCGGTGAGTAGAGGTTTGACGCAACGACTGGTTGATTGACAGACGCTGAATGTGGACGGCTGGTAGATGCTTCGAACGGTCGGCTAGTTGGTTCGTCTACGTCGCTGTCGCTGAAGGCTGCAGGCGCATGGTAGTTGGGTGTTTTGAGGTTGGTGCTATCGTGGTACAACGGTGATGGTGGTCGGTTGACATCCAGTGACTGCGGTCGGGTGCCAGATGCTTCGAACGGTCGGCAACACGGTTCGTCTACGTCGCTGTCGCTGAAGGCCGCAGGCGTGTGGTAGTTCGGTGTTTTCAACATGATGTTGACCATGGTGACGTCGTGATACGAATGATGGGCCGATTGGTAAAACACCGCGCTTATATAGTTAGAGAATGTGCCGAAAAGTCACGTGGGCGTGCCGAAAAGATTATGGAACAGAACATAAAGGTCACGTGGGCGTGCCGAAAGATCACATATTGTAGAAAATTCAAAAGCACGGACTGCTGAGTAGAATGTACACAAGCGCGGACTGCTGAGTAGTTATTTAGTTCACCACTTATCTAACAGGGGTGCTTTCAGTTGATGATTATATATCCACCAGGTGTTTATGGACGAGAAAAAACAAGAGACACGAATATTTGCAGTACTCATATGTGGTTCGCTCACTTGTCCACTAGGGGATGATGTTTGTAGTTCGTGATGTACCCGTCAGGGGGCTCTATTGCACGCAAGCGTGCAAGAGACACGAATATTTGCAGTACTCGAACATATAGTTCACAACTTGTCCATCAGATGGCACCACTTGCATAATTAGTCCCGAAAAATTCCGCTAGGTGGCGATATCTAGTTTTGGCGGGAAATATTTTAGTTCACCAGCTATCCGACAGGGGCGCTTTTTAAGTTTTGGCGGGAAATAATTAATTCACCAGCTATCCGACAGGGGCGCTTTTTCAGTGTTGGCGGGAAATATTTTAGTAGCGAAAAATTCCGCTAGGTGGCGCTATTTTATTTGATTTAGTTCATCAACTATCCACCAGGGGAGCTATTTTAATTCACCAACTAGCCGTCAGGGGGCGCTGTTCTAGATTAGTTCACCAACTATCCGCTAGGTGGCGCTATTTTAGTTTCTAAAAATTCCGCTAGGTGGCGCTATTTTAGTTGATTTAGTTTATCAACTATCCACCAGGGGAGCTATTTTAATTCACCAACTAGCCGTCAGGGGGCGCTGTTCTAGATTAGTTAACCAACTATCCGCTAGGTGGCGCTATTTTAGTTTCTAAAAATTCCGCTAGGTGCGTGCTATTTTAGTTCCGAAAAATTCCGGTAGGGGCGCCACGTGACCTTGACCTACATCCGGGTACTTGACCTTGACCTACATCCGGGTACTTTTGCACTTGCACTTGCACCTATCCGAATCCACGGTCCCCGCTACTTAACCTCCTTTACTACTCCCTTGGTGAAAAACAAGTCCAGTGACACTAGTGATGTTAACAACTACAGACCTATAGCACTACAAGGTAGTCACAGTTGCTTCTAAAATATTTGAAATTGTATTACTTGAACTTATGGAATCCTACCTTGATACAACAGACAATCAGTTTGGATTCAAGAAGGGCCATTCTTGTGATCATTGTATATATGTGTTAACAAATGTTATTCAGTATTATAGAAGCTACACTAGTCCTGTGTATGCATGCCTTTTAAATGCATCAAAAGCATTTGATAGAGTTAACCATTGGACACTGTTTAGCAAATTGCTCAGTCGTGGTTTGCCAATCCTACTCGTACGAATTTTTTTATACTGGTACAGAACCCAAATGTTTTATATTAAATGGGGGTCCACGACCTCTGAGTTTTTTAATGTCGTAAATGGTGTTAGACAAGATGATATTTTATCTCCATATTTATTTAATGTATATGTCGATGATTTAAGCATTATGCTTAAAATCTCTCGCGTAGGATGTCACCTATGTACAAATCAGTACAAACCATATGTTCTATGCAGACGGTTTATGGGTTATTGCACCTAGCCCCAGTGGACTCCAGGCACTGCTGAATATTTGTGCCATCTTTGGCTTCGACAATGACATATATCATCCTATAAAGTTAGTATGAATGGTTTTCAAACCACATTGTTTTCACCTCAAATATCCATATATTTACTTGCATAGAAACAAACTGGGATATGTTGAAATGACAAACTATTTAGGGGTGAACATCTGCAATGACTTGAAGGATGATGAATATATGCAAAGATACTTGCGCAGCTTTTATGCCAGGTCCAACAGCATCATTCGAAAATTCCACAACTGTTCCATCGGTGTTAAACTTAATTTGTTCCATGCATATTGTTGTTCAATTTACTGTTCCGAACTTTGGGTACATTTCAACAAAGGCACTTATTTAAAACTTAAAGTCGCATACAACAATATGCATAGACGGATCCTAGGATACAACCGATGGGACAGTGCAAGTAATATGTTTATAAATAATGCTATTGACTCATTTGACGCCCTATTGCGCAAATTTGTTTATGGTTTTAGAAAGCTGGTTCTTAATATTGACAATAATATGGTAAAATAAATGTGTAACTGTAGAAACATTGTTAATGGGCCCATGTGGTCCTGCTGGTCAAATTCCCTATATGTTGTAAAATAGTAACTTTGTTATATATCTTTTTACATATATATATTTATGCAATAACCAACACAAGCCAAATGTAGTTTGAGAATTGAAATTGGCCAAAGGATGACGTTTTTATTGGAAAGTGGATTGCTTCTAATGCAGCCACTTTTTGGCATAAAGATAGTAGGAATGTGATGTCTAACATGCAAACCAGATGGGAAACTGAACCCTTGTACAGCCCTATCAAAGTTTATCAGGCACACATTCCTACAACATGACAACAATATACAGACATACATTATTTGTCGCTATAGAGGTATAAAACCACTATGAATATAAACCTAAGCAAACAATACAAACATTCCACCAACAATAGACACATGCAATTACAAAAAGGTGGGGCCATTCCGCCACAAGGTCACCAAGAGGAACCTGTGACCACCCCACCGTATGAAACACATCAAACCTTCGACCCAAGATACTTATGCAAGTCGGATATACTTCCTAAAAACATCCGATGTGCGCCTGCCTGCTTCCCTGATTCGTGCGTCAGATTTCCATCACAAAGCTGCTGCCGTAGCTGCACCAATGCGAAGACTGTGACCTTTAAATGAACTAGTTTGGTAGCCACAAAAGCTGAGGAGCCGTTTAAGGGACACGTCAAATTCACACCGCAGCATAGGCGAACCATCCGTGTACACAAACAGGATACCCTGTACTGGGCCCCTGGCATGAATCAATTCCCTTACCACCGCTGCTTGGTGGATGACAGAACCTTGTAAGCATTCAGCCCTTATTTGCAGAGATTGTGGGCCTTGTCGTGCACTATGCTTAAAACGACCAAGGGACACTGTAATAAGGTCACCAGATAGCATAACATCTCCTAAATGTAAACTGCTTTGCACACTGCGCCTTGCCCTCAGTACCATTTCTCTTATTCGCAGGTATGCTCTAAATCCATCACGGCCCGTAGCATAGTACATTAGTACTGTACAGAGAACACAGTTGAGAGAGCTTGTACTAAGCGAGTGAGGATAGGTAGTGTGACAGGCAGGCGGACATCACGCAAAGACCCAAAATTTCGTGCAATAACTTGTGCACAATCAAACTACTAGTTGGATCAGGAAACCCATTAATCTTGTGAAAATATGCCACTGCTGAAACGATAGAAACGATAGATGCTGGGGCTAACCATCCAACATGCATATGTGCCACAAAAAACATAATCATTTCCACCGAGACTGGCAGATACATGCTCAGTGAATGAAAAACAAAAAAAAACACTACCAACTTACCAATGCCCACTCATAACAAGACTTAAAGATTCCCCATAGCTGACTGGGGAGCCACAAAAGCTGAGGAGCCGTTTAAAGGACACGTCGAATTCACTCCGCAGCATAGACAAACCATCCTGGTACGCAAACAGGATACCCTGTACTGGGCCCCTGGCATGAATCAATTCCCTTAACACTGCTGCTTAGGGAATGACAGAACCGTATAAACATTCACCCCTCTCTTGCAGAGAGTATGGGTCTTGTTGTGCACTGTGTTTAAAAACAACCAAAGGATACTCTCCTAAATACGAACTTCCTTTGAATTCAACACCAGGGAGCAGCTTCTGGTGTGTGTGTTAGGAATGTGTTGAAGCAATTATTAGCCTCTCCAATGGTGTTTCCCAACAATTAGTAACCTGCTTGCTAATTATGCATTGTTTCACTGAGCAGATATGCGCTGAAGCTATCAAATGATTAACACGCTGATCATTTCCTGTTATGTAAATTTCAGTAATTGTGTGTACAGTGTGTACACATCCCTTGCTGTTACCACATACACAGTTGTACATTGTGTACACATTCCTTGCTGTTACCACATACACAGTTGTACATTGTGTACACATCCCTTGCTGTTACCACATACACAGTTGTACATTGTGTACACATCCCTTGCTGTTACCACATACACAGTTGTACATTGTGTACACATCCCTTGCTGTTACCACATACACGGTTGGAATAACGTGCAAACAAACCCAAAGTTTGGACATGTGCATCAATAGGTATAACATTGCAGCAATAGGTATAATAAAAGGGAGTAATTAAACTATTATCGATTACTTTCAGATATATTACTATTACTTTTGATAAAAGCTCATCTATTACTATGACATGAGAAATTATCTATTACCTATTAAAATCACTATTACCTAATACTGTTACACAATGTTTGATCATAGGTCCTGCGTTGCATAGCTAAAGTCCTCTACCTGTAACATCAAATATGTTGTATGTACCCTTGGTTAAGGCGTCGCATTGGTACTGCCCCAACTCCAGTCAAGTGTCTGTTGCTGGACTGAAACCACGTGCAACTGCCATAAGTGTAGCAGGATGGATTGCTGGTACAAAAGCATGTGTCCTGTGCAGTAGCTTCTCAAAAGATGCCATACTGTGTTCGATAACCTGCTCCAATAAATGTCAAATGCATCCCTGCATTCGACTAATTGTCTACCACTACCTGGAGTCTGAGAGTACTGTCATGGCTCCTGTGTCGAGCATTGACTGGCGTTGACGGAGGAGTTCTCGTTGTCGCAGCAGCGATCTGCCAATGCCCCTACCAGGCAGCCAAACATGTCCAAGTGTATACTGTCGAGGGTAACCGATCATGCCTCTGACTCGGATGTTGGCTGACTGAAGGATGAATTTCAGGACAAATTCTACAATAATAGATGCACAACAGGACAGTACTGGAACTACGGAGAAAATCACTTCCACCGTCATGCACAATAATCAACAATCTTGTACTGGTCACATTTGTCAAGCATATTAAGCATGTCTGAAAACCCAGAAACTTGACCATGACGCTAACTAAACGCATGGCAGTAAGAAATGTGTGTCTTGGCATATGTGGGTGTTGTTAATGTTGGTATCTGTACTATCTGTACAACATGATATTTTATTCTTGCATGTTTATGTTTGTAACTGTATGTGCTGCACAGACAGAAACACAAGTGCTGAGTGAGGATCACTAAAGCATTCTTTATCTTTAATCATACTATTTCACATGCCTCCCGAAACGCATGGCGATAATCATAATATTTCACCTGCCTAAAGCAACACATGGCGGAAATCATATTATTTCACATGCCTCTAGCAACGCATAACAGTAATCTTATTATTTCACATGCCTCCAGCAAAGCATGGCGGTAATCATATTATGACACATGCCTCCAGCAGAGCATGGCGTTAATCATATTATGACACATGCCTCCAGGAAAGCATGGCGGTAATCATATTATTTCACATGCCTCCAGCAACGCATGGCGGGAATCATATTATTTCACGTGCCTCCAGTAACGCATGGCGGTAAACACATTACTTCACATGCCTCCAATAATGTATGACGGTAATCAAATTATTTCACATGCCTCCAGTAAGGCATGGCGGTAATCATATTATTTCACATGCCTCCAGTAACGCATGGCAGTGATCATATTATTTCACATGCCTCCAATAACGCATGACGGGAATCATATTATTTTACATGCCTCCAGTACGCATTGCGGTAATCATATTATTTCACATGCCTCCAGTAACGCATGGCGGTAATCATATTATTTCACGTGCCTCCAGTAACGCATGGCGGTAATTATTATTATTTGTATTAGTATTTTTACTTTATAAGTTATACTATATCATTATTATTGGAAAATTATTTATGGCGAACGGCCAATAGATGTTAATTTGGCAAACGGCCATGATATATTATTTGTGGCGAATGGTCGTGAACACTGAATACTTGGCAAATGGCCATGATCAGTAATTTGTATTAATGGCGAACGGCCAAGAGACGGTAGTTTGGCAAATGGCCATCAAGTAATTGTTTGGCAAATGGCCGTGAATACTTAATGCATGACAATGCGAAGTATTGTTATTAATGGTGAACGGCCAAGAGACGTACATTTGGCAAATGGCCATGATATGTTATTTGTGGCGAACGGCCGTGAACACTGAATACTTGGCAAATGGCCATGATAAGTATTGTTTATTAATGGCGAACGGCCAAGAGACGGTAGTTTGGCAAATGGCCATCAAGTAATTATGTGGCAAACGGCCGTGAACACTTAAGACATGACAATGGTAAGTATTGTTATTAATGGCGAACGGCCAAGAGATGGTAGTTTGGCAAATGGCCATCAAGTAATTGTTTGGCAAACGGCCGTGAATACTTAATACATGACAATGCTAAGTATTGTTATTAATGGCGAACGGCCAAAAGACGGTAGTTTGGCAAATGCCCATCAAGTAATTGTTTGGCAAACGGCCGTGAACACTTAATGCATGACAATGCGATGTATTGTTATTAATGGCGAACGGCCAAGAGACGTACATTTGGCAAACGGCCATGATATGTTATATTTTTGGCAAACAGCCGTGAACAGTCAATACTTAACAAACGGCCATGACAAATATTTTTGATTACCGGCAAACGGCCAAGACAAGTTAATTTGGCAAATGGCCATGATATGTTATCTTCAGCGACTGGCCATGAACTTGGCAATCGGCTGTGGTAAGTATTTTATTAGTATTAATGGCGAACGGCCAAGATGCAGTAATTTGGCAAGCAACCATGATATTTATTAATTCATTATTTGTTGTTATTTACTTAAGATTTTAATTAGTGGTATTAAAATTGTTAATTCCTAATCATGTATATGTTATTAATGGCGAACGGCCTAGAAGTTAATTTTGGTTCAAGGCCATGATAAGTAATATTTACAGCCAACAGGCGAGTAATTAATAACTGGCAAACGTCCATAACCTTTACTGGCATTAATAGTCGTCAACAATAACAGGTGAAAAACATTCACGGGCATCTTAAAATATGGACACTAGCCAATTTAATTATATTAAGCAAACACCAGTTTTGCCAATCTTCAGAAATGGAACATGTCAAAGCCGCATAAACTTTGTGAAATTGGCAAACCGTATATCAATATTAACTGCGCAAGTAGTACTGGGACATGCACTAATATCACCGAGGTACTAATTCTGGCATGCACTCATAAAGTTAATATTGGTAAACGGTCGCTGACATTTCCAATTGCAACGGCAATCTTTATAACTTGGAGTCACAATTGACCCGTCATGCTATGCCCGGGGATAAACAAAACCAGTGAATCGTAACTACCCGGCTTACGGCTTTAAAAATTACCCCACGGATGCTACGATAAATTGCGAAGATTCCCGATGTCAGTAAAGTGAACACCTTCAGATCGCAAAATATTCGCTTGGCTGTTCCATATATATACTTATGTCGCCAGCAAAACAGGCCCCGGCTCCGGTTACATTCTGTTTTGAGCAGATAAATTACCGCTGCCACTCGAGCTAGCGGACCCATTTTCGAAATCAAAATGGCGCCACCTTCGCCGGCGCTCGATTTGGCACAGACATTCTTGCTTAACTCCTCTTGCCAACAATTCGTCGGCAAAGACACAAAGCCGTGATCCAACGGACTCTGGAGGAGGAGAACATGTTTTGTCTAAACCATTGCCACTCCGCAAAACAATTACAATGTCAGGTTGTATCGCCGAAATCTGCGCCATGGGCATTTGGTTGCCGAAAAGTAGATACGGTCCGGCCTGCTTTTCGAAGTTCGCAATTAACCCAGTTGAACTAGCGCACTCGACAAACTCGCCCAACCAATATGCATGAGAATGTCCGATAATAAGTATTTCTAGATCAGAAATCGCAGCCGGCATGATTACGGCCGATGCCATTTCTGATCGTCACAAGACTTCAAGACAAAGGAAAACCACGAAGGCAAATACTAAACGAGCGATACTTATCTGTAATCGGCGCTCGAACGGTCTTCCTTTCGCGTTTTGGTAGACGTCAACGAAGTGTAACTGTATCTGCGTTTAAATCTAATTGATCTATAGGGTATACAAAGAGTTAGAAATCAAGATTTAGAAGTATCAGGATATACACGACATGACACACAGATACCTAACGCGGAAGTGGCGGCTTAACCGCTAATCCAAATTGTAGGCTGGGGCCTAATCCTGACATGTCGTGATTGGCTGAAGGCGCTGGGCGGTTTCATTAAGCCAAACAGCTGGAAGTAATTATCGCCTCAGCCAGTTACCTCAATACCCGCACTAGGCCTGTTCTGGCCATTGCATAAATTACAGTATGCTCTGCGTTCACACATTCATTTATGCAATAACCAACACAAGCCCAATGTAGTTTGAGAATTGAAATTGGCCAAAGGATGACGTTTTTATTGGAAAGTGGATTGCTTCTAATGCAGCCACTTTTGGGCATAAAGATAGTAGGAATGTGATGTCTAACATGCAAACCAGATGGGAAACTGAACCCTTGTACAGCCCTATCAAAGTTTATCAGGCACACATTCCTACAACATGACAACAATATACAGACATACATTATTTGTCGCTATAGAGGTATAAAACCACTATGAATATAAACCTAAGCAAACAATACAAACATTCCACCAACAATAGACACATGCAATTACAAAAAGGTGGGGCCATTCCGCCACAAGGTCACCAAGAGGAACCTGTGACCACCCCACCGTATGAAACACATCAAACCTTCGACCCAAGATACTTATGCAAGTCGGATATACTTCCTAAAAACATCCGATGTGCACCTGCCTGCTTCCCTGATTCGTGCATCAGATTTCCATCACAAAGCTGCTGCCGTAGCTGCACCAATGCGAAGACTGTGTCCTTTAAATGAACTAGTTTGGTAGCCACAAAAGCTGAGGAGCCGTTTAAGGGACACGTCAAATTCACACCGCAGCATAGGCGAACCATCCGTGTACACAAACAGGATACCCTGTACTGGGCCCCTGGCATGAATCAATTCCCTTACCACCGCTGCTTGGTGGATGACAGAACCTTGTAAGCATTCAGCCCTTATTTGCAGAGATTGTGGGCCTTGTCGTGCACTATGCTTAAAACGACCAAGGGACACTGTAATAAGGTCACCAGATAGCATAACATCTCCTAAATGTAAACTGCTTTGCACACTGCGCCTTGCCCTCAGTACCATTTCTCTTATTCGCAGGTATGCTCTAAATCCATCACGGCCCGTAGCATAGTACATTAGTACTGTACAGAGAACACAGTTGAGAGAGCTTGTACTAAGCGAGTGAGGATAGGTAGTGTGACAGGCAGGCGGACATCACGCAAAGACCCAAAATTTCGTGCAATAACTTGTGCACAATCAAACTACTAGTTGGATCAGGAAACCCATTAATCTTGTGAAAATATGCCACTGCTGAAACGATAGAAACGATAGATGCTGGGGCTAACCATCCAACATGCATATGTGCAACAAAAAACATAATCATTTCCACCGAGACTGGCAGATAAGGATACATGCTCAGTGAATGAAAAAAAAAAAAAAAACACTACCAACTTACCAATGCCCACTCATAACAAGACTTAAAGATTCCCCATAGCTGACTGGGGAGCCACAAAAGCTGAGGAGCCGTTTAAAGGACACGTTGAATTCACTCCGCAGCATAGACAAACCATCCTGGTACGCAAACAGGATACCCTGTACTGGGCCCCTGGCATGAATCAATTCCCTTAACACTGCTGCTTAGGGAATGACAGAACCGTATAAACATTCACCCCTCTCTTGCAGAGAGTATGGGTCTTGTTGTGCACTGTGTTTAAAAACAACCAAAGGATACTCTCCTAAATACGAACTTCCTTTGAATTCAACACCAGGGAGCAGCTTCTGGTGTGTGTGTTAGGAATGTGTTGAAGCAATTATTAGCCTCTCCAATGGTGTTTCCCAACAATTAGTAACCTGCTTGCTAATTATGCATTGTTTCACTGAGCAGATATGCGCTGAAGCTATCAAATGATTAACACGCTGATCATTTCCTGTTATGTAAATACCGGTTCAGTAATTGTGTGTACAGTGTGTACACATCCCTTGCTGTTACCACATACACAGTTGTACATTGTGTACACATTCCTTGCTTGTTACCACATACACAGTTGTACATTGTGTACACATCCCTTGCTGTTACCACATACACAGTTGTACATTGTGTACACATCCCTTGCTGTTACCACATACACAGTTGTACATTGTGTACACATCCCTTGCTGTTACCACATACACGGTTGGAATAACGTGCAAACAAACCCAAAGTTTGGACATGTGCATCAATAGGTATAACATTGCAGCAATAGGTATAATAAAAGGGAGTAATTAAACTATTATCGATTACTTTCAGATATATTACTATTACTTTTGATAAAAGCTCATCTATTACTATGACATGAGAAATTATCTATTACCTATTAAAATCACTATTACCTAATACTGTTACACAATGTCTGATCATAGGTCCTGCGTTGCATAGCTAAAGTCCTCTACCTGTAACATCAAATATGTTGTATGTACCCTTGGTTAAGGCGTCGCATTGGTACTGCCCCAACTCCAGTCAAGTGTCTGTTGCTGGACTGAAACCACGTGCAACTGCCATAAGTGTAGCAGGATGGATTGCTGGTACAAAAGCATGTGTCCTGTGCAGTAGCTTCTCAAAAGATGCCATACTGTGTTCGATAACCTGCTCCAATAAATGTCAAATGCATCCCTGCATTCGACTAATTGTCTACCACTACCTGGAGTCTGAGAGTACTGTCATGGCTCCTGTGTCGAGCATTGACTGGCGTTGACGGAGGAGTTCTCGTTGTCGCAGCAGCGATCTGCCAATGTCCCTACCAGGCAGCCAAACATGTCCAAGTGTATACTGTCGAGGGTAACCGATCATGCCTCTGACTCGGATGTTGGCTGACTGAAGGATGAATTTCAGGACAAATTCTACAATAATAGATGCACAACAGGACAGTACTGGAACTACGGAGAAAATCACTTCCACCGTCATGCACAATAATCAACAATCTTGTACTGGTCACATTTGTCAAGCATATTAAGCATGTCTGAAAACCCAGAAACTTGACCATGACGCTAACTAAACGCATGGCAGTAAGAAATGTGTGTCTTGGCATATGTGGGTGTTGTTAATGTTGGTATCTGTACTATCTGTACAACATGATATTTTATTCTTGCATGTTTATGTTTGTAACTGTATGTGCTGCACAGACAGAAACACAAGTGCTGAGTGAGGATCACTAAAGCATTCTTTATCTTTAATCATACTATTTCACATGCCTCCAGAAACGCATGGCGATAATCATAATATTTCACATGCCTAAAGCAACACATGGCGGAAATCATATTATTTCACATGCCTCTAGCAACGCATAACAGTAATCTTATTATTTCACATGCCTCCAGCAAAGCATGGCGGTAATCATATTATGACACATGCCTCCAGCAGAGCATGGCGTTAATCATATTATGACACATGCCTCCAGGAAAGCATGGCGGTAATCATATTATTTCACATGCCTCCAGCAACGCATGGCGGGAATCATATTATTTCACGTGCCTCCAGTAACGCATGGCGGTAAACACATTACTTCACATGCCTCCAATAATGTATGACGGTAATCAAATTATTTCACATGCCTCCAGTAAGGCATGGCGGTAATCATATTATTTCACATGCCTCCAGTAACGCATGGCAGTGATCATATTATTTCACATGCCTCCAATAACGCATGACGGGAATCATATTATTTTACATGCCTCCAGTACGCATTGCGGTAATCATATTATTTCACATGCCTCCAGTAACGCATGGCGGTAATCATATTATTTCACGTGCCTCCAGTAACGCATGGCGGTAATTATTATTATTTGTATTAGTATTTTTACTTTATAAGTTATACTATATCATTATTATTGGAAAATTATTTATGGCGAACGGCCAATAGATGTTAATTTGGCAAACGGCCATGATATATTATTTGTGGCGAATGGTCGTGAACACTGAATACTTGGCAAATGGCCATGATCAGTAATTTGTATTAATGGCGAACGGCCAAGAGACGGTAGTTTGGCAAATGGCCATCAAGTAATTGTTTGGCAAACGGCCGTGAACACTTAATGCATGACAATGCGATGTATTGTTATTAATGGCGAACGGCCAAGAGACGTACATTTGGCAAACGGCCATGATATGTTATATTTTTGGCAAACAGCCGTGAACAGTCAATACTTAACAAACGGCCATGACAAATATTTTTGATTACCGGCAAACGGCCAAGACAAGTTAATTTGGCAAATGGCCATGATATGTTATCTTCAGCGACTGGCCATGAACTTGGCAATCGGCTGTGGTAAGTATTTTATTAGTATTAATGGCGAACGGCCAAGATGCAGTAATTTGGCAAGCAACCATGATATTTATTAATTCATTATTTGTTGTTATTTACTTAAGATTTTAATTAGTGGTATTAAAATTGTTAATTCCTAATCATGTATATGTTATTAATGGCGAACGGCCTAGAAGTTAATTTTGGTTCAAGGCCATGATAAGTAATATTTACAGCCAACAGGCGAGTAATTAATAACTGGCAAACGTCCATAACCTTTACTGGCATTAATAGTCGTCAACAATAACAGGTGAAAAACATTCACGGGCATCTTAAAATATGGACACTAGCCAATTTAATTATATTAAGCAAACACCAGTTTTGCCAATCTTCAGAAATGGAACATGTCAAAGCCGCATAAACTTTGTGAAATTGGCAAACCGTATATCAATATTAACTGCGCAAGTAGTACTGGGACATGCACTAATATCACCGAGGTACTAATTCTGGCATGCACTCATAAAGTTAATATTGGTAAACGGTCGCTGACATTTCCAATTGCAACGGCAATCTTTATAACTTGGAGTCACAATTGACCCGTCATGCTATGCCCGGGGATAAACAAAACCAGTGAATCGTAACTACCCGGCTTACGGCTTTAAAAATTACCCCACGGATGCTACGATAAATTGCGAAGATTCCCGATGTCAGTAAAGTGAACACCTTCAGATCGCAAAATATTCGCTTGGCTGTTCCATATATATACTTATGTCGCCAGCAAAACAGGCCCCGGCTCCGGTTACATTCTGTTTTGAGCAGATAAATTACCGCTGCCACTCGAGCTAGCGGACCCATTTTCGAAATCAAAATGGCGCCACCTTCGCCGGCGCTCGATTTGGCACAGACATTCTTGCTTAACTCCTCTTGCCAACAATTCGTCGGCAAAGACACAAAGCCGTGATCCAACGGACTCTGGAGGAGGAGAACATGTTTTGTCTAAACCATTGCCACTCCGCAAAACAATTACAATGTCAGGTTGTATCGCCGAAATCTGCGCCATGGGCATTTGGTTGCCGAAAAGTAGATACGGTCCGGCCTGCTTTTCGAAGTTCGCAATTAACCCAGTTGAACTAGCGCACTCGACAAACTCGCCCAACCAATATGCATGAGAATGTCCGATAATAAGTATTTCTAGATCAGAAATCGCAGCCGACATGATTACGGCCGATGCTATTTCTGATCGTCACAAGACTTCAAGACAAAGGAAAACTACGAAGGCAAATACTAAACGAGCGATACTTATCTGTAATCGGCGCTCGAACGGTCTTCCTTTCGCGTTTTGGTAGACGTCAACGAAGTGTAACTGTATCTGCGTTTAAATCTAATTGATCTATAGGGTATACAAAGAGTTAGAAATCAAGATTTAGAAGTATCAGGATATACACGACATGACACACAGATACCTAACGCGGAAGTGGCGGCTTAACCGCTAATCCAAATCGTAGGCTGGGGCCTAATCCTGACATGTCGTGATTGGCTGACGGCGCTGGGCGGTTTCATTAAGCCAAACAGCTGGAAGTAATTATCGCCTCAGCCAGTTACCTCAATACCCGCACTAGGCCTGTTCTGGCCATTGCATAAATTACAGTATGCTCTGCGTTCATACATTCATATATTTCCATTTTTATTATTCTTTTTATTTCTTAACTTATTAGCGTGGTTTACTTATTTATATATTTTATTTATTATTTTTAATGGTGTACCTTTTATTCCTATTAGCATGTATTACTTAAATGTATATGTACTATGGGTTTTTGTAACCAAAATAAAGCATTCATTCACTTCTGTGTGAACACAGCATTAGTCTCGTTTAGTCGACTCTCTCCAGACGCATGGTTTAGCTGTAATTGCCATCACACAATATCACTTCATTTTGGCAATAGGGCTTGTATTTACACGTACAATTAATACTATATACTAACTGTTTTGGATAATGCAACTAAATTTCTAACAGCTTTAAACATAATAAAAGGTACCTGAAAATAAGTTTATTAATACTGGATTTGAAACCACAACAAAACATTATCGCATGCAATTTCATTTGATTTGATTGCATGACTTGTGCCAATGTATTCAGAGTTATGAAGTGGTTCAAATGCTTTCTATACACTGAAAAGAGTTTGCTCTTATTTGATGACTTGGCACAACAGTCAATTCTATTGTCAACTCTGCTGTGTTCTCCTCTTTCCCTGAGGCCGTCATGTGTCTCTGTTCTCTTTAGTACCTGTAGTCTGCCCACCTTCATGTGTCTCTGTTCTCTTAGTACGTGTAGTCTGTCCACCTTCATGTGTCTCTGTTCTCTTTAGTACGTGTAGTCTGTCCACCTTCGTGTGTCTCTGTTCTCTTTAGTACGTGTAGTCTGTCCACCTTCGTGTGTCTCTGTTCTCTTTAGTACCTGTAGTCTGCCCACCTTCATGTGTCTCTGTTCTCTTTAGTACGTATAGTCTGTCCACCTTCATGTGTCTCTGTTCTCTTTAGTACGTGTAGTCTGTCCACCTTCATGGGTCTCTGTTCTCTTTAGTACGTGTAGTCTGTCCACCTTCGTGTGTCTCTGTTCTCTTTAGTACGTGTAGTCTGTCCACCTTCATGTGTCTCTGTTCTCTTTAGTACCTGTAGTCTGCCCACCTTCATGTGTCTCTGTTCTCTTTAGTACGTATAGTCTGTCCACCTTCATGTGTCTCTGTTCTCTTTAGTACGTGTAGTCTGTCCACCTTCATGGGTCTCTGTTCTCTTTAGTACGTGTAGTCTGTCCACCTTCATGTGTCTCTGTTCTCTTTAGTACGTGTAGTCTGTCCACCTTCGTGTGTCTCTGTTCTCTTTAGTACGTGTAGTCTGTCCACCTTCGTGTGTCTCTGTTCTCTTTAGTACGTGTAGTCTGTCCACCTTCATGTGTCTCTGTTCTCTTTAGTACGTGTAGTCTGTCCACCTTCATGTGTCTGTTCTCTTTAGTACGTGTAGTCTGTCCACCTTCATGTGTCTCTGTTCTCTTTAGTACGTGTAGTCTGTCCACCTTCGTGTGTCTCTGTTCTCTTTAGTACGTGTAGTCTGTCCACCTTCGTGTGTCTCTGTTCTCTTTAGTACGTGTAGTCTGTCCACCTTCATGTGTCTGTTCTCTTTAGTACGTGTAGTCTGTCCACCTTCATGTGTCTCTGTTCTCTTTAGTACGTGTAGTCTGTCCACCTTCATGTGTCTCTGTTCTCTTTAGTACATGTAGTCTGTCCACCTTCGTGTGTCTCTGTTCTCTTTAGTACGTGTAGTCTGTCCACCTTCATGTGTCTCTGTTCTCTTTAGTACGTGTAGTCTGTCCACCTTCGTGTGTCTCTGTTCTCTTTAGTACGTGTAGTCTGTCCACCTTCATGTGTCTCTGTTCTTTTTAGTACGTGTAGTCTGTCCACCTTCATGTGTCTCTGTTCTCTTTGGTACGTGTAGTCTGTCCACCTTCATGTGTCTCTGTTCTCTTTAGTACGTGTAGTCTGTCCACCTTCGTTTGTCTCTGTTCTCTTTAGTACGTGTAGTCTGTCCACATTCATGTGTCTCTGTTCTCTTTAGTATGTGTAGTCTGTCCACATTCATGTGTCTCTGTTCTCTTTAGTACGTGTAGTCTGTCCACCTTCATGTGTCTCTGTTCTCTTTAATACGTGTAGTCTGTCCACCTTCATGTGTCTCTGTTCTCTTTAGTACATGTAGTCTGCCCACCTTCATGTGTCTCTGTTCGCTTTAGTACGTGTAGTCTGTCCACCTTCGTTCTCATCAAATCACCTTCCCACATCATCCAACTAAGCTGCATCCCGGACACACGCACGCACACACACACACACACACACACACATGTACATATACATATATATACACACACACATATATATATATACATACATGTATATATATATATATATATTAATGAATAATGGACATACCGGTATATATCCCAGTGAAAATCAATAATATTTTTTTGTGTGCAAAAACTAGAACGCCCCATCCGACAACCCATCATCTCAGATTTCACCTCATCCCAAACAAACATCTTCTGTCTCTCTGCTCGTATTTATGTTCTAAGATCCCATCCCTATTGCTTCAGATCGCGTGAGCACGATCCGGGAACCTGTGTCCATGCATTTGTCCGAGAACCTATTGGAAGTAGTGCCCGGCTCAGCCAGGGGAACCATTTCTGTCATCGGTACGTATCATAACAGATCATTTATTGCCACATGATCAACATGTATAAGACATATGTCGATTAGGAATGTGTTTTGGTTTTGTACATTCAGCCACTTCAGTCGTCCTATGTATGTACAACAGAATAGTTTCTCTTAACACTGTTCATATTAAAGGCACCAAGTCCATTTCTCATTTATTAACATTTACTTAGATATTCTTGTTATTACTAGTATAAGTATGTTGAAGTCATATTGCCTGCCAAATTGCATGTAATAACCCAGAAACAGTGTTCACAGTTTCAAAGTTGTGCTCATGTTGTGTTGTAAATAATTGTAAATAAAAAAGTTTGTAAACAGTGTCAGTTTGTTTATTTTTTCTGACACGCAGTATATCATTTTGTGCAGTAAAGAATTTTGGTTGAACTAATATTAATATTTAAACAATAAATTATATTTTTTACGATTAGTGTTATGTAACAATAAGAACATACATCTTCTATACAATAGCAGGGATTGGTTAAAGAAGGAGATTATTTGAAAATAGCATAGCAAGAGTTATTACCAAAAAATAAAAAGAGAGTACTTTCCCAAAGTGGGAGACCTATCCCCTCTTCTGCACTGGAGCACAGTGGCACAGTGGATACTGCTTCGGACTCTCGACCAATAGAACCTGGGTTTGAATCTGTGTCGAACCTAGGGCAAGTTCGTTCACTCTATGTTGCTCCAGTTCACTCAGCTGTATCAATGAGTACCTGGCTATAGACAGTGGAGGATATTTGTGTATGAATAGTCTTCATGTATTAATTGCAGCGTGGCTGGATGCTTCCCAGAGAAATCGAGATGGTGTTCAATTGAATAGATCTGCCAGGGAGTAAAGTGTAACGTGCTTTGAGCAGTCCTGAAGACTGGATACTGCACTATATAAGAACTTACCTTTACTTTCTAGTCATTCACTTATTTAATATTTTCTATTTTCTGTTTTATAGGGGACGTGATGGGACCCACCCTCTCAGGCCTGGACAAGTTGTTAAAGGTGCCGACAGGCTGC
This sequence comes from Paraescarpia echinospica, assembly GCA_020002185.1. NCBI lineage: Eukaryota > Metazoa > Annelida > Polychaeta > Sabellida > Siboglinidae > Paraescarpia > Paraescarpia echinospica. The sequence goes on from JAHLWY010000135.1 coordinate 166,657, forward strand.
GGAGAACAGACCATGATCATATTTGCCCCCAACATCCACATTCTACATTACCTGACCAGCACCAACCAGTTGCCTGCAGGCAGTCCCATCAAGGCAAAGGCCATCGAGTACATGAAAGTTGGTAAGTCGTTGCTCGAGCCCGTACCCCGGGCACTGCACATTCGTCCAAGCTGCCACTAAAATATGGAATGTTCTGCCAACTACTGTTACTTCCAAAACCTCACTGCAAAATTCAAGGCAGCCTTTAAAGACTCACCTTTTTATTACGGCCTATACGGCTTGAATGACCGCAGAAACATTTTATCCTAAGTTATTCATATTTTTTATTTTATTATTATTTTTATCTTGATCTTTTTAACAGCCGATAAAACATTTTATAGTACTTATTTTAATATGAGAATTGATTTTTTTAATCTACTCATGTTTACACAGCACTATCATCTTAATTTATTTTGTGTTGTATTAAAATTTGTTTAATTGTACTATTTATGTATTAGTGTTATGTATGTATCTGGTGCTATATAAAATAAAGATTATTACTATTATTATAAGAATTCATGGTAATGTGTAGTAACAGCGATGGAGCATCCTTCTGTCAGTCTCCCACTGGCACGGGAATTAAGATAATATTTGGGAGTTGAGAAACAGAGCACCTGCTGTTGGATCATCACATCAGAAGAAAGAGGGGTTCTGTTGAAAATGTTTCGTCAACGTGCTGCAATAATTTCACTTTCTCCACTGTCTCGCCTCTCGACTGATGACATTGGAAGATGGGGGGTGCTGTTGAATATTTTTGGCAGCGACATACAACATTTTAGAAGGTCCCCACTAACCTCCAATTGCACTCCCCTTGAGGCTCACCAAAAACACCCACATTCAGGCTCAGTTTTACTGATCTGTCCCCCAACAAAATTCCAGGACTGCTTCCCCTTGTCCCCCTGATCCCACACCTATGGTCAGACCTGCAGCATAAATACTCAGTGCTCGAGCCCCAAGTCTGTATGTCACAAGGACCTTGGTCCGAATCCACCTGTTGATCTTTAGAAACTTTTGCCTGTGTCTTTTGGACAGGGCACTAAAAACTGCTGATCCCTTCTATCTGCTGTCTATGCCAGGGTAAGCAAAATATCCCACACAGGGAGCAAATGTGTAAACTGTCATGAACTTGTCCAGTTGTTATCTCTGATTGGATCTTGCTGCATCAAGGTGTCACCTCCTGGTCAGCACTGTCAGAGATGATTCCTACATAAGGATGGGTGGCCGTATGATCACAAAAGCATGCATCAGTATTCTTTAAAATATAATATCATGAGATGATATATATATATATATAACTTATGATCTAAATTGTGGATATGTACGATATATATTTCCATGAATCACTGAGATGAATGTTTGACTAATTGTCCAAAATATGTTCTGCATCCATATGTTGATATTCATGTTTGTATAGCATATTGTTTTACTAATTTATGCAACTGTTGAAAGAATGGTTACCTGTGCATTTATTCTAAATTAGGTTCAATTGCATTTAAATACAGGGGAATAATTGTACACAACACCACATTTCACTGCTTATTAAAACCGTTTGAACAGATCATAAATCAAAACCTTTTTTGTTCGCAAATGTTTTTTGTGGAGCACGGTGGTATCGTGTTAGAAAATCAAACTCTCGATAGACAGAATCCACATTTGAATTCTTTTCCTGCCGTTTTGAAGAACCTTAGACAAGTTCATTGACTCTACATTTCGCCAGTTCGTTCAGCTGTATGAATGAGTACTTACCTACAGACAGTGGCATATATTTGTGCACAAATAGTCTTCGCGCATTAATTGCAGCATGGCTGAATGCTTTCCAGGGAAGTCTAGATGGTGTTCGATTGAACAGGTGTGCCAGGGAGTAAAGTGAAAAGTGCTTTGAGCAGTGCATTGGACTGGATACAGTGTTATATAAGACCTTACATTTACTGTTGTGTTTCCTGTCATTACAGTGATGCGTTGTTTTGTTGCAAATAACTGAGTAAGTTTGTATTCAGGTTACCAGAGGGAGCTAACGTTCCGTCACAACGACGGATCATACAGTGCTTTCGGCAAGAGCGACGATTCAGGCAGCATGTGGCTGACGGCCTTCGTGGTGAAGTCTTTCGCCCAGGCCCGCCCATACATCTTCATTGACATGAAACAGCAAACAACCAGCATCAACTGGTTCCGCTCCAAACAGCTCGAGAATGGCTGCTTCCCCCAGGTTTGTTGAGCACAACGTCATTCCTTGAACGAAAATGGACATATGTCTTATACATGTTGATCATGTGGCAATAAATGATCTGTGTATGATACGTACCGATGACAGAAATGGTTCCCCTGGCTGAGCCGGGCACTACTTCCAGTAGGTTCTCGGACAAATGCATGGACACAGGTTCCCGGATCGTGCTCAGGCGATCTGAAGCAATAGGGATGGGATCTTAGAACATAAATACGAGCAGAGAGACAGAAGATGTTTGTTTGGGATGAGGTGAAATCTGAGATGATGGGTTGTCGGATGGGGCGTTCTAGTTTTTGCACACACAAAAAATATTGATTTTCACTGGGATATATACCGGTATGTCCATTATTCATTAATATATATATGTATATGTATGTATATATAATGAAAACATCTTGTGTGTTAAAGGGATATAGTCTGTTCCTCTACCCGGAATTAACCAGTGTAATAATTTGTGCGTGGAAATCTGGAAATTGATTAACATCAAAGTATTATTAGTATTATTAAATTATTATTAAATGCAGTTTAGTGGGGATTGTAGCCTTTACGCCTTCAATACATTTATTCTAGTTTTGTGAACATTTTCTTTAAAGTCAGGAACAGACAGCCTCGCTTTGAAAGTTTTTTCCTGATTCATTAAGTTGACACTTGAATTGACTTGACAGCATGTGACTTGATTGACATACACAGTTGATGGCCATTTACTCAAGACCTGATTCGATGACCATTAACTTGAGACTTAATGTGACAGCCATTGACTTAATACTTGACTTGATGTCCATTGACTTGAGACTAAACAATAACATGACAGCCATTAACTTGATACTTGACTTGACAACCATTGTCTTGACTTGACAGCCATTGACTTGAGACTTGGTGTGATTGCCATTAACTTAATGCTTGACTTGACTGCCATTGAGTTGATCCTTAACTTGACAGCCATTTAATGGAGACTTTAATTAGCAACCATCGACTTGATACTTGACTTGACAGCAATTGTCTTGACTTGATAGCCATTGACTTCAGACTTGACTTGACGGTCATTGTCTTGACTTGACAGCCATTGACTTGAAACTTGATGTGATTGCCATTGACTTAATGCTTGACTTGACAGACATTGACTTGAGTCTTACTTGACGGCCATTTACTTGAGACTTGACAGCCATTGACTTGACTTGACAGCCATTGTCTTGAAACTTGATGTGATTGCCATTGACCTAATGCTTGCCTTGACAGACATTGGCATGAGTCTTACTTGACAGCCATTAACTTAAGACTTGACAGCAATTGATTTGACTTGACAACCACTGTCTTGACTTGACAGCCATTGACTTCAGGCTTGACTTGACGGTCATTGTCTTGAAACTTGATGTGATTGTCATTGACTTAATGCTTGACTTGACAGCCATTGACTTGAGACTTGGTGTGATTGCCATTGACTTAATGCTTGACTTGACAGACATTGACTTAAGTCTTACTTGACAGCCATTAACATGAGACTTGACTTTACAGTCATTGACTTGACTTGACAGCCATTGTCTTGAAACTTGATGTGGTTGCCATTGACATAATGCTTGACTTGACAGACATTGGCTTGAGTCTTACTTGACAGCCATTGACTTAAGACTTGACTTGACAGCAATTGACTTGACTTGACAACCATTGTCTTGACTTGACAGCCATTGACTTCAGGCTTGACTTGATGGTCATTGTCTTGAGACTTGATGTGATTGTCATTGACTTAATGCTTGACTTGACAGCCATTGACTTGAGACTTGGTGTGATTGCCATTGACTTAATGCTTGACTTGACAGCCATTGAGTTGATCCTTAACTTGACAGCCATTAAATGGAGACTTGACTTGACAGCCATTGTCTTTAAACTTGATGTGATTGCATTGACATAATGCTTGTCTTTACATACATTGACTTGAGTCTTACTTGACAGCCATTAACTTAAGACTTGACTTGACAGCCATTATCTTGACTTGACAGCCATTGACTTCAGGCTTGACTTGACGGTCATTGTCTTGAGGCTTGATGTGATTGTCATTGACTTAATGCTTGACTTGACAGCCATTGACTTGAGACTTGGTGTGACTGCCGTTGACTTAATGCTTGACTTGTTAGCCATTGATTTGATCCTTAACTTGACAGCCATTAAAAGGAGATTTTAATTAACAACCATTGACTTGATACTTGACTTGACAACCATTTTTTTACTTGACAGCCATTAACTTGAGACTTGACTTGACGGTCATTGTCTTGACTTGACAGCCATTGACTTGAAACTTTATGTGATTGCCATTGACTTAATGCTTGACTTGACAGACATTGACCTAAGTCTTACTTGACAGCCATTAACTTGAGACTTGACTTGACAGCCATTGACTTGACTTGAAAGCCATTGTCTTGAAACTTGATGTGATTGCTATTGACATAATGCTTGACTTGACCGACATTGACTTGAGTCTTACTTGACAGCCATTAACTTAAGACTTGACTTGACAGCCATTGACTTGACTTGACAACCATTGTCTTGACTTGACAGCCATTGACTTCAGGCTTGACTTGACGGTCATTGTCTTGAGTCTTGATGTGATTGTCATTGACTTAATGCTTGACTTGACAGCCATTGACTTGAGACTTGGTGTGATTGCCATTGACTTAATGCTTGACTTGACAGCCATTGAGTTGATCCTTAACTTGACAGCCATTAAATGGAGACTTGACTTGACAGCCATTGTCTTGAAACTTGATATGATTGTCATTGACATAATGCTTGACTTGACAGACATTGACTTGAATCTTACTTGACAGCCATTAACTTAAGACTTGACTTGACAGCCATTGTCTTGACTTGACAGCCATTGACTTCAGGCTTGACTTAACGGTCATTGTCTTGAGACTTAATGTGATTGTCATTGACTTAATGCTTGACTTGGCAGCCATTGACTTGAGACTTGATGTGATTGCCATTGAGTTAATGCATGAGTTCATAGACATTGACTTGAGTCTTACCTTGACAGCCATTGACTTGAGACTTGACTTGACAGCCATTGACTTCAGACTTGACGTGATTGCCATTGACTTCAGACTTACACATAATTGCTTGAGACTTCACTTACCAGTCAGAGACATGCCAACAAATCTGACAATTTGTCGCACTGTATGATTCGCTGTAGAGACATTGCATTGCATGTGTTTGTTGCAGGTTGGACGTGTGATCCACAAGGACATGAAGGGAGGCCAGAGTGGCTCCACGGCCAGTCTCACGGCCTTTGTCCTACTGGCCATGCTAGAGGAAGGAGCCACCATTCAGGTTGGTGAACTCCTGCTTTTTCTAGAGACCCATCCGCCCATCATTTGGATGGGTAAAATACATTTTTGGGCAGGTGGAAATTTTATTTGGATGGATGGAAATTTTAGGAGCAAAAAACTTATTCATTATTGACTGACACAGATATGTCATTATGCTTTACTAATGTGTGTAACATTTATACTTGCCTGTATTCATTTGTCTTTATATGAATGTGCTTTGGACTGGATTGTATAGGCTTGTGCAGACGTGTTTAGCTACCAAGACATTTTTGAAGGCCAGACTCACAGTCTTCTACAAGGCTATGTATAAAAACTATGTTAGAGTTTGCACATATTAAGTTACTTGTGCCTTCTACTGTCACTTCACAATTATTCCTGAGGTAGCTAGAAATCAAATTTGGTGACGTAATTTTTAAGATTAGTAGTTTTGTCAACTCGTGTCAGTAGCTAGAAGAACAATGTCTGCTATTGATTCAGTAGGTTGTGCTTGTTTTGATCAAACATCCCTGTATCTTGTTTACTTCTGAATTCCCTTGTTTTCTATTAATTGTAGACCATTCGAGAATGAGCACACTTCCAGAGCTGTCAAATCTCGCATTTGGTGTGAGATTTACAAATTTAGTGACAATCTGCACTGTCATAGCTATCTGTAAATCTCATGCATATGTACCATTTACAAAAATATTTTCATGCACATGCTGACACATGTATTCCACATGCTGACACATGTATTCCACATGCTGACACATGTATTCATGCACACGGGAGGATAACACATGTCCACGGAATCCAATAGTTTATTTTTTCCATCGTCAGTGATGCATACAAACAGTTGTCTGGGGAAATGTGAATGACTGCAAGTGCTGCTACCAGTTGGGAAACCAGAGTGCTGCCCCCTGGTGCCAAGTTGGGGGGCTGGATCTCACGAGAATGTTTGTTGTAGGATGTGGCGGTGCAACAGGCAGAGCAGTGTCTCGAGTCTCAGATCATCACTGATACGTACACTTTCTGTCTGCTTGCCTACACCTATACGATGATGGACCGCAACTCACCCCAGCGACAACTAGTGATGGACAGACTTGAGTGGCTTGCCATCAACGAAGGTGACTCAACGATCGTCATACATAACATAACACACTCTTTGTTGCTTCTAGTGCAGAATTCGTTCTACAACATTTTGGAGATTAATGATGTAGATGGGCAAGTGATGGATGGATGGGTGGAATATGAGGGGTGTGAGTGACGAATGAACGAGTGGTGAGTGGTTGGATGGAATATGAGGGGTGTGAGTGACGAATGAACGAGTGATGAGTGGTTGGATGGAATATGAGGGATGTGAGTGATGAATGAACAAGTGATGAGTGGTTGGATGGAATATGAGGGGTGTGAGTGATGAATGAACAAGTGATGAGTGGTTGGATGGAATATGAGGGGTGCGAGTGACGAATGAACAAGTGATGAGTGGTTGGATGGAATATGAGGGGTGTGCATACATAACATAACACAATCTTTATTGCTTCTAGTGAAGAATTAATTCTACAACTTGCTCTCATAGATAAGTATTTCAGAGAATGATGATGTTGACGGACAAGTAATGGCTGGATGGATGGAATATGAGGGGTGGGAGTGATAAATTAATGAGTGATCGGAAAAGGCAAGGTTAAAAAAGGCAAGATTATCGGCTCATTGACTGTTGTGTGTGGAATTGGCATTATGTAGGAATGTTCTATTATACATTTGCATTTTTTCAAAGTATGTTATTTATTACTAGTTGAGTGCAAGGCAAGAAGAGGCACCTGTTACTATTTTCTGGCTAAATACGCCTCTGCATCTGTGTATATTCTCAGCTGTCGCTAAATATACAGTCAAAAAATATTTATTGTTGGTGCCCAAAAACAGTCATTATTTGACTCTACGTAATTGGACTCGTAAAAAATATAGAGTAAATGAAAATAATTCTTTTCGTAGATTTTTGTGGGTGCGAAAACACGGTATCTGAGTACATACATAATATATATAGCACCAATGTTACTATATTATAATGCAAGTTAGCAAGCATCATCCACCAGTGCCTGCTCATGCAATCAGCCACAAGCAGCGTTGGTGCCAAAAACCTCATTCTACTGGGTCTTCCTGGGTGAATTATAATTATAAATCTATGAACCACCCTCAGGCGCTCGCTAGCACAAAATTAAAACACATTTGCACATTGGTTGCTGGCAGTTGTACTGAATACTAGATAGGCTAGGATTTTCACAAAATTAGCCTGGAACATATAGGTAATTACTGAAAAATAAAATTGTTCACCTTTATATCCCATCTGTTATGTGAAAAATCCCTGTTTCCAATCTATTTGACAACAGATAAACATGCATGGATTCTGATGTGTTTTGAAAACTATCTGTACGATGGCGCCACCACACTAAACAGCAAGGAAGGTAAGGAGGGAACTTTAACTGATCGTTTCTAATTCTGCGTAGGTGGTATGAAGCACTGGAGTGCACAGACAGGCAGCGGTGATGGTCCGACGCTGGCAGGAAGTGAGGAGCAGTCGTCCGCAGACATTGAGATGACGGCCTACGCACTGCTGGCCTACATCACAAAGGGGCTGGCGGGTAACGTCGTTCTGGACGCTATGCCCATTGTTAAGTGGCTCAGCAAGCAACGCAATGCGTACGGAGGATTCTCCTCCACACAGGTTAGTGTGTGTTTATGAAGCGTGGTCGCTCTCAATGGAGAGATTCTGAGTTAAAATCATGTGGTGCCATGTCGAACCTGGGGTTACTTATCTTTACCTTCACTAAAAGGTAAAGTAAAGGTAAGTTCTAATATAGCTCAGTATCCTGTCCTCAAGACTGCTCAAAGCACTTTACACTTTACCCCCTGGCAGACCTGTTCTATCAAACACCATCTCGACTTCTCTGGGAAACATCTAGACATGCTGCAATTAATGCGTGAAGTCTATTCATACACAAATATCCACCACTGTCTCATTCATACAACTGAGTAAACTGGAGCAATGTAGAGTGAACAAACTTGCCCAAGGTTAGACACCGCCGCACAGGATTCAAACCCGGGTTCTCTCGGTCGAGAGTCCGAAGCTCTTACCGCTACGCTACTGCGCTCCACAAAACTAAACTGATAAGGTGATAGGATATATAACGTTTTGTCATCCCAGTTTTACTACCCTTTGTATTAACATTGCTTAGTAAAATGTTTTGAGTTTGAATTTGTTGGGGTTTCTGAAAACATACGGTGTCCAAGTAGATAGTCGTCCATTTGATGAAATTTATGGGATGTGGCGGTACTATTTTGGGTATAATTACAATTGCCTCATTTGCAGTTACATTTCAAAAATGAAATTACAATTATGGTCTTACAAAAAATTGGCTACAATTCTACGCAAGGAGTCAGTTGCAATGGTTCATAAGTTATATGAAGCTACATTATGAACGAGAATTCCTTATCACAGATCATTTTTTAAAGATGGCTTTATGTGAACGTGTGCTTACTATTACAGTTTCTAATTACAATTCCCCATTGCAGTGAAATCATTATTTACATTGCTAAGACAACTTTCATCCTTATTTAATAACATTTATAGAGTTTTTGTGTTAAAGACGGGTACCGAATAATTTATGGATCCAGTACATCTTGGTTTACCTATATCACAATAAAAAGTATGCACATGACCTCCATCAAGCTTTGCCAACAATGTTGACAGTTAACAGTTATATATGTGAATTACGTTACTGTTGCTGCTGACATCTCTTAAATACAGTTGTCACTTTAAAATCTTTGCCTGATGTTTTTGTCATAAAGAAAAACTTTTTGGGGGCAAGAATTTTAACAAAATATATGATGGAGTGGTCGAATGCCCCTCATTTTTAGCATGATGGCTTGACATACATGTTGCTAGGCAACACTTGGTGGGGGGCAGTGGTCAAGCAGTAGAGTACCAGACCATCGGTTGAGGGGACCGGGGTTCGAATGCTACTACCGACTGCCATTTTGAAACTGGGGCAGTTTTGTTCACACCACGTTGCCCATGTCTTTTGGAAAATACACTATTAATCCGTTGGACACTTCTAACTGTCTACGCTAGGGAAAATAAAAGATCACACGCAGGGTGTAAATGTAAAGGATGGATTCACTAACTCTAGAGAATTACAACTCTGGAAATATACCTGGATCACAATGGAGACAGTTACTTGCATTTTCTTGTGTCACTGTCATGATATACATACATAGGTCATGTAATGGATAGGTCAGTTGATGCATCCAGTACATTGCACTTGACCTCTGTCAAGGTTTGTCAAGCAGGTATCAAACATAACCACAGACAGTTGTCTCTTTAAAATCTTTGTGTCATGTTTTTTGTCACAAAGAAACCCTTTCGTGGCCAGAATTTCGACAAAATATACAACGGAATGCAAGAATGCACCACGTGTTTCGACATCCATTTGTTGATGACTTGACAGAGCTGTTGCTAGGCAACAGGTCACGTGATGGATAGATCAATTACTGTGTTGGTTGTTTCCCACACAGGACACGGTGGTGGCACTACAGGCACTGTCGTACTATGCGTCTCTCCTCTACGGCACCAACGTGGACCTGGTGATCAGGGCGTGGGGTAAGGATATCAATGAGAAGTTTTCTGTGACCTCCAACAACACCCTGCTGCTGCAGAGACAGGCCGTGTCCGTGCCCAACAACGTGCACTTTCAGGTGTCTGGCGTCGGCTGTGTGCTGTATCAGGTAGGCTGAGGGGTAGGGTGGGTGTGGGTAGGAGTGTGGGGGTGGGTGTGTGTGGATGCTTCTGTGTAGGTGAATGTGTGTGGGTGTTTGTTGATGGGTGTGTGTGTGTTTGTGTGTGTGTGTGTGTGTGTGTGTGTGTGTGTGTGTGTGTGTGTGTGTGTGTGTGTGTGTGTGTGTGTGTGTGTGTGTGTGTGTGTGTGTGTGTGTGTGTGTGTGTGTGTGTGTTGGTGGGTGGATAGGTGATTGTGTGTGTGTCTGTCTGTCTGTCTGTCTGTCTGTCTGTCTGTCTGTCTGTCTGTCTGTCTGTCTGTCGGTGTGTCTGTCTGTCTGACTGTCAGTCTGTCTGCCTGCCTGCCTGCCTGCCTGCCTGCCTGCCTGCCTGCCTGCCTGCCTGCCTGCCTGCCTGCCTGCCTGCCTGCCTGCCTGCCTGCCTGCCTGCCTGCCTGTCTGTCTGTCTGTCTGTCAGCCTGTATGTGTCAGTGTATGCATGTTTGGGTGGGAGGGTGGGTGTGTTTTTGTATGTGTTTCATTGAAGCATGAGTGATCAAGTGTGAATGTGCTTTGATGCATATGTGATTGAATGAATGTATGCACATGCTAATATACGTATACAGCAAACATAGTTGCACAGTGATATAATCTTCATTTGTATTGCAGTTGTAATGACTTTTTATTTCCTGTATTAATATGTGCACTTTGTTGATCTAAGGAATAAGGGGTGTCACTGACCTCACCCTGTCTGTGTCTGCAGGCTCATGTCAAGTACAACGTGTACAACATGACAGGGCAAGGGTCCCGCCCTTCGTTCATTCTCTGCGTCACAGTTGATGACATCAAGTGTATGAAGAGCAAGATCACCATTTGTGCCACGTGAGCACTCATTCTTGTCCTTATCTGACCTTACCTCACCTCACTTCAATGTACCTCACTTTACCTCGCCTTACCTTACCTCAGCTTTCCTCACCTCAATTCACCTTGCCTCAAATTACTTCTCCTTACATTACCTCACTTCAGCATACCTTATCTTACCTCACCTTACCTCACCCTACATTACTTCACCTCGCTTACCTCATCCTACCTTACCTCACATTACCTCACCTCACTTTTCCTTACCTCACCACACCTTACGTTACTTTGCCTTGCCTTGCCTTGCCTTGCCTTGCCTTGCCTTGCCTTGCCTTGCCTTGCCTTACCTTACTTTACCATGCCTCACCTCCCCTTACCTCAACTCACCTTACCTTACCTTCCCTTACCTAACCTGCTATGGTTTTATTTATTACCCAACTATTTGCTTATTTATTATTATTAACCAAATCTAATTAATCATGGTATGTGTGTACAAAACTGTACATAAATAATTTGTCACACTCATTTCCATTAATATTTATTCAGAGTTCTCCAATTGTGGAATGTGCTTAAATGTTCATCATATTCATTGTCTTTGCATGCATGCACATGCGCCAACATGCACACACGCACACACACAAAAACACACACAGAGCTGCTTCTTAAAATTGTATGAAAAGTTTGTTAAAATATTTTGTTGGTGCTCGAGTTTTAAGTTGTATGCAATTGCATTTGGATGTGTTCATACCCTGTACTTTGTTGTAACATAATGGAATACCAGAGATCACACGCACACATGTACATGCGTCTTGTTATACGTGTACCTTGTCTGTCACCAGTTACAATGGGGAAGACGATGCATCCAACATGGCTGTGTTTGAAGTGAAGATGATATCAGGCTGGCTTCCAGAGAAACAGTCACTCAGGAAAGTGAGTCTAACCTCTTTCTTTCCAGCATGTTTTGTTTTAAATTACAGCATCTAGCAAAAACTCCCATCATTCAAGTGGCACTGCGTAGACACAAACTAAAACACAGGATATGGTTTCCTAGAGCATTTGTAAATGATGTTCGTTATGTTGTAATTTGCAAATCAAGTTACATGTGACATAAACAATTGATTTTCGTACATCTAACATCCGGTATTAAGCCATAAACCATTACAAACCATAAACTTACTTTTCTTTCGTGGAGTCGTAGATTAATACCTAGAAGTTTGCAGCCTGAAATGCCAGCCATCTAGGAGAAAGACATTAACATACCCACATACATATACACATACGCTAGCTCTGTAGTAGTTTGATTTATCCTCAAATCACATTGAAGTCAGCAGTCCAACTCATCATTTTTAATATGTGTCCCAATAACATATCGCTAGCGATCTCCAAGACTTCTGAATTTCGAAAGTTGGTTTCCTGCAGAACACAAGTTATTCTCAGCAACATGCCAAAAGTTGTATGTACACACAAAACATTAACTTCAGGTAGTCATGTTTAATAAACAACCCTTACAGACACATACGTACATTGCATGTGTGCTACCAGTTTCGATCCATGCAGTAAAATGAATAGAAAAACATCTGGTAGATGGCACCACTGGGAAGCAAGCCATTGGTTGGTCCATTTTTAAAACTACAACTTTCGTCTCTGTCCAAGTGTTTTAACCCTTTCAGAGTTTAATTTCCATGATCAAAACTTGCTCTGTGGAATCCTCTAATTCTCACTTGGATTCAGTATTCCACTACCATGCACAGAAGATTGCTCAATAGCAACATAATTATAACAAGAAAAAACATAAAACTGTACATTTTTTGAAAGCTGAATAAATGAGCTATCCAACAAGCCATAAATGATTACTAAAACACAAACAGATACATGGCAGTTACCAAGGAAAGCAATAAAAAAATGTATAGACATGTAAAAAGTGAATGTAGAATTTAACAGCTGGTTTGCTGAACTGTATTTCAATTTCTTAGAGCAGTTCTACAGTGTGCATATGTTAGAATATCTTTCTGCATCAGTGTGACTAATTTCCAACAGCTACATACACAGCAGTTGTCATTAAAATCAGTAATTGAACATGTCACTAAAAACAGAGAAGACAATTTGCCATGCTGTCAGTTGGTGTCATTACATTATTTGGTGGATTCTGTACATGCTTATATTGACAGTGTCCCATAATACAGAATCCATGTATCAAATACACTAGAGTTCCACTCATCATCCTAGTCCCAATTCAGGCAGATAATCCGAATCGTGATATTAAATGATTACTTTGTTTAAACGCATCGTGGAATGTTCAAAGTTGGTTGACGCCATTTTTTTGCTGGTCTGACATGACATCAGATGTGTCTAAGTTCGTCTTCGATAGCTTCTTTCCTTGTGCGATTTGCTTGAAGTTGCGAAAGTACCAGCTCTAGTCACATTCGTTTATACGTATCGGCTTAAAATCCACTGAATGCATTGTCGTTTTTGGCTTCAAATAATGCATTGAAATACACATGTGCAGTGCTGTTCGCTTCTGCCATTGTTTTTGCTCAGAAACCGTGACAAATCGCGATGGTGTTTGACGAAAATGTCGTGTTAACTCCAACGAAAGTAAACAATGCTGCCATTAGTGTGAAGCACATGGCTGCCTCAATCTGGCATTATCTTACTGGCATTATCTTACTCGTTGGGGACCTCGATCTGGCATTACCTTACTCGTTGGGGACCTGAACTTTCACTTCGACAATTCCACCAGTGCACATTCCAAACCAATTATAGACCTTCTCTCCACAACAAACCACCAGCAGCACGTTGCCCAGGCAACTCACGAGAAAGGCCACATCCTCGATGTTATCATAACAAGATGTGGTTAGCTGCCTCTTGAAGATATTAAATGTGATGATTCAGTCAATTCTGACCGTTACTGTTCACGATATATGTGACTCCTCTCGCGTCGCTACTCAACCACCAACTAAGCCAACTTGCTAAAACTCAATGATTACAAAACGGAGATCATCATCATCCAACCGAAAATTTTCTTCTTGATGATGTAATTATAGGAAACATGCGCGTGTAACCCAACACACACGCCAGAAACTTGAGGGTGACCTTTGATTCTAATATGTCCCTTGCGCGACACGTAAAAAACATTTGCAGAAATGCGTATTACCACCTCCATAGCACTGGACGTATTCGTCGATACTTAGACAAAGAACACACAAAAACAACTTGTGCAAGCGCTAGTCATTTTGCGAATTGACTGCTGCAATAGTCTTCATAATGGATTGCTAGCTACAGTAATTGAGAAACTACAACATGTACAAAATGCATGTGCTCGTAACATAATGATGCGGTCAAAACGAAACCATGTCACACCCAAGCTCTTGGAGCTGCACTGGCTGCCTGTGAAGGTCGCATTACTTTCAAGACCCTACTTCTCACTTTCAAATGCCTTCTTGGGCTCGTTCCTCCATATCTATCAGCACTTCTCTCTCCGTATCGCTACTGCTTAAACAACCCACTACCCATACTAAACTCGGCGAACGAGCATTCTCTTTTGCAGCTCCAAGAGCATGGAATCAACTGTCACTCACAGTGTGCCAATGCACTAGTGTCAAAATCAGTTTAAAATGGCACTGAAGATGAATCTTTTCACAAATTATTTTAATATCCGATGATCAATGATCATAGTTATTGATTCCTTTATTTTAATTAATTTAATATTATAATTATAATATTTTATTGTTTTAATAGCTTGCATACTTGTGTTTATTTATATATTTTAAGACAGTATCGTTGATTTTACTTAGTAACAATGATTGCATGGTATTTTTAACTATATATCGTATTATGTTATTTATTAATTTGCATTAACCATTGTAAAGTTCCCCAGAACAATTATTTGGATTGGGCGCTATATAAGAAATAAATTATTATTATTATTACCGCAAAGTCGCATATAGACCCCTCTAAACGCCCCTGTTTCTGCTGAAAATTCACTGTACGTAATAATATGTATCAAAGTTGCAACAGCTTTTATTGTTGGTAAGTAATATTACGTATCAAAGTCTGAAAGGGTTAAATTTTTGAATTATGTACCCCAATTGGTTGGATACCTTTGCAAAAGAGGATGGATATTGTGTCTCTATTAACTAAGTATAACCCTCAAGACAGTTGTATTTGTTATCACATATGATGATCATCAAATGAATTGAATAAATTATCTACAGACTGTAAATGCTACTAGTGTGAAAGAATATGTTTAAAAACAAAATTTACAAATATCAATATGGCAGGTTACACATAAATAAACAAATGTTGTTATCTCGATAAACTAATAGCTTCCTTGTCCGCTTATCTTCTCGGGTACTTATTTGAGCGGCAAACTTGTTAAATTATTAAAATTTTAGTTATGCAATTTATTGCAACACATCCAGACATTGTGTGCCTACTTACTGCAGATGATCATAAGACAGCCATCTTGCCACTAGTATCGTTGTGTGTTTCCGGGTGCGCACATGTGCGCAAAGTTCTCGTTTTATAATTGTCCTGATGTTTGTAGCTGCGACAAGACACTGAACTCGAGTTGAAGAAATTTGAAATAGACAACAACATGGTGAACTTTTACTTTGATGAGGTAGGTCACCTTTCATGTCGGTAACATAATCACCTCCAAGGACATGCAGATTGAATACATGTAGAAATAACAACTGGATATGATTCGGCATGCATTGTTGTCGTTGTCCTCTTTGTCACTGAAGTTCAGTTTGAGGCTGGCATCGATACTATTCATCGAATTGTTTTCTTCTGTCAATGATTCTGTTTCGCTGCCACCACACAGCTCCACTCTACCTACCTCTTGCTCTACACCCTCCTCCCAGTCTTACCAAATCTCTCTTCTCACACCTCTCCCATCCCAGTCACGGTCTTCACCTTCTACCCTCTCCTCTGAGCACATTTGCTATTTTTCCCTCAACTCTTCCATTTGTCTGATTCATTATCGTACATTTTGGTGGTCAAAATGATTTAACAACAAAAATGGTAACATTTCACAATGTGTACTATTTTCAGTTGACTCTCGTCTCTAAGTGTTTTTCGTTCAACGTGATACAAGAGGTCGAAGTGAAGGAGACGAAACCTGCATATGTCATTGTCTACGACTACTACAAGAAAGGTATTCCTGACATCGTGATACATTACAAAACAAAGCAATTACTGTACAATAAGGCTTCGAGGCTATATTTGGCGGAGATAGATCGTAGAAATTGGTGGTGCAGAAAAGTTGATAAACAAGTGGAATTACTGATTGATAAGTATTATTCTTGCCTTAATATCATTCATAAAGTTGCAATAAACATATATTGAGTAGCAGTTGTGCTTAAAGTTAGTTAGTTATGGTATTTTAGAATACCTTAGTATAGTGAGTGATAATAGGGTAACTCACTTAGGCTTCGGTAATTTGTAAACAAGATTTAACAAACCTGATTATGTGGTAGAATATATAGGAGATAAAGTAACAACCATCAAACTACTTACATAAGATAATATCTGTGTAAGCCAGTACTTGCTAGATATTTTGATTAGGTAGCATTGTTGTTAAAATTAAGCAAGGGCGATAGTCGGGCGGCGTAACCTAAATAAATAAAGCAGCCTAACGTAACGTAATTGATTGTATTTAAATTAGGTCACTACCGGTAATGTTAGCGTTCGTGTCAGGATAAATAGTTGGCTGTGTAATTGAAATTTGTAACCTAAAGTGTGCTGTAGTACACAGGAAACAGTCTTTATAAAGACTAAGTTAGTTAAGTTATTAAATAAATTCTGATCGGGATATGGCGCCTTGCAAGCGGCAAGTCAAGGCAAAGCGACACTTGGTGTGCGATCACTGCCACAGCTGGGTAGATTTTGCATTGTCTGGCTGTGGGAAGTCATGGGCAGAAACCATGGAGGAAGGATTCACCTTTCAGTGCATTGGGTGTTGGAAGGTGGAGTGTCTGCAGAAGGAGATAGTTAGGTTGACAGATATTGTGAAGGGAATGGAGATGGGAATTAGCAAGGAGGCAGGTCGAATGGAGAGAGACGACAGGGAGAGAGGTGAGAATACTGCAAGACTGAAGGAGAATAGCAGTGGCAAGAAAACTGAGGAAAGGAGATTGAGAGGAGGGAAGGTGATTGGAGGGGAAGAAAT
Organism: Paraescarpia echinospica; assembly: GCA_020002185.1. NCBI lineage: Eukaryota > Metazoa > Annelida > Polychaeta > Sabellida > Siboglinidae > Paraescarpia > Paraescarpia echinospica. The sequence continues at coordinate 184,016 of JAHLWY010000135.1, forward strand.
TGGAAAATCGACAACAGAAAACGTGACAAGCGTGAAGGTGACAGGGAAGAAAGTGACCGTAGAGAAGGAGGGAGGGAAGATGGGAAGGGAGAGGAGAGAGGAAAACGAGATGGGACGAACGAAGAAGGGACGAAAGGAAGTGAGAGAAAATGTGATAGAAGAGAAGTCGATAAAAGGGAAGGTGACAAGAGAAAAAGCGACAGGAAAGAATGGATCGGAAGAGAATGTGACAGGAGAGAAGACGACAGGGGGGAAAGACAACAAGCAGACAGATGCAAACCGAAGAAGGAGCTATTCTAAGGCAGTGATTGAGGGGGCAATGAGGAAAGAGAGGGTGTTTATGGGCGACTCCATTATGAGAAAGACGGACAAGGCACTGAGCGAGGGGAAGGACATCGTTGTTTGTTTACCGGGGGCTAGGATTGAACATGTAACTGACAGGGTAGAGAAGGTATTGGGACATGGCAAGGGGGGGTCTATACTGGTACATGTAGGAACAAATAATGCAGACAGGGAGGGAACAACTGCGATAGTACAGAAGTATAGACAGTTAGTGAGGAAGCTACAGAAGACGAGAGTTGAACAGGTTATTCTGTCAGGAATTTTGCCAGTAATGGGAGGAAGGGGGGCAACGTATAGAAACTGTAAGAGGATGGCGATCAACGCACTAGTTGAGCAGATGTGTGACGAAGAGGGGGTGGGATTCACAGATTTATGGGGATACTTTGTTGGGAGGGAAGATATGTACATGAGAGATGGCCTCCATCTTAGTGGAAAGGGGGCAGCAGTTTTCTCAGAGAACCTGCTGCGATCTGTTGACAGTGGGACAGGTTGTATCTATTTAAACTAGATTCGCAGGGGGGACTCACAGAAAAGCCTGAAAATGGAGGCATAGATAAAGACAGCACAAATAAATCAGCAAATAACAGTCTGGAAAACTCTTCTGAAGCTGGATATAAATGTGTTTGTTTAAATGCAAGGAGTATAGTAAACAAAAGAAATGAACTAAACATTATGGTAGAAGATATTGACCCTCATATAATAGGTATAACCGAATCCTGGACCACCACCGATATATCAGATGCTGAATTGGGACTGACAGGATATGTAATGTTTAGAAAAGATAGAATAGGAAGAAAGGGAGGTGGAGTTATTTTATATATTAAAGAATCTATTCAGGCTTATGAAATAAAATTAGAAAGAGAAGCAGATTGCGAAGAAGCTGTTTGGTGTAACATAGTTACAGGAAACTCAACGTTAACAGTTGGGTTAGTTTATCGAAGTCCAAACATAAGCATAGAAGAGAATGAAAAAATACAAAACGCTATAAGGGAAGTAAGCAAACGGGACTGTATTATTATGGGGGATTTTAACCATGGGCATATACAATGGAAATCTCTACAGAGTATGGGGAGTGAGGACCACAAGTTTTTAGTTTTAGTTCAAGATACATTCCTTTCTCAACATGTGCTAGAACCAACCAGGGGTGAGAATGTGTTAGACATAGTTTTGTCCTCACAGAATGAATTAGTTGACAATGTCAAGATATGTGAGCCACTGGGGAGTAGTGATCACAACCAGATACATTTTACCATCAAAGTAAAATCAGAAAGGAATAGTAAAAAGCAGTATAGGAGAAATTTCCACAAAGGAAGGTATAAGGACATGAGGAAATATTTAGCAAAGATAGACTGGAATAACACACTGAAAAATAAGACGGCAACAGAATGCTGGAATGTATTAAAGAGTGAAATTAAGTGCATAGTCGATAAATTTGTACCCTTCAAAAAACAAGGAAAACGGTCCAAAAAGAAACACTTATCGAAAGAAGCCATTAGAAAAATTAAGTACAAACAAATGATGTGGAAGTCATATAGATGTACTGGAAATGATGAAGACTACAACAGTTATAAAGAAGCACTTAACCAAGCTACAGCTGAAATTAGAAATTCAAAGAGAAGCTATGAACAACAATTAGCTAGTAATATAAAACATGACAGCAAGAGTTTTTATGCGTATGTTCGAAGCAAACAGAAAGTTCAAGATAAAGTCGGTCCTCTAGAAGATAGTGCTGGAAATATAATATCAGAGGGATTCTTAATGGCAGAAGACCTGAATGAGTACTTTAGTTCAGTGTTTACCAGGGAAGATATTAGTTCACTGCCAGTACCAGAGGCTAAGTTCAAGGGGGCAGATTCAGTCTATTTAGGACAATTAATTGTAACCCCGGAAATGGTATGTAAGAAAATAAGGGCTATGAAGGATAATAAATCACCTGGAGTGGATGGTATTCCACCCAAACTACTATTGGAAATTGTAGAACAAATTAGCATACCGCTTGCAACAGTTTTCAACTTGTCATTAGAAGAGGGAGTGGTTCCTTTAGAATGGAAAGAAGCAAACATTATACCGTTATTCAAAAAGGTTCGAGAAACAAGTCAGAGAACTATAGACCAGTGAGTTTAACATCAGTGATTTGTAAATTGTTAGAAAGACTAATTAAAGATCACATGGTGGATTTTCTTGTTAAACAAAACTTGATAAACCCATCTCAACATGGTTTTTTTAAAGCGAGGTCATGCTTAACAAATATGTTATGTTTTTGGAAGACATCACTAAGTGGGTAGATGAGGGATCACCAGTAGATATCGTCTACTTAGATTTTCAAAAAGCTTTCGACAAAGTACCACATCAAAGATTACTGCTTAAACTAAAGGCCCATGGCATAGGAAATGGTATAATAAACTGGATAGAACAATGGTTGATTGACAGAAGACAACGTGTAGTAGTTGATGGGGAGGCTTCAAACTGGAAATCGGTATTGAGTGGGGTACCACAGGGATCAGTATTAGGTCCTATATTATTCTTAATATATATCAACGATTTGGATGATGAAATAACAAGCAAGGTGTTGAAATTTGCGGATGATACAAAAGTGTTTAGAAGGATTAAAAGTGATGGAGATAGACAGCATTTACAAGATGATCTTGACAGGTTGATCAAATGGTCTGAAAAGTGGCAAATGCTGTTCAATTTTGGGAAATGTAAATGCCTCCACACAGGACATGGGAACGAAGAAGTAGAATATACAATGGGGGGTACTGTACTAAGTACTACTGTAAAAGAAAAGGACTTAGGGTTAACCATTAGTGCTGATATGAAGGTTTCAGAGCAGTGCGGAATTGCAGCTTCAAAGGGAAATCAAATCCTTGGATTAATTAGGCGAAACATAACGTATAAGGAAAAAGAGCTAATAATACCGCTGTACAAAACAATAGTTAGGCCTCATTTAGAATATTGTATTCAAGCGTGGAGGCCATATCGCAGGAAGGACATAGATATGCTAGAAAGAGTGCAGAGGAGAGCAACTAAAATGATACCAAAACTGAGGGATCTTAGTTACGAAATACGCCTAAAAAAATGCGGTTTAACAACACCAGAGACCAGGAGATTGAGAGGAGATCAGATAGAAGTGTTTAAAATATTGAAGGGTTATGAAAATATTGATAGAAATATTTTTTTCTCAGTTAAGAAAGATAGAAGGACTAGAGGACATGAACTTACATTGGCAAAGGAGCAGAGTAGATTGGATATAAGAAAGTTTTCATTGTCACAAAGGACTGTAAATGAATGGAACAGATTACCTGCTGATTGTGTTGGTGCTAGTAGCGTGAATATGTTTAAAAATAAAATCGACACATACCTCAGACGGGCGGGATACACATAGATAAAAGGGTCGGACTCTTGATAAGCCAAAGGGCTTCCTTGTCCACCTGCCACCTAGAGTTAATTCTCTGGGTGGCAATCTTGTTAAATCTTGTTAAATTTTAGAGAACCTATAGTTTTTTTGTAGGATTCTACAGAAAACCATAGAATATTCTATAGAATTCTATAGTTTTTAGATAATCTATAGTTTTCTGTAGAAATGTTATTTTAGTTTCTGTGGAAAATTTTAACCACTGTTTTAGAAACATGTATGTATTTTTTGTTATGTACATGTGGTGGATGTTACATATAAATATATATATATGTCAGTATGTCGTAAACTAAAACGATGCTACTGTATTATTTTATACCGAAACATGCTAAGCATAATTGTTATGAATCCGGCATCCCATAATGTTATTTATTACCCGTGAGTCATTTCGGCGCGTAACGTTTAATTTCAAACAGAAGAAGGCCAGATGTCCTAGCGCGAAGTCGGTACATTGCGGACAGAGTCATTATAATGAAGACATTTCGGCCATTCATGCCACGAGACAAACGGTAGGACGTTGCCAAAGATTGCAGTGTGTTGTTTTTATAACCATTTGATCCACAGAGTAAAATAGTGTTAACAATATTATGAAATAGTTATAGACAGACAGCCGTTTGCGTAACCGCCAATTCCAACCTGCATCGATGCAACGATTTTACCTCGTTTTCTATACCAAATCGATCATTCCGTCACTCCATTATTTGTGTATGTCGATTATTGTTTGAGGTACACACCGAGCATTATTTTCTGATCAATTATTTTACATTTAGCCAGATGGTAAAGTGGCCTCGACCCACTAGAGTAGATTTGCCTCAATTGTCGCTCATTTCGTTGTACATACCAACTAACCAACTGCATTGCCATGGCCACGTGAATGAATAATAAAAACAAGTAAAATGCAACACAGACTGTTAAAAAGTACCCTAAATTAAATGACAATAGAATGCAAATATGTGATCGATGATATGTGTGTGTTTCAAGTTCAAGCTTTTTACCTTGTTTGTGATGCATAGCCATAGCCTAGGCCATAGCCAGCTAGGGACTAGTGTAGCCTGTAGGTATACAATTAACATTTTTAGATATAAACATCAAGTCTATACTAATGTATGTAATGCCCAATGGCAATGCCAATGATTTAAACAACTATTTATTTTGATTCATAATAAAAATATTAACAATTTAGTTGTCTGTTTGTTAATGTTACTAATTCTGATAATAGTGATATATATAAAGGTAGATTACTGTCACAGTACTAGACCTACTTGTTCAAAAATTATATGGGTACCGATTACTGCCGATAATGGGAACCGGTGGCCAAGTGGTAAAGCACTGGTCGAGGAGACTGAACTCGAATCCAACTATCGGCCACAGTTTAAAAAAACTTGGTAAATTTTGTTCTCTTGGAAAATACACTAGGCCATTGGTCCTTTCTAACTGTTATCTGCCAGAGGAAATAAAAGATCCCACACATGCTAATTTGAGTCCATCCTGTAGTGTTGGGCATGTAGATGAGGATATTATGAGATAAAACCACAGTGCAACATTGTAATAATTGCTGAATAATAAGTATTTGTCAAAATGTTCCATATTTTAGATTTATGATGTATAATATAAGCCACACATATTGTATTTTTATTGTGTTCTGTTCCATTTATTTCAGGTTGGTCTCATCACTGATGTCCAAAAGCAAGATTTGTCCATTCTGACAGCACTGATACCAATATAAGTGGTATAGTGTTTGTGTGTATGCATTCTGAATTATTGAATATTATGATAACATACCATGTACAATTATAATGTATATATTGCAATACAAAACTCGTAATCAATTTATTTGACCAATAAATATTGTACATGTGTAAGGTTTCAGGGCAAAGCGCAATAGTGTAAATATCACCTTAAAATTGACATGATATTGAATATCTCAATACTACAAAATCATAATGACCGATATCTAGACCAAAACTATTTTATTACAGTAGAACCTGTCTTGGATAACCACCTGCTTTCTCGGTTCCTCTTGAAATTGACCATATTTTCAATGTTTGTTGACCTGTCATTGGCGACCACCCGTCTTGAAAGACCACTTTTGCTAGGCTGAAGTGGCGGTCACTCAAGACACCTTCTACTGTACATTTCAATTCTGCAATTTTGCCTAGGCAAATATGTCACCAGAGCCGCATGACGTTTATTGTATTTTACCCTTAAACCCTTCCTATATATACTATTGTTATGCACTGGTAATAATGCATGAGTGTATAAATACAGTGTGGTACGTACGCCACGTTCCAAGTAATGGAAGAAAATCATTCAACCATGCCAATTATGTTCAGTCAGAATGACTGACCCAACAACAGTTTCCAATCTAACATTCTAGAAGTGTTGAGAAACAACCCATCTTGCTTAGAGTCACTATCAACTGTTCACCCCTACCCTCTTGACACTCATGCCAAATGATTTCGGTTTTCTCTTTCTACCACACGTTTTCCTTGCTCTCTTTGTCAATATCAAATGGAATACCATGTTGTACCTGTTTCAAAATACCGTGGTAGTATACCAGCGGATATGGGTCAAATTCATTGACATGTATTTAAATACAAATAATCTTGAAGGGTTAAAATATGATGAAATGAAAAAGTATATATTTCAATACAAATATGTATTAAAGGTACTTATCAAAATTCTTTTTACAAAACCGCCAATAACAAAAATAATGGCAAATCTTATATTGAGATATGCTGTTTATCAACATGATTTGACGATGTTATGTACAAAAATGACATGAGATGTCGCTTACTGACTGGCAATCTTTGGTGTTTGTACCATGTATGAAAATACCATGTTGTACCTGTTTCAAAATACTATGGTAGTATACCCGAGTACAGTGTATATCAAGTCACTGGCATTGGAACAGGGAAGGGGGCGTTCCAAAAAAACCCACCTCGAGGTTCTCCAGACATCTCGATCTGCACCCCTTGAGGCTTGCTGAAAAAAATCACCTTAAAGCACTCTGAAAACCTAAATAATCACCCTCATTCCGCAATATTTAGGGGTAATCCTATCTCCAGCCCCCATACACCACAAACTGCACACCCCTTCCTAAATGTTGGGGAGCTAAGCTCCTAATCCACAAATATTAGGGACTAAGCCCCCCCAGCAGGTTCCAATGCCTATGTAAGTAAAACAAGTATTACCATGTTTAATTTGTTTCTTACATGGATGTTAATTGATGTGTATTTTAGCAGTAATATATTTAATGTTTCCAACAATATTTTTCTTGCTATCCCTGTTGTGAATGTCATTGTGACATGTAGTCTGTGCTATTTCAGATAATGACTCATTACTGTTCACAAGTATTTAAGGATTAATTTCTTGACATGTATACTCAATAGTCTATTTGTTGTATTTATCATATACTTAATTGTTCGTATTGTATTATAATGTATACATAAGGATTTGATAAATGATTTGTGTCATTATTAGCATAGCTTGCATTTATGTACATGTATGCTCAATATACTTTATTTTGTATTTGTTATATTTGGTCATTCAATATGCTTGGATATTACTGTAGATTGCCTGTGTGATTAATGTATTTGAATATATAATATAATACAAATATTTGAAGATTAACGTGCACCTCTGTTAATGAGTATGTCATACAGAATATTTTCTACAGGATATATTCTGTAGGATATATCCTACAGGAAATAGCCTATAGGATATTTCTTATAGGAAATATTCCATAGAAAATACTATAGGATATTTCCTATAGAGTATTCTATAAAAAAAACTATAGAAAATGTCCTGTAGTTTTCTATAGAAAACCGCAAAAATCCTGTAGTTTTCTATAGAAAATTTCCTATAGTTTTCTGTAGACAACCACAAAAAATCCTGTAGTTTTCTATAGAAAATTTCCTATAATTTTCTATGGAAAACTGCAAAAATCCTGTAGTTTTCTATAGAAAATTTCCTATAGTTTTCTATAGAAAACTGCGCAAAAATCCTGTACTTTTCTATAGAAAATTTCCTGTACTTTTCTGTAGAAAATTTCCTATAGTTTTCTATAGAAAATTTCCTATAGTTTTCTATAGAAAACTGCGCAAAAATCCTGTAGTTTTCTATAGAAAATTTCCTATAGTTTTCTATAGAAAACTATGCGCAAAAATTCTGTAGTTTTCTATAGAAAATCTATAGTTTTTTTTGCTAAGGGCACCCTTATCTCTGATCACTGGGCTGGCTGAGTGGAGCAGCCTGTGTATTGTGCATTGGCTGGGCTCCTGCCTGCCATTGTAATGAGCCTCATGGATGTTTAAATAAATCAGTAGACCACAATAGTGAACTCTGGAAGTGATATCATTGGCTGGATGACTGTAAAACTACATGGCGTCATGGCATAAACAACCTTTAACTGTACTACATGCGAGATTGCAGCTCACCAACTGTCCTGCAAGGTTTCTACAACCACTGGAAATCGGTATAAATAGCAGAGTATCGGGATAAATTTCAACAGTATTTGTAATAACGCATTAACTAATATATATAATCTTCACGAAACGGTCTACTCGAATATTTAATTTCCAGGTGTATCTTCACTGGCATGCATGTACCCTCCACTAAACATGGCAACATTTAATTCCATCATAACCCTTAATTTAATTATGGATTTCAAGGCCTCTTGGCCCATTTTGAGTCCTTTGGGCCAAAGGTCCAAGGGACTATTGCCATCACTGTGCGTCCGCCGTCCGCCGTTAGCTGCCGTATCTCAGAAACTGGTCAGCAACTTTTTTTCTAATTTTGCATAGACGTATATCTTAGGGTACTGCCACTATGCACAAGAAATCTGATTAAATCATTCTAAGGGCACCTCAGGGGCCCCCAAAGTGCAAAGGTTTTACATTATCTAGTGATGTGGTTTTGAGAAGGGCCCTTGAGACCACCCCCAACAGTATACGTTGTGTATTGTGCCAGAAACTGCCTGGGCCTCACTCCACTCTGCATTGTTCCATTGAGACCTTGACTAATCGTTAATTGGTCACAGGCAGAGCTGATACATTTGACCCCTGTTAAACTCAGTTGCCTGCAGCTTTTAAACTGTATCTTCAAAACTATTGATTTTCTATAATTGCAAGTTGTGTTTATTTTGATGTTCATTTAATTATTATAAAATGGTGTGACTGTGATGTCTATTGGTTAAAGATGTATTGTCACCTGTAGGTAACAAACATAGAAAATTAATATTCTGGACAACTGTAGAGTGAAATATCCTACACTTTATTTATATCAAATGCATTCTACTGTTCTGTTTACACTTACCATGCCTTGTGTAGACATGGTATTATGTAAATCAATTGTATCAATATATACAAATAATTACAGATTCACAATATAGTTGACATCTGAAACAACCAAATGTCAACAATTTGAAGAGTTGACACAGTTCCACCATACACAAGAAATCTGTACTTGATTGAATCATTCTAATGTCATTAGCACATAGTAGAAATACATTTTCAAGAAAATGTCTACATCATCATCACTAAGGTTGTAAATTTCACCAGATTTCATGTCAAGGCCCTTATAATTATGACTAACAGTGTTCAAAATTCAGGTAAATAACAAAGGAGACAAGTTTCCGCCTTGCTGTACCTCTACATCACATGAGAAGAAGGCTGACACAGCCTGGCCCTGTTTTTTTAAGTATTAAGTTATAGCATTATCAATACCACATGCCTTTTTGTTTATGAGTTTTTGTATTTGCATTAGTACCTCATTTTGCGTGAATGATCTGTTTATGTGTTCGTTTGACTGGGAAATCTTTCTTGGATCAAAAGGTATCTCACTAGCTGCAGTTTCACTTTCAGGTTTTTCAAAGTGGTTCATATACTTATCTAGTGAAATATTTCCACATTTTTCACTGCTCCATAACTTCGCCAATTTTTGTAGCAGTCATAATTTTTGAAAACGTGTAAAGCACCCTACCCGACCTTTAAAAGAATGTAAGAAAACAATGTTACAATTTTTCTAAATTATCACTCATTTGGGGTCACATATCGATATATTAGTCCAAAGGACTTCAGTGCCTCTTGGCCCACTTTTTGCAACTGTAATATTAAGGTTTGCATATCTTTCAGTGATGCACGTGAATACAGTTACTTTTATCTTGAAAATGTCATATCTCGGTCAAGTCGGAACATATTTGAAAATAAATAAAGGTCATGTCATGAGGACAGCGTGCATTCTCTCAGTCAAAATTAAACCACTATTTGCCTTTGAGCCTTTTAAGACAGAGACACTAAAATCTGAAATATTTCTGACATACCGCCCTCTCAAACGTTGGATGGGCTGGGAGGATATTTGCAGTGGTTAACGCCAAAATATGATGGCAAACCAGAAGGCTGGTTTTAATCCCCGAAACAAATTGATTTGGCTGCCCTACCGATTGGTACATCCATGTATTGTGTTGTGATAAGGGAATTGGTACATCCATGTATTGTGTTGTGATAAGGGAATTGGTACATCCATGCATTGTGTTCTGATAAGGGAATTGGTACATCCATGTATTGTGTTGTGATAAGGGAATTGGTACATCCATGCATTGTGTTCTGATAAGGGAATTGGTACATCCATGTATTGTGTTCTGATAAGGGAATTGGTACATCCATGTATTGTGTTCTGATAAGGGAATTGGTACATCCATGCATTGTGTTCTGATAAGGGAATTGGTACATCCATGTATTGTGTTCTGATAAGGGAATTGGTACATCCATGTATTGTGTTCTGATAAGGGAATTGGTACATCCATGCATTGTGTTCTGATAAGGGAATTGGTACATCCATGTATTGTGTTCTGATAAGGGAATTGGTACATCCATGCATTGTGTTCTGATAAGGGAATTGGTACATCCATGCATTGTGTTCTGATAAGGGAATTGGTACATCCATGTATTGTGTTCTGATAAGGGAATTGGTACATCCATGCATTGTGTTCTGATAAGGGAATTGGTACATCCATGCATTGTGTTCTGATAAGGGAATTGGTACATCCATGTATTGTGTTCTGATAAGGGAATTGGTACATCCATGTATTGTGTTCTGATAAGGGAATTGGTACATCCATGTATTGTGTTCTGATAAGGGAATTGGTACATCCATGTATTGTGTTCTGATAAGGGAATTGGTACATCCATGTATTGTGTTGTGATAAGGGAATTGGTACATCCATGCATTGTGTTCTGATAAGGGAATTGGTACATCCATGTATTGTGTTGTGATAAGGGAATTGGTACATCCATGCATTGTGTTCTGATAAGGGAATTGGTACATCCATGCATTGTGTTCTGATAAGGGAATTGGTACATCCATGTATTGTGTTCTGATAAGGGAATTGGTACATCCATGCATTGTGTTCTGATAAGGGAATTGGTACATCCATGCATTGTGTTCTGATAAGGGAATTGGTACATCCATGTATTGTGTTCTGATAAGGGAATTGGTACATCCATGTATTGTGTTCTGATAAGGGAATTGGTACATCCATGCATTGTGTTCTGATAAGGGAATTGGTACATCCATGCATTGTGTTCTGATAAGGGAATTGGTACATCCATGCATTGTGTTCTGATAAGGGAATTGGTACATCCATGCATTGTGTTCTGATAAGGGAATTGGTACATCCATGTATTGTGTTGTGATAAGGGAATTGGTACATCCATGTATTGTGTTCTGATAAGGGAATTGGTACATCCATGTATTGTGTTGTGATAAGGGAATTGGTACATCCATGTATTGTGTTCTGATAAGGGAATTGGTACATCCATGTATTGTGTTCTGATAAGGGAATTGGTACATCCATGCATTGTGTTCTGATAAGGGAATTGGTACATCCATGCATTGTGTTCTGATAAGGGAATTGGTACATCCATGTATTGTGTTGTGATAAGGGAATTGGTACATCCATGTATTGTGTTCTGATAAGGGAATTGGTACATCCATGTATTGTGTTCTGATAAGGGAATTGGTACATCCATGCATTGTGTTCTGATAAGGGAATTGGTACATCCATGTATTGTGTTCTGATAAGGGAATTGGTACATCCATGCATTGTGTTCTGATAAGGGAATTGGTACATCCATGCATTGTGTTCTGATAAGGGAATTGGTACATCCATGTATTGTGTTCTGATAAGGGAATTGGTACATCCATGCATGATGTGTTCTGATAAGGGAATTGGTACATCCATGCATTGTGTTCTGATAAGGGAATTGGTACATCCATGTATTGTGTTCTGATAAGGGAATTGGTACGTCCATGTATTGTGTTCTGATAAGGGAATTGGTACATCCATGCATTGTGTTCTGATAAGGGAATTGGTACATCCATGCATTGTGTTCTGATAAGGGAATTGGTACGTCCATGCATTGTGTTCTGATAAGGGAATTGGTACATCCATGCATTGTGTTCTGATAAGGGAATTGGTACATCCATGCATTGTGTTCTGATAAGGGAATTGGTACATCCATGCATTGTGTTCTGATAAGGGAATTGGTACATCCATGCATTGTGTTGTGATAAGGGAATTGGTACATCCATGCATTGTGTTCTGATAAGGGAATTGGTACATCCATGCATTGTGTTGTGATAAGGGAATTGGTACATCCATGCATTGTGTTCTGATAAGGGAATTGGTACATCCATGCATTGTGTTCTGATAAGGGAATTGGTACATCCATGCATTGTGTTCTGATAAGGGAATTGGTACATCCATGCATTGTGTTCTGATAAGGGAATTGGTACATCCATGCATTGTGTTCTGATAAGGGAATTGGTACATCCATGCATTGTGTTCTGATAAGGGAATTGGTACGTCCATGCATTGTGTTCTGATAAGGGAATTGGTACATCCATGCATTGTGTTCTGATAAGGGAATTGGTACATCCATGCATTGTGTTCTGATAAGGGAATTGGTACATCCATGCATTGTGTTCTGATAAGGGAATTGGTACATCCATGCATTGTGTTCTGATAAGGGAATTGGTACATCCATGTATTGTGTTCTGATAAGGGAATTGGTACATCCATGTATTGTGTTCTGATAAGGGAATTGGTACATCCATGCATTGTGTTCTGATAAGGGAATTGGTACATCCATGTATTGTGTTCTGATAAGGGAATTGGTACATCCATTGGTACATCCATTGTGTTCTGATAAGGGAATTGGTACATCCATGCATTGTGTTCTGATAAGGGAATTGGTACATCCATGCATTGTGTTCTGATAAGGGAATTGGTACATCCATGCATTGTGTTCTGATAAGGGAATTGGTACATCCATGCATTGTGTTCTGATAAGGGAATTGGTACATCCATGCATTGTGTTCTGATAAGGGAATTGGTACATCCATGCATTGTGTTCTGATAAGGGAATTGGTACATCCATGCATTGTGTTCTGATAAGGGAATTGGTACGTCCATGCATTGTGTTCTGATAAGGGAATTGGTACATCCATGCATTGTGTTCTGATAAGGGAATTGGTACATCCATGTATTGTGTTCTGATAAGGGAATTGGTACATCCATGCATTGTGTTCTGATAAGGGAATTGGTACATCCATGCATTGTGTTCTGATAAGGGAATTGGTACGTCCATGCATTGTGTTGTGATAAGGGAATTGGTACATCCATGCATTGTGTTCTGATAAGGGAATTGGTACATCCATGCATTGTGTTCTGATAAGGGAATTGGTACATCCATGCATTGTGTTCTGATAAGGGAATTGGTACATCCATGTATGTGTTCTGATAAGGAATTGGTACATCCATGCATTGTGTTCTGATAAGGGAATTGGTACATCCATGCATTGTGTTCTGATAAGGGAATTGGTACATCCATGCATTGTGTTCTGATAAGGGAATTGGTACATCCATGCATTGTGTTCTGATAAGGGAATTGGTACATCCATGCATTGTGTTCTGATAAGGGAATTGGTACATCCATGCATTGTGTTCTGATAAGGGAATTGGTACATCCATGCATTGTGTTCTGATAAGGGAATTGGTACATCCATGCATTGTGTTCTGATAAGGGAATTGGTACATCCATGCATTGTGTTCTGATAAGGGAATTGGTACATCCATGTATTGTGTTCTGATAAGGGAATTGGTACATCCATGCATTGTGTTCTGATAAGGGAATTGGTACGTCCATGCATTGTGTTCTGATAAGGGAATTGGTACGTCCATGCATTGTGTTCTGATAAGGGAATTGGTACATCCATGCATTGTGTTCTGATAAGGGAATTGGTACGTCCATGCATTGTGTTCTGATAAGGGAATTGGTACATCCATGCATTGTGTTCTGATAAGGGAATTGGTACATCCATGCATTGTGTTCTGATAAGGGAATTGGTACATCCATGCATTGTGTTCTGATAAGGGAATTGGTACATCCATGCATTGTGTTCTGATAAGGGAATTGGTACGTCCATGCATTGTGTTCTGATAAGGGAATTGGTACATCCATGCATTGTGTTCTGATAAGGGAATTGGTACATCCATGCATTGTGTTCTGATAAGGGAATTGGTACATCCATGCATTGTGTTCTGATAAGGGAATTGGTACGTCCATGCATTGTGTTCTGATAAGGGAATTGGTACATCCATGCATTGTGTTCTGATAAGGGAATTGGTACATCCATGCATTGTGTTCTGATAAGGGAATTGGTACATCCATGCATTGTGTTCTGATAAGGGAATTGGTACATCCATGCATTGTGTTCTGATAAGGGAATTGGTACATCCATGCATTGTGTTCTGATAAGGGAATTGGTACATCCATGCATTGTGTTCTGATAAGGGAATTGGTACATCCATGCATTGTGTTCTGATAAGGGAATTGGTACATCCATGCATTGTGTTCTGATAAGGGAATTGGTACATCCATGCATTGTGTTCTGATAAGGGAATTGGTACATCCATGCATTGTGTTCTGATAAGGGAATTGGTACATCCATGCATTATGTGTTCTGATAAAGGAATTGGTTATAAAGATGTTGTCTGTTTTCTTCAGAACTCTTCCAGAAGTTGCCGTACAGCCTAACAAATGATCTGTGCAACGTAGTAGGAGGAAATCAATCAAGACTGAGGCAGTACTGCTAGGGGACAGCACTGGAGTGGTAGGTGTCCGCGAAGGGGCAGCACTGAAGTGGTATATTGTACGCTAGAGGTCAGCACTGTATTGTTACGTTTCTGCCAGTATAAATTTCTGCAGTTTCAACATGGATGGTAGTAAAGTCTAAAATATTTGTTGCAGATTTGTTAAGAAAACGTGGTTTATTCGTGTAGCGCATACCATCACTCCACATAGCTCTACTGGTAAACTACACAGAGGCATACTAATATTACCAGATTGCAGTTACAGATTATTTATTATTTTGTTCGATAATTAGTTGGGAGTAGTTACCACATTTGCACTAACAAGGTAACACAGAGTACGGTGGCGTTGTGATAAGAGCTCACACTCTCAATGAAGACATTTTGCATTCAAACCCTCTTACATCGACTTCGAACCTTGGGCAAGTTCGTTCACTCTGCGTTGCTCCAGTTCACTCAGCTGTATGAATGAGTACCTGGCTACAGACAGTGATGGATATATTATTATTATAATAATTATAATGCCAGATTTTTAACGCCATTAGCCGCCATATCTCAGAAACCGTTCAGCAACTTGTTCTCCAATTTTGCATAGACAAACTGGTAAATTTTCACGTTTTGTATTTAAAACTCTTCAGTAACTTTTTCTCTGATTTTGCATAGACATTTCATGTGGTAGATCCACAATACACAAGAAATCTGTATTTGACTGAATCATTCTAACGGCCCCCCAAAATTTTGGCCTATTTTCTTAAAAACTGCAGTAATCTGCAGTAACTTTTTTATCTAATTTGGTATCGACATTCCATGTGGTAGTGCCATTATACACAAGAAATCTGTATTTGCTTCAATTTTCATAAACAACCTAATACTGTGCTACATGTGCTACATGCTACATTGCAGCTCACCAACTCTGCAAGGTTTCTACAACCACTGGAAATCGGCCTAAATAGCAGAGTATCAGGATAAAATTTAACAGTATTTTTAATAACACATAAACTAGTATATGCAATCTTCACGAAGCGGTCTACTCGAATATTTTATTTCCAGGTGTATCTTCACTGGCATGCATATAGTCTCCACTAAACATGTTAACATTTTACTTCCATCATAACCCTTAATGATCTGTAACTATGATTCACCAAAAAACATTTGATTAATAATTACCTACAGGGTTGTTTGATTTATGCCGGGCTGAAACTGTTTCTGCCCGAAGAAACATCAACAGTAGGAAATACATGCCATTGTTAGGCAAACGTGTTCTTTTTATAGATAATGTCAGTTTCTTTCTGTACCTGTCTATGTATAATAACCATTTGTCCGCCCTGCTCACAATAAACATCACATGAATGATAAAAGGAAGATCACTGCCACTTAACTTGTGGATTATTATTATTATAAAACTGCTCTGCTACAGCTTGGTGGACAGTTAATTAGTGGCTAAAGCTCAAATATAATCATAACCCTTAATGATCTGTAACTAGGATTCACCAAAAAACATTTGATTAATAATTACAAACAATATAGTCCAAAGGACTTCAGGACCTCTTGGCCCATTTTTCTCTCCATATGAGTCAATATTTGACAACTGAACAAAATGGTGTCGCCAACATTCAACATTTTTTTTAATGCATTCAGTACGCATAGCTACTTGTTTTAATTATGCATGGTATACATTTCCACATGTATGTGTTATCATTGGATGTTTTTTTTTAAATTGTCACGTGCAAAGAAAAAAATATAACCAACACTAGTATCACCCTACCGAAATTGCATGTCACCAACGACATAGCGGCTCAATTGCCAGCTATTATTCGGCTTATATGTGTTGATGAAACACATGATGATACATTACAGAGGACTGTCAGTAACTCTCCTGCTGATACCTGTGCATGATTTAGGAAACAAATGGTATGTCGCCAATTGTGTCATTAGCGTAACATTGTATTTAAATGCTACCACATAAATTATCAGACAAACAATTTCCATGTGACACATATCGTAAGATGTCTACATATAACATGTGCATTTCAGTGGGAAGACCGAATGTAGATAGATAGTTTAGTTTTTTGTATACGTTTTTGAACTGTTCACAATTGTCCTCTCGGTGTGTGTCATAAGAGAACGGCATATAGATCTGACGTGCAAAGGCGATACATTTTCCCCAAAACACCAGAATGTGTATTCAGCGTGTATGAACGATCCTAACAAGAAATAGTTGCGACTAATGAAACGTTTCAGTCTCGTGGGTACAATATTATCCGAAAAGTCATTAGCGTCACATGTTATTAGCATCACACTTGTGTCATTAGAGTCACATTTTTGTTATTGGCGTCACGCTGACCTATACATAAAATGACTGAAAATATGTTTAATTAGGCAAAATAGTCTTGTATGCCTACAATTTGATCAAAAGAAATAAAAATGTGGACAAGGATTGTATTGCGTGAACTATTATGGTGAAGGGTAATGACACCTGGATATTTATATATTTTAAAGCTTTAAATCCTCCGTGTCCCAGTTTGCAGGGTAAAGCATGGAAATGGACATCTTTTTGAAAACCATACTGTATCATTTTGCTAAGACAACTATTTGTTTCAGATTATAAAGCGTTTCAAGCATTTTAAAACTAAAAATAAGTTTGCAATTAATGATATATTTTTGTTTTATTATTAAATATTAAAAAAGAAAATGATTTATTATCTGTACCTTTTTCATTGGGCAAAATATTGAAGTATGCATACAATTTGATTAAAATAAATAAAAAATGTTGACAAAGATTGAATTGCATGAACTATATGGTAAAAGATAAGCACGTGATGCTAATGACACTAGGGTCTACATGTCCAAAACTGTTTATTCTGTCTGAATCCCACTTTGCAATAAAAGGCGTGGACATGGATAATTTTATGTACTACATATATTATACAATAACATACAGGCACAATCTGTTAACTTATTTGAAATTTTTTTTAGGAGATCAAAAAACCTTATTTTAAGTAAGTTGAAGTTGTCAAATGTTCACCCATGTATACCTTTATTTATATGTATTTTCGCTGTACGTTTGAAGCACCAAAATAGAAAATTGGCTGGGGAATAATTTTTTTTATTCCATTAAGCAATTCCGATTCCAATCACTCTGCTTTCACGTCAACCGTTCCTGGTTTCAATTCCACCCAAACTGTTTCCAATTCCACTACTTTCATATTGACTGATTCCAGAATTGGAGTCAGAATCAGATTTTGATTCCGATATCGGAATCAACCCGGGTCTGAGTTGTTAATGTGCTGCTGTTTGCAGGAGGCGTCAACAAGCGTCTGTTGATGATGACAGGAGACACTCGTCTGGTGTACAGGGCGGATACGTCTCTGCCAGCTAAGCTTCGCCTCGACTCCGACGTCACAATTGTACCCCTCCTCACCGACCGCATCATCAGGGATACGCACTGCCCTAGGCGATGGGCCTAGATAACGTCACACGGAGGTCCTGTCTGTCTCGCAGTACAGGACGTACACACAGGGCAGACACAGGCGGAAGATGTACACATGGAGGTGTATATTACTGTATACTTGGTACTGAGTACATACCTTGTACATGTGGTAATGTGTACATGACTTGTACACAATGAACTGCGTGCATAACTTGTACACGAGGACCTTTGTACAGGACATGTGCACACAGAACTGTGTACGCGTCATGTCCACATGCAGCTGTGTCCATGACGTGTTTAATGTAGTGCCGCAGAATTATCTGCCCGGATGCCAGAGACTTGTATTGCACAAAAGGAAGAGTGTCCATTGCTTTGCCTGTTTACTAATTACATTGTTGTATTAGATGTATCAATAAAAATATGTGGTTTTATATAGGCATCACTATTTTATAAACACTATACATGTTAGGTACAATGTGTGATTACATATGTTTTTACTTTGTGGCATGAATATTGAGAACAATGTTCTTTCGTAACTACTTTAATTTGACAGTCAAATAACATATCTTTAACTAAAGAATTTGCTCAAATAATGATGTATTGTACTATATTCATCAGGCTACAGATACACTTAATTTGTACTATGAATAGTACGTCTGCATAATAGATTGGAAAGACTTGCTTAATTGTTGATGGGCATTATGTTATACATGCAAATGTAAATATTGATGAGGAATGAATATGGTGCAGCATGGAGCAGCTCTTACAATATCGGCATGCGGTGTCGGTGGATGTCAAGAAATGTTACTATATCGGCTTGCGGTGTCGGTGGACGTCAAGAAATGTTACTATATCGGCTTGCGGTGTTGGTGGATGTCAAGAAATGTTACTATATCGGCTTGCGGTGTTAGTGGATATAAACAAATTTCACGGTTTTGTGTCATGTGAGATGAACAGGTGAATACTGAGGACATGTTTTGTAATCTGATGCATTTAAATGGGTATGTTATTAGTAGTATTCGTATTTCAGTAACAAAATGACTGGTAACATTTGTTCAAAGCTGTTTTATATTATTACATATGTATTTCTATAAGGTGCAGCATGAACGTGCTTTCTTACAATATCGGCTTGCGGTGTCAGTGGATATCAAGAAATGTCACACTTTTTGTGTCATGTCCATCACCATAATAAATAGTAATGGGCTTACGCCACTTCTTTGCATCAATCCGATATTACCTGGAAACTCTTCCGACATTCCAGATCGAACTACAACTCTTCCTGTTGTTGTTTCATACATTGAACCTTCTCCAGGTCCACAAGTCCCACTGCCATTCTCCCTTGCATCTCCAACATCTTCTCCACCAGCTGTCTCAATGCAAGCATCGCATCCGTCGTCCCCCTGCCTTTTCTGACTCTCTGTTGTTCTTCACCTAATTCCTGTTCTACTCTCTTTCGAATCCTCCCATCCAAGATCCTCTCTAGCAGCTTCTTGATGTGACTTAGAAGTGTGATGCCTCTGTATTTCCCTGGATCTTGCACATCTCCCTTCCTCTGCCATATTGCGACAATTAGCTCTGTCAACCACTCTTCTGGTACTTTACCTTGCCTTATACATGTATTCATCAGCCTCTTTGTCCAGCTGATTCCACCCTCCCCTGCTGCCGTTACTATCCCAACACGCATCTCATCGATACCAGGTGCTCCCCCCTTCTTCATCCCTTTCAACCCAGTCTGCATCTATGTAGCAGTAATATCGGCTAACTCCACTGTAGGGACACTAAACATACAGTTTCGTTCACTGGTATCGACGAACGCATTGCCGACGGACAAACCGGCCACCTCGCGCACCGTCAGCGAGTACATTCTAGATTCCGAAGAGTATGTAACGACTGCAGAAGACATGCTGTTTGAGGCGGGATGCTACGTCGACAGCCACCAGCCTCGGCCTTCGACCACCTCGACCGAGGCGTCTACTGAAAGTGTCATTCCGACCAATGACTCACGACGACTGTCGCTTGTGGTTCGCGCAGCTGGAAGATGTGTTTCAATCACAAGGCATTACGTCGCAAATCAACAAGTTTGCTGCACTAACAACTCTGTTAACAGAGGAAGAGGCGTACGTGGTGCGGGATTTGACGATGCTGGGCAGCGAGCGTCCCGCCGATGTTTTTGAAGCGGCGAAGTCGCTCTTCGTCCAACGTTTCGAGCTGACCGTCCACCAGCGGCTCACAAGTGCCCTCGCCATGGGCGGCATGGAGGCCGACGAGAAGCCTTCACAGTGGATGGCTCGCTTCAGGCACGCGGGTGGTGATTGGACGCGGGAAGACGTCGAACGTTGGGCACTCCTGCGACGCCTTCCGTCCTCGCTACGAACAATGCTTGAGATGCCATCGCCACCACTGCCCATGGAGGAGTTGTTGCGCAAGGCGGATGCACTCTATGTCACGCTACCTCCCGCAACAGTGTCTAACGTCAACGTGACGTCGCCTGAACTCGTCACCGCTGTCTACGCGTGTGACGTTTCGGCTGTCAGCGCATTATTCCGAAATCGTGGGAGTGACAAACACAATGATGACAGAAAGTCGAAATCACGCGAAGCAGTCAGATTGAAATCGAACATTGTACACTGCTGGTATCATCAGAAGTTCGGCGATCAGGCAAATTTCTGCAGTGGACCGCCTTGCCCGCGACATCGTCCTGACTTGCCAAAGGGAAAGAGTGCGCGCTCGGGAAACGCCACGGGCGGTCAGTAATCGGCGTCGTGACTGGCTCGCCCGCCTCACTCAACAAACGACTCCTCTTCGTAGCGGGTTTCTTAGTGGACTGTTTCTCGGCAGTATTAGTTTTACCGCCGACTCCTGAGGAGAAACGCTCTTCCAGTCCCACCGAGCACAACCTGTCATCTGCAAACGCGATATCCGCTCCCTGCACTGCCTACCTTCAACGAACGACTCGCGGGTTGCACAGTGTTCAGCAAGGTTGATCTGAAACAAGCGTTTCAGCAAGTGTGCGTCGATGAGTCGTCCCAAGAAAAAACAGCGATCATCACTACGCTCGGTCTCTTCAAGTTCCTCCGCATGCCGTACGGTCTGAAAAACGCGGCGCAATGTAATCAGTTGCTTAGCGATTTGCCATTCGCATACTTTGTTTATATGGATGATCTGATCGTAGGCAGCTCGAACAGAGAGGAACATGTGAGGGATCTGAGACGACTCTTCCAGCGTCTAAAGGAGACGGGGTTACTGCTGAACCGGGACAAGTGTCAACTTGGACGTGCATCACTTACGTTTCTTGGTCATGTGGTAGACTCGCAAGGCATTGCAATTCCCCCGGAGCGAGTAGAGGCCATCAGACGGTTTCCGGTGCCAACGACCCCAAAAGAGTTGGAACGCTTCTTGGGAATCTGTGCATTTTTCCATCGCTTCGTGCCGCATGCATCCGGGAAAATGGCATCGCTTTCACGATTGAAGAGCGTCAACCGCTAGAAGGATTTCGAAGAGGCGTGGCTGCCGGAACATGACCGCGCGTTTGCGGACGTGAAAGCCGCGATCGCTACCGCCACTCTACTTGTCCACCCTCTGCTAGACGCGCCGACCGAGATTTGGTGTGATGCGTCCAACATCGAGGTTGGGGCTGTTCTTGTTCAACTTCAACGCGGAATGTGGAAACCGCTCAGCTTCTGGAGTAGGCAACTTGACAAAGCACAGCGCAACTACTCGGCCACGGACCGAGAACTGCTCGCTGTGTCATACTCGGTAGACAAGTTCCGTTCGTACCTCGAAGGTCAGCCTATCATCGTTCGGACGGACCACAAGCCTCTTGTTGGTTCCGTTACCAAGAAGGCTGACACTGCACTTCCGATCCCGCGACGCCATTTACTCAAAATCGCACAGTTTGTGTACCAACTACACTACCTGAAGGGAGAACGGAACGGCGTCGCTGATGCACTGTCTCAGGTGCTGTTGCAGTCGAAAGTAGCCACGCGATGAACGCCATCGGCATCTGGTCGTCGCAGCAGGATGATCTGTGCCATGCAGATACCTTACCGACAGAAGGATCGCGTCATGCGATACAGGAAGACGTGCTCGTTGATCAGATGTTCGTACAGCGACTCAAACATCCGCGAGACATGCATAGGAAGCAGCAACGGGCTCCGGTATTTGTTCCAGCAACGCCGTCACTCAATGTTACCAACACGTCATTGGCAGACTGCGTGACAACACCGGCTTCATCAGAGGTGTCAACTTCGTCTTCACCCTCCACTCGTCATGAGTTCTCAGACGCTGATAACCGTATTGCGTCAGTGCAAGCGTGTTGTGCGATTTTCACACCACGACCAGCACAACTCGTCGCCTTGCCTTCACCTTCAGATATCCGGTCTGTACAAGAACACGATCAGCCATTGCAGAACTGGATTGCTCATCATCGTTCTTCGGCATCCAGGTTCAGACCAGCCTTGGTCGAATGTGAGGACGGCACTAGTGTGTGGGCGGACATCAGCGCTACGCTCGCGCGCATTCTCGTTCCGACCACGCTACAGCGCATTGTGTTTGACAATTTCCATCGTCTCGCACACCCAGGTTTAAAGGCCGGACTGATCCTCATCAAGCGTTCCTACTGGTGGCAAGGTATCAGCAGGGATGTCGCGAAATGGACGAAATCGTGTGAATCTTGCCAGAAAGCCAAGATTCACGTGCATACGAAAATGCCACTGGAACGATTGCCTGCGCCTACTAAACGATTCAGCCATATTCACATCGATATAGTTGGTCCACTAAACCCAGTGTGTGAAGGCAAGAACACTTTGCTTACTATCATCGACATATGGACAGGCTGGCCAGAGGCTTACCCCATGACGATGCACGGTGACGCAGCAAACGCTAAAGCATGTGCAACGGTGCTAGTGCGTGAGTGGCTCTCCAGGTGGGACGTGCCAGATGTCATCACATCCGACCGCGGGTCCCAGTTCGTGTCAGACTTGTGGTTGGAGGTTTGCAGCCTGATGGGAATTGCACGAGACCCAACTACAAGTTACCATCCCCACCACAATGGGAAAATTGAACGTATGCATCGTTGTTTGAAGAACTCTCTTCGCGCCCGTCTTCTCGGACGGACGAATTGGCTAGCAGAACTCCCGTGGGTGATGCTTGGATTGAGAGCGGCAGCTAACCTCGACACTGGTGTTTCTCCGTCCATCCTAGTCACTGGTCAGCAACCTGCACTACCAGGCCAGCTGGTTGTACAGCGAGCTAGTATCGATGACACCTCCTCGTTCGGCAAAGAGTTGTCATCGGCTACGGCGGCTCAGACATTCAACGAAAATCTGTGGCATGGAAAACGGCGAGGTCGCTCACATGTTCCGCACGATCTGTGGACGGCGACGCGAGTGTTAGTGCGCGCAGACAAGGTGCAACCGTCCCTCGTTCCGAAGTACACGGGCCCATTTCGGGTTTTGCGCCGCTGGGGCAAGTGCTTCCGTCTGCAGATGGAGAATCGCGAGGATACTGTCTCAGTGAACAGACTACGACCTTTCTACGAGGACGAGACGGATCGTCGTGAACCGACCACCGACGTCGTCGGCACAGCAAACGGCGATATGAACGACGATCGTGTGGAAGATTTGGTCGTGCGGCGGTCTAACAGAACAGTGCGTACGCCGATTCGATTCAGAGACATTGTCTAAAACGCTACTGTCGTGACTGGCGCGGGGTATACTGTAGGGACACTAAACATACAGTTTCGTTCACTGGTATCGACGACGGAAACTAGAGAAATACAGTTTGTCATTTATTACTCACACTGTTGTTTGTTATCGTCTTTATTGTGCTTATATTCACGGTCTCAACACCACTTTCCCTTCTACATACGATGGTAAGTCCAAGTCATTGTTATTTCCTTTCTGGTTCAGAAGCCCCTTGATGTAGTTTCCCCAGACCTACAACGTTGCTTCTTGTTCTGTCACTAACTTCCCATTTCTATCCTTGATCACCGTCCCACCTTTCCCGTCCTTACTATTCTCATTCCTGTTTCGGACAATTCTGTATATCATCTTCTTTCCACCATCCTCATCTAGCGTGTTGTACACATCAGCGTGCATGTTCCCACAAATGCTTCTTTGTACTTTGTCATTCTTCCTCCAGACTGCCAACTTCTTCACTGAGCTCTTCATAGTTACTGTCACCCGCTCCTTGTATTCAACAACGACATCGTCTTTGCACCTCCACCACTTAATAGTCCTGCGGACCATGGTCTTAGTTTGGTTATTCTTCTACACACGCACAACGAACACCTCTGGCTTGTGCTGTGTCGTGGCGTGCTCTCCAGCTACCGCTTTGCAGTCCTTAATCTTCCCTAGCTGCTGCCTCAGGAATATCAGCACATCCTGTTCCGTCTTGTGATGTCCAATTCTGTATGTAATTAGCCACTGCTAAGCCATTTATAGCCATCAGTTCAACCATAGATCGACCCTCTCTATTCCTCACTCCCCACCCGTGTCTGCCAACACTCTCCTCTTCACCTGGTTCCGCTACTCCAACATGTGCATTGAAGTCTCCCGCCATACGCAACATCACCTCCAGCTCCACCAATCCCATCACCCTCTCCAAAGCATCCCTGAACTCCTCTTTCTCTGCCTCCATCCTTCCTGTCTGTGGCCCGTAGACAGACATAACACACACCAGCTGTTTCCTAATCATCAGCCATGTCATCATTATGTGTCCCTTCCATCTTTCAGCTGGAGCCAACGTCTTACTGATCTCTTCTGATACAATGATACCAACTCCATTATTTTTTCCATCTCCTCCTGCGGGTAGTAGCTATAATCCACCCATCAGCATTCTCGCTCTATCCCCCATCCATTTCGTGTCTGTATACACAGCACCTCCAAACATCTCGCCTTCTCTCCTTCATCTCCACCACCTCAACGTCTTACCTGCTCAGTGAACCAACATTCAACCTGCCTAATGGTTTAGTAATACTAGTAATTAATATCGGTTTATATATAGCATCTATAATCTCACATATCCGAGCGCAGCGTTTTTCTAAGCATTATATTATAATAGGGGACGCGAAAAATAATAAATTAGACCAAGGACAGCCAAACCTTAAGGATGAAAATACACCTCCAAGCATCTTGCCTTCTCTCCTTCATCTCCACCACTTGAACGTCTTAACCGCTCATTGAACCGACATTCAAACTGCCTAATGATTTAGTAATAATAGTAATTAATCTAGGTTTATATGTATATAGCGTCAATAATCTCACACATCCGAGCGCAGAGTTTTTCTGAGCATTATATTATAATAGGGGATGCGCAAAATAATCAATTAGACTTATTAGACCAATACGCCAAAACCTTTAGGGTGAAAATGCCATTTTTGAACACACAGCAGGAAGCAGGCAGATCGACGACTGAAAGCAGTCGCTAGGCTGTCAAGCCCACCGACAAACAATGGGTTGGCATCTTCGATACGCGCATCGTCTCCGCAACAAGTTTATCTGGTAAACTTGCTTTATGTAAACACTTCCGCTGCAACATCGCCAGTATGTGTACGACTATAGATAGCTGCGCCGCCTGACGGACTGTGTGTCAGGCCCACGAGCCTCGTGTTGAGTGTTTCGACCATGCTTGATTTGCGGTTTGTTGTGCGCGCGTAGGCCCCGATAAATATCCTCAATAAATCGTTCTACTCTTTGCATTGATGGTGTCTAATTGCACGGAGCTTCAGTGTAATCTATTGACCATAGTGGCGTGGTGGCAGCGGTCCAAAAGACCCACGCGCAACAAAAAACTTAAAACATTGGTCACTCGCACTAACAGCTTCGAACCACAATTAAGGATAAGGTTACTTTTATTTTTCCCAATAGCATTTAAACAAATACAAATTATGTAAATATATGCACACACACACATATATATATATACTAACATATGTAACAATATCGAAATGCAATACAACTGAAGGTATGTAGTCAGCAAAATATATATTTGGCACAAAACGAAAGAAATAGCTGTGGGATGGGAGACTGCTATTAAGATAAGAACTGATCGCTATCGTAGGAGCCACCCAGAAAAAAAATCATATATATTCTTAATGTATCTAATCCTAAGTTTCTTTATAACAAGAAGATGACTACATTCTTGAGAACACCATAAACAGGATGGTCATAAATATTGTGATTGATTATGATTTGTGTAAATCACATGTTTGGTAATGATTTTGATATTTATGAGGTCAGATTTTCAGTTACTGTATTCAAGTACTATCTTAAGGTAATTTCCATCACAGTTGGTATTGTAGAACGCAGCTTTCGTAGGGGCTAGTGTCCGGTAGTACTGGACACGCAACTCAGTATAGGAAAAATGGTGGTCGTTGGTCCTGCCACGTCGCCACGTGCGCTCACGCAGACGGACCTGACCTTTCAGCTCGTCCAGTTGCCGACACCGCAACCGAGTACGTGGTCTCTACATTTCGCCTAATTAATCCAAGGATTTGATTTCCCTTTGAAGCTACAATTCCGCACTGCTCTGAAACCTTCATATCAGCACTAATGGTTAACCATAAGTCCTTTTATTTTACAGTAGTACTTAGTATAGTACCCACCATTGTATATTCTACACCTCCGTTCCCATGTCCTGTGTGGAGGCATTTACATTTCCCCAAATTGAACAGCATTTGCCATTTTTCAGATCATTTCATCAACCTGTCAAGATCATCTTGTAAATGATGTGTATATCCATCACTTTTAATCCTTCTAAACACATTTGTATCATCCGCAAATTTCAACTCTTCGCTTGTTATTGTTGTGATATGCCCTACGGGCCGACGCGGATGAACACAATAAAACAGTTCCGTTCACATCTAACATGCCGTTCACATCATTAGCACGATAACGACAATACTTGTAACCGAACCGATAACACAACATGGTGGCCGATATGGTGATCAGAATCGACGACGGCTAAAGAATCGAGTGTGAGTGTTGGGGGAAGGCAATAACGCTACGATGTCATGTTAGAGATGGAAGTTGCACGTGGCTGCGCGCGGAACTTTGAGAAAAATGGCTGCGGGGCATTGTATGTGGCAAGCCGGGATGGTGTTTAACGCTATGCGGAGGCGACACCTAGCGTAGAAGGCTGAACTGAACGAGATGGCCGCCAAGTTCAATCCTCCAAAGGAATTCGATTTTCTGCCGGAAAGCTGGTCTGAACGGATCAGTCGCTGGTCGAGGTTTCGTACAGTAACAAGACTGGACAACGAAGACGACAGCTTGCAGATAGACAGCCTGATACACAGTATGGGCTCGAGGGCAGAATCGATTTTCTCTAGTCTGGGCCTGAGCGAGGAACAGCTGCGTAGATACGACGCGGTGAAGCGAGCCTTTGATGAATACTTCAGCCCCAGGCGGTATGTCATCTACGAGAGGGCTAAATTCTTTCGGCGCGTTCAAGCTGAGGGGGAAACAGTGGAGCAGTTTATACGTGTGTTGAACGAATCGGCCGACCGATGCGAATTCCCAGATCGCTCTACTCAAATTCGCGATCGCATAGTCGTCGGCATCCTGGATCAGACGGTATCCCGGGAAATGCTGAGAATGGACATATCCCTACTGACGGAGTCGAAAGCGGTGTCCATGGCTCGTCAAGCCGAAGAAGTTGAGAAGCATATGCGCGACCTGAATCTACCAAAGTCCGTGGATGAAGTGAAGTCGAGCCGTCGACGCAAGCCTAGAGTGGCGCCATCCAGAGGACAGTCGAATACTAAGTTTAGAAGTGACACTTCAGATAAGCGCAGTGTTCCGTGTACTCGCTGTGGTAGATTGTCGCATAGAGATGGTAAATGTGCTGCCATAGATCGCAAATGTAATTTGTGTTTCACAATAGGCCATTTTGCATGCTGCTGCAAGTCTAAAACGAGCGTGCCGAGAAGGGCAAGGGTTAATCAAACGTGTCGTTCCTGGGCGAGATCGATAGCAAGTCTAGTAGTTGGTCTCAACAAGTCTATGTCGATGGGTTACATTTACCAGTGCAGTTCAAGTTAGATACTGGTGCAGATGTGTCAGTTGTGCCGAGTAGACTATGTAAACACGTGAAGTGGCGTCCTACCGTAAAGCGATTGCTAGGACCTGGTAACTTGCGTATACCCGGGTTAGGCGAGTTTGACAGTGTACTCAGAGTAGATTCACATGAATGCTGTGAACGATTGTATGTCGTCGACCAATCGAATGCACTACTGAGTAGAGATGCGTGTGTAAAACTTGGGTTGATTACGTGTCACGTCAGCGATGTTAGCTCGAGCAAGTTTAACAGTGAGTTTAAACAGATGTTTCAGGGGTTAAGTCAGATTAGCGAGGAGTACGATGTCCAGTTGCAAGCGGACGCACGTCCATTCGCAATATACACTTCTCGTAACGTCCCATACCCACTGGTAGACAAGGTCAAGGTTGAGCTAGATCAAATGTTGGCCCAAAAAGTGATCTTTGCAGTGGACCAACCCACGGAGTGGTGCGCACCGATGGTGATCGTGCCGAAGGGAGGCAAGGACGAGAAGGTGAGAATCTGTGTAGATTTCACGGAATTGAACAAGTCAGTTCGTAGGAATGTATATCCTATGGCCGATGTGGAAGCCAGTCTGGCTAAGCTAGGCGCAGGCAAAGTTTTCACGAAACTTGACGCTAATTCCGGGTTCTGGCAGATCCCTCTCTCCGAACAATCCAAACTGCTTACAACATTCCTAACGCCGCGTTCAATCGTCTGCCGTTTGGGCTTTTCGAAGATCGTGTCTAAAATCCTAGACGGGGTCGAGGGTGTAATTTGTCATATGGATGACATTTGCATCTGGGGAGCGTCTCTCCAAGAACATGACGATCGCGTTCGCCGTGTCTTGACCCGTCTAAGGAACGCAGGCATGACGCTGAATGCGTCAAAGAGTGAGTTTGGTGTTAGTCAGATCAGATTCCTCGGTCACGTGATAACGAGCACAGGTGTGCGCGCGAATCCAGAGGCTGTACAGGGCCTGATTGACTTCAAAACCCCAACGACTGTGAGTGACGTGCGTAGCTTTCTGGGAATGGCTAATCAGTTAAGCAAGTTCTCACAAAAGCTCAGTGAACTCAGTCAGCCGATGCGCGACTTATTGTGCAGCAATACCGAGTGGTATTGGGGAGATGCACAGGAGAGAGCTTTCCGTGACGTAAAAAACGAACTTTCAAAGTCCGTTGAACTTGCCGTGTATGATCCCGAGAAGGAGACTGTTATTCAGTCAGATGCTAGTCGACACGTTATCTCAAATTCAGATAGACGGTACTCTCCGAATGGTGTGCGCAGCATCACGATCGTTGACGGAGACAGAACAACGATATGCCACAATCGAACAAGAGGCTTTGGCGATTGTTTGGGCATGCGAAAAGTTTCGCAACTACATCGTTGGTCTCCAGGTCCGAATCCAAACGGATCATAAGCCATTGGTCCCACTGTTCAATGGCATTAACTTAGATAAGCTACCAGTGCGAATTCAGAGATTTCGACTTCGCATGATGAGATACTGTTACACAGTCGAGTATATCACAGGGAAAGACAATGTTGTTGCTGATGCATTGTCGCGGTCTACCGCCAGTCCTACGAAGGTAGATGAACTTTTTGTAGAGGAGGTAGAGTCCTATGCAGAACAGTCGATAAACTTTTGTGCGTCTCCTAAACGGTTAGTCGAAATGCGTCGACTTCAGGCTCATGACGAAGTGCTAAAGTATGTGCGAACTAGTTGGCATCCGTACATATCGTCTGCTGATTCTTTTCTCAGACCGTTCTGGGAAAGCAGAGGGCAACTCACGATCGTAGATGACGTTCTTGTGTATGAGAACAGGATCGTGATCCCGTAATCTGAACGTCTTGACGTTCTCCAGCGTCTACATGAGGGTCACCTCGCGATAACCAAATGTCGCGAACGTGCCAAACAGTTGGTTTGGTGGCCTGGCATGACTCAGAGAATCGCAGAGATGGTACGAAACTGCAACACATGTCGCATACAGGCCAATGATGTTGCTGAGCCGCTGTTGCCAACAGCGTTTCCGACCAGACCGTGGGAACATGTAGGCAATGACCTGTTTTACTGCTAGAAACGTTGGTACTTGCTGCTAGTAGAATACTACTCTCGTTTCATTGAGGTGTCATTGCTAGCTGAGCTCAGTACTCATGAAGTGATCGAGCACATGAAGTCACACTTCGCTCGTCATGGTATTCCCGAGATACTTACGTCGGACAATGGTCCGCAGTATGCATCAGACGAATTCCGCAAGTTCTCGGAAGGAAAGTACTACTTTCAACACGTGACTAGTTCCCCCAGGTACCCACAATCCAACGGGGCGGCCGAACGCGCCGTGCGGACGATCAAGTCGATCATGAAAAAGGCATATGATCCATACTTGGGTTTGCTTGCGTATCGGACGTCACCGCTAGACAATGGTGTATCGCCTGCTGAACTTCTGATGGGTAGGAAGTTGAGATCCACTGTTCCAGCGCATCCTAAGGTGTTACAGCCTGAGTTGCCTAACGCAGTACAGGTTCGTCATAAAGAGGCTGAGTCGAGGGCTTCGTCGAAGCTAAACTTCGACAGGAAGCACCGTGCGAAGGAGCTTCATCCACTCTCTGTAGGAGACGATGTGCGGATCACTGATCTCAAACGTCCTGCTAAGGTAGTCGACACTAACCCTGGTACACTTCGTTCCTATGTTGTCGATAGTGACGGCAGCAGTGTCCGTCGCAATCGCAGGACTCTGAGAGAACTCAGTCAGCCACCAATCGATCCTCCGGTCGTGCAATCTGAGGAGCTCATTAACGTGAAAGTGTCGCGTTACGGTAGACATATCAAGCCAGTTCAGATGCTTGATCTGTAGTAATTGTGTTTAGCTAATGTTTATAGCTAGTTCAGCTAACGTTTATATCTACCAGTTAGTTAATGTGTACATTAACTGTCAGCCCAATTAATGTTGTGTGTAGCCTACTTAAACAAGCATATTTCAGGATACACACACTTATGATTGTATGTATGTTACAGTTTAGTTATTACTATTGTATTAATTGACATACATTAGCCTTACGACAACTCATGCATCGTTCAGTTGTAATGCAAGTTTTATTCGTAATCAATAATTATTATTGCATTCTTAGAAGGGAGGTGTTGTGATATGCCCTACGGGCCGACGAGGATGAACACAATAAAACAGTTCCGTTCACATCTAACATGCCGTTCACATCATTAGCACGATAACGACAATACTTGTAACCGAACCGATAACACAACAATTATATCATCATCCAAATCGTTGATATATATTAAGAATAATATAGGTCCTAGTACTCATCCCTGTGGTACCCCACTCAATACCAGTTTGAAGCGTCCCCATCAAATACTACACGTTGTCTTCTGTCAATCAGCCATTTTTCTATCCAGTTTATTATACCATTTCCTATGCCATGGGCCTTTATTTTAATAATCTTTTATGTGGTACTTTGTCGAAAGCTTTTTAAAAATCTAAGTAGATGATATCTATTGGTGATCCCTCATCTACCCACTTAATGATGTCTTAAAAAAAAACATATTTGTTAAGAAAGACCTCGCTTTTAAAAACCCATGTTGAGATGGGTTTATCAAGTTATGTTTAACAAGAAAATCCACCATGTGATCTTTAATTAGTCTTTCTAGTAATTTAAAAATCACTGATGTTAAACTCACTGGTCTATAGTTCTCTGACTTGTTTCTCGAACATTTAAATATCGGTATAATGTTTGCCTATTTCCATTCTAAAGAAACCATTCCCTCTTCTAATGACATATTGAAAACTGTAGCAAGTGGTACGCTAATTTGTTCTACAATTTCCAATAGTAGTTTGGGAGGAATCCCATCCACTGCAGGTGATTTATTATCCTTCATAACCCTTATTTTCTTAGCTACCATTTCCGGGGTTATAATTAACTGTCCTAAATAGTCTGAATCTGCCCCACTGAACTTAGGCTCTGTTACTGGCAGTGAACTGATATCTTCCCTGGTAAACACTGAACTAAAACACTCATTCAGGTCTTGTGCCATTCAGAATCCCTCTGATATTATATTTCCAGCACTATCTTTTAGAAGACCGACCTTATCCTGAACTTTCTGTTTGCATCGAGCATATGCATAAAAACTCTTGCTGCCATGTTTTATATTACTAGCTAATTTTTTTTCATAGCTTCTCTTTGAATTTCTAATTTCAGCTGTAGCGTGGTTAAGTGCTTCTTTATAAATGTTGTAGTCTTCATCATTTCCAGGACATATATATGACTTCCGCATCATTTGTTTATACTTAATTTTTCTAATGGCTTCTTTCGATAAGTGTTTATTTTTGGACCGTTCCCCTTGTTTTTTGAAGGGTACAAATTTATCGACTATGCACTTAATTTCACTGTTGGTGTCTTATGCTTCAGTGTGTTATTTCAGTCTATCTTTGCTAAATATTTCCTCATGTCGTTATACCTTCCAATGTGGCAATTTCTCCTATACCGCTTTTTGCTATTCCTTTCTGATTTTACTTTGATGGTAAAATGTGTCTGGTTGTGATCTCTACTCCCCAGTGGCTCACATATCTTGACATTGTCAAGTAATTCATTCTGTGATGACAAAACTATGTCTAACACATTCTCACTTCTAGTTGGTTCTAGCACACGTTGAGAAAGGAAAGTATCTTGTACTAAAACTAAAAACTGGTGGTCCTCACTCCCCATACTCTGTAGAGATTTTTACTGTATATGCCCATGGTTAAAATCCCCCATAATAATACAGTCCCGTTTGCTTATTTCCCTTATAGCGCTTTGTATTTTTTCATTCTCTTCTATGCTTATGTTTGGACTTCGATAAACTAACCCAACTGTTAACGTTGAGTTTCCTGTAACTATGTTACACCATACAGCTTCTTTGCAATCTGCTTCTCTTTCTAATTTGATTTCATAAGCCTGGATAGATTATTTAATATATAAAATAACTCCACCTCCCTCTGTTCCTATTCTATCTTTCCTAAACATTACATATCCTGTCAGTCCCAATTCGGCATCTGATAAATCGGTGGTGGTCCATGATTCGATTATATATATTATGTGAGGGTCAATATCTTCTTGTTTACTATACTCCTTGCATTTAAACAAACACATGTATATCCAGCTTCAGAAGAGTTTTTTTCCAGACTGTTGCTGATTTATTTGTGCTGTCTTTATCTATGCCTCCAGTTTCAGGCTTCTCTGTGAGTCCCCCCTGCGGATCTATTTTAAATAGATGCAACCTGTCCCACTGTCAACAGATCGCAGCAGGTTCTCTGAGAAAACTGCTGCCCCCTTTCCACTAAGATGGAGGCTTTATGTCAATTGATGTAGGACTGTCCTAAAATGTTTTGGCAGTTGGCCTTGGTTTAAATTTATACTAGTTTTAGCAAAGTTTTATAATGTTTCAGATTGTATATTTTGCGTGTGCATGATGGGAGGCAGAGAGACAAGCGTGTACGTATGTTGACGTCACAACGCCAAGAATTCATCGTACATTTTAAATGTTACTTGGTAATAAAAACTCTGAATCTTACAAAGTGTTATTTACATGCAAGTGTACAGAACAATACAATGCATTACTTGACGTGTGTTCCTTTGTTGTTGGTTACAGAGAACTGTGGCTGTCCATCCTACATCACATTGTTGGCATCCATGAATGACTGGGGAGGGAACGTGACATTTCACAAATATGCACATGCTGCAGCCGCGGAGGGTGAGAGACGACAATGTACCTGGAGTAAGGCTCACGGGCATTCCCCGCCCTCAAGTCAGTCGTCACCGCACGCCATGTTCAGCAAGCCCTTCCCCAGCTCACCAAATACTGCCAGTCTGCCACACTGGACAGTTGGAGTTGTATCACAGCTACATTCTCAAATACTGCCCCAACAGACAGCACTTCTACGAAGGTATTATTACTAAAAACAACCACAACTTTTACACGGGAAAAGCATTTTAAAGTTCACTGAATGCTAATCAGTCATAAGGTAAATAACAGCAGCTTACTAACACCATATAGACTGGTGTGTTGTTTGCGGGAATTTTATTAGAATGCCGTATGTACTATTCTTCATTGTAGGAAAGAAAGCAAGGTTGATGCTGTCTGCTCTGGCGTGGAACTACTGACCACATCCCTACCCAGCCCACCCTGTTGAGACTGATGTTATGTGGTCTAAACAACACAAGCAACGGGTGCTGTTTTACAGCCTACCTAACAGACCACAGCAGGTGCCCACCAACCAATGCTGATGGAACGAGTGTGAGATGTTTTCATGAGAAATATCACATTGCCACTGATCACAGTCCCAGCGGGGGTTACAGTCACTGGGGTAGATGTGCCAAAACGAGAGAAGGAGGATCTGCTGGCAGCAAGAGTCAGTCGATTTGTAAATAAATACTGCCACCATCCACCTATTGCTTCATAGGTCACACGTGCATTGTCTTGTTTAGTCTTTGTGATAGTATCGCCATCTGGCGTATTAAGTTCCACCAGTTACGGTTAAATAGTTCATCACTATACATATAGATGGCATGGTATTGTTCTAGAAAGATCTGCTAGCCGGGATGGGGAACTCACTTCCGCCCAGATGCACCACGATGTTGACATGAGTAATTAAACAGTTATGTTACAATACACGTTGTCAGATTATTATAGAGTACCGTAGAGTACCATTCCAGTCTTCAAGTGCAGAGTGATATTGTCGTGTTGTTCCCCATCGAGGGCAGGGAACCTTGATCTTATTTAATAGCGATCCGCAAGCGATACGTCACAATCTCATAAATATTCATGAGCTAGCCGGTGCCCGCACCGGAAGTCAGACATGGTCAGGCAGGCCTCGAGCAGCGTCCATTGTATTTGTTCGACGAAGTGTTTAATGGCATCAATCAAAATGATTACGTTGAGTAAAGACGATGTTTTAAGGGCGCATTTCAAAGGAAAAGAGGTTGACGAACACACCAACTTACACTACAGTACAACTCAAGCGGTGGTTAGAGTGCAGTACTGAAGAAGTTTGGTAAAAGAACGGATCTGCTGAAGCAGTATGTACACAAGTTCACAACTGAGTAATCAGATTTGGTCCACGTGTCATGATGTTAATATCGATGGTAGTTATTATAACATTTTTATAATACAAACAATTGATGGGAAATTGACCGCCAAATAACGGGAGATGGTATTTTGTGGGGGCCGAAATGTGGGCTGGGCCCAGTACTCTGCATTTTGATTAATACTAATATGGATCAAAATGACAACATATAAGTTATACTATATATATATTATAGTATGATATACCCATGGCCTATAATATAGGGCAAGGCATATGTGACACTCTTTTGTAACAGGAGATTGATTACCCGATGTTACAATGAGCAACATCGCCAGCCACAACCCACTATAATAGTATGCTTCAAATGTTTATAAAATAAAAATTGTAGAACTTCAAAGCAATTATTAATTTTAATAAGTCCACAGAAAGCCTACCAACTACTTTTGTTTTACGTAAATATTACAAAATGGTTTGTACAATAAAATTTTATTAAGACGTACAATAACATTAACAGTGAAAGAGTTTAATTATCAGACACAGTATGCATTGGTGACCTAATGAATTACATCATATTTTATACGTGTCAATTCTTTTCAGATGCAAAGACTGTATTGCAGCTGGGCGGCAGGATGACATTGATGTCAAAGTTGACCACGGAAAATGGTATGAGGAGAAGTTGAAAGAGCTGTTCGCGGACACAGACCATACCGCTAAGCCAGCTGTCTTTCCCATCTTCGGATGGAAGGACTTCTTTGTCGGATGCCTAACCGGTAGTACCATCACTCTTCAACTACGGGCATGTTTACCTGTGGTTAGTTGAATCGATGCCAAAGTTATCCATTACGTTTCATGAAAGTGATGAAGATGATGACAACTGTGTTGTGACAGAGAAACCTCTCGGGCGTGGGGAACAATATGTGAAGTCGGGGAATGTGAAAGGTGTAAAGGTGAAAGTGACAGATGACACAGTGCACTTCAAAGCAGTTGACGCATCAATGAAGTCAACTTCCTACACTGTGTCAGCGTCACTGTCTCCAGTGAGTGGTGCAGTACGAGATGCAAGCTGTCACTACAAGGCATCCGCTCTTTGACTGCATAATGTTGGAGATGGTGCACATGCAGTATTCAGTTCATTTTGTAGTATCGTGGTTTCTACGTTGGTCTGAAGCCCACTCTTATCGTAAACTGTCTGACAACCAGCATCTGTCATGTCGACTTGACTTGCAAACACAACAAGATCTGTCTATGTACCCACGGCATGGCTCTGAAATGTAAAAAAAAGTATAAATGTGCAGGCTGTGTATCTATTATTATATTTTCTAGTGAAAATGAAATGTTCACAGATAATAATTGTTTTTAAAATTTATCTTCGTGTAAAAATCACATGTTTGTTTATTACTATTTAAGTCAGGCCACATAGATCTGATATTTTCTTAGACCAAACAAACATTCAGATACCCCTAGACATGCCATATGAAACCTTGGTCTATAATTATTTAAGAAATGTATTTGTAGTAATTGTAGATTCAATATATGTTCTGTCATTAGTAAATAAAGATACATTCAGAACTGAAACTGCAACCATTATAATTGATTTGACTTGTTGACGCTTGTACCTTTGAGAACTCGTGTTATCTCGGCACAAGTCAAAGTGAGCAGTGCTTCAGCAGCAGCCAACTCTT
This sequence comes from Paraescarpia echinospica, assembly GCA_020002185.1. Taxonomy (NCBI): domain Eukaryota; kingdom Metazoa; phylum Annelida; class Polychaeta; order Sabellida; family Siboglinidae; genus Paraescarpia; species Paraescarpia echinospica. The sequence goes on from JAHLWY010000135.1 coordinate 221,151, forward strand.
CCAGCTTATCGTCAAGTCTTTCTCGTTGTTGGGGTAGTATCACTAACTGTACGAATTGTTGGCGGTTTTCTTGGTGCCCGTGTGAATTTCTTAAGGTGTCAATGTAACCAATATTATGATAACTGATGTATGTAAAGATAGCAATGTTTGCTAATTGAGTCAAGAACATAAAACATTAATAATTGACACAATCCATTAGGGCAGGCCATATTTTTATTAGAAAAATACAGTAAGACTGTGGGTTAAACATGTTTTCTTTGGTAGCTTCAATCCACTTCTAAAATGTTAGGCTGTATTACTGTAGGCTTAGCCTTAGCCTAGCGCTAGGACCAAGTAGGCCCTGTACTACTGTAGGATATTGCTAGATCACACACGATTTCCATCAGTGGTATTACGACCGTACACCAAACCGATTTAGTTAAATATCACGATAATAATACGTTAAAATGTATTACATGGCTATGCCCACATCCATAGGTTTGGCCTTAGGCTTAGTTGCTCTGTTTGCTGCAGTGACTGTGTCGGTGTGTGTAACTGCAGCACGAAGTCCAAACTGTTCTATGTACAGCGCTGTACTACCTTCTTGGGGGCAAGCTGTATGTGTAGCTGGATTTGGATGATCGGTAGTTGGTCCCTTTCCACCAACAAAATGCTTACTGCAAATAAATGTCATTTTCTTGACAAGGTCGACGTTCAACTGTTCTTTCGTCTGTCCACAACGCCGAATCCATTTCTCGCAGTGCGTTTTTGATTAAGGAAATTCAAGAAGAAAACTCCGGTCTGTCAGCAAACCGGCTGTCGCTATTGCATGTCCGGTCTGTCAGCAAACCGGCTGTCGCTATTGCATGTCCTGCTATAATTACTATTACAACAATTTAAAACGCAGGAATGAGACACCAGCTACTCGTTAAATGCCAGCCACACTCGAGCTGCTTGTCTGACTTCCGGTTGTCTTAATTAAGCTTCGCGACCTTGACCGCGGCCGTCGCGCTAAAAATACCTCGCTTGCGGTGTGCTATTGCACGTTAGTAAAACTCTCCGTACACTTCGTCCCAGCTAGCCATGCATGCGTGTCTGTATGCACCCCACTCGAGAGACCTGAAATAAATTAGGTTCAACTAAATGTACACAGCTGACATTGTAAATAAGTGACATGAAAAGTGACTCTAGAATGACATTGTTGATTTATTGTTTAACATTAAACATGTGTTCATCTGGAATGAGGCAAAATATTGATAGATTTTTCATATCTTTGACTTTGTATAGCTAGTGCTACTTTGATGTTGTATTATGTTAATTATTAATACATTTCATTACATATTTAACAACATATTTCTCTGTTCTTGTAACAACACATGTTTGCTTGTTGGAGGGTCTAGTTGCCAGTTATTTAACCGTATATGTGTTCATCTGGAATGAGGCAAAATATTGATAGATTTTTTCATATCTTTGACTTTGTATAGCTAGTGCTACTTTGATGTTGTATTATGTTAATTATTAATACATTTCATTACATATTTAATAACATATTTCTCTGTTCTTGTAACAAAACATGTTTGCTTGTTGGAGGGTCTAGTTGCCAGTTATTTAACCGTATATGTGTTCATCTGGAATGAGGCAAAATATTGATAGATTTTTTCATATCTTTGACTTTGTATAGCTAGTGCTACTTTGATGTTGTATTATGTTAATTATTAATACATTTCATTACATATTTAACAACATATTTCTCTGTTCTTGTAACAACACATGTTTGCTTGTTGGAGGGTCTAGTTGCCAGTTATTTAACCGTATATGGTTCATGACAATTATAACTTTCCGCAGCATCAAGTGCTCCAAACACATAACTCCAAATCCCTAGCTGTTTGTAACGCACAGCGGTCCACGTGTAACAAATAATTAAGCATTAAATATAGTTTTATACGAATTGTAAGCAAACATGGATTAGTATTCTGAATTTCACTGAGAATGCTTACGATCCTTTTCCTGTATTCATCCCACTATTATACTATTATACCTGGGTCCCTAGAAATATCAACATTTCAAGCAGATTAAGGAAGGCTGTTTTGAAATGTGCCAATATTTGCTCAAAATAGTGGCTAATTCGTTTGTTACCAAAACAAATGGGGGCATTGGTTGAACAAAGTTCAATATATATTTTACTCAAAGAAACCCGCTCTAAATGTTGGGCAGAAAAATTACAGTACATGTATTTGCAAAAGTTTAAAACAATTCTATATATCTGCCATGTGTTTAAAATTAATATTGCAACATGTGCTGCTCATATACATGCGTAGCCTTTACTGCGAATATGACGACTGTCGACTGGATACAACAAAAGGGGAGTTAATTCCTGTTTTGTTCTCTATCATAGCTCTACCTTCGGGCACTTTTGGAACATGATTCATGGAACCACTCAAGTACATTTCTTTTAAAGGGCATAGCCTTGGGCGATATTCGCATAAAACGTAAAACTGGACACGTCAAACACTTGAGTCCAGCGGCACTGAGGGTGAGATCTGACTAAGTCTAAAGTCAACTAAGTGTAAGAGGTAGGTAGTGATCTCGGCCTGGGTGAGCTTGGCCTGCTTCGGTGAACTCGGCCAGTGACCTCGGCCGGTGCGGCAGTGATCTCGGCCTGAATAGCCAGCGATCTCGGACTTTTTGAGGGAGTATAGCTGGCGAGAAATAATGATATGTAGACATAATAATATAGTGTTTGTAACACGAAATCAATAAGTTATATTAATCTATATGCTACAATACGCAATGGAATAAAGATGTGTTGACGATCAGTCGTGATCTTATTCGTACCTTACCGCAAGTGCATACCTTATGAACGGTCAATAGTTGCCCAAGTTTGTGCAGTGAGGCTGTTTGAAGCCTCAAGGTTTAGTTTTCTATAGTTGTCTTCCTAAGCTATACTGATTTATTGATTTTCGTGCTATTGTTGTTATTGTTAATGTCACAATTACGTAACCAAGTTATTATTACTGTATACAATAATCAGCTTTAAAATATTACGTGTACGTTAGAAAGGGTATATGTCATCTGCTTCATAATCCTTCTTAATTCTCTTTTCATGTTGTCTATATTTGATTTGTGTCCGTTCAGAAAGTGTGAAAGTAACTGGCTTGCTACTCTTGCATTGCTTCATTGAGCAGATCTGTTCATGTTGTTTGTCTTTGATTTGTGTGCTGTGAGAATGTGTCGAGTCAGGCGGTAGTAATCGACTGTCTACTCTTGCGTTGCATCACGCAGTACAATGTCACAACGAACGCGCGCCAAGACGTCCTCCACGGGTGAGCGCGGTGTCGACGGCGTGTGTGAAAGCCCGCGACCACAAGAGGATTTCTCAATGAAAAAAGCCCTGCTAGATCTCCTGAAGGATGGTACTACCATCCAGACAATCGCCACGTCAATCAGTGAAACATTAATCAAAGAACTTCTAAAAACGCCCACTTTCATGGACATTCTCGTCACATCAATCTTAGACTCTGACAACTTCAAAAAAATCAAGGAAGAGTTGTACCAAGCATGCTGCATGGACATGACCAAAACATCCACAGCAATAACTGCAGTTGAAAATAAAGTACGCAGGCTCGAACAGGTAAATGTGGTGTTGGCTGACCAGATAGACGACTTGGAGCAGTACAGCCGTCGCAATTGCCTGGTCTTTCATGGCATCCATGAACAACAAAAGGAGACGACGACCAACATGTGCAGCAAGTCGCTAGGGGTCACGCTAGACTGCAAAAGCATCGACCGCAGCCATCGACTGGGAAAACTACAAGGCGATAAACCACGCCCGATCATTGTGAAGTTTGCGCAATACGAACAACGACAAAAGATCTCCGCAGCAAAACGTAAACTGAAAGGAACAAAACATTTCATAACTGAGAACTTAACAAAAAGACGCAGTGTGTTGCTGACGAAAGCGCGATCTGCTGCCGGGATGCGAGCAACATGGACTATGGCCGGTCGGGTTGTGTGTCTACTATCATCCGGGCGCCAGGTAAACATTACCACCGAGCGCCAACTCAAACAACTTGAACGCTAAGTGAAGTGACTCCCGAAACGAACAACGACTGGTGTAATGTATAATAACATGGCAGTGTGTATGCAAGCCGTGGGAATTTTGCCACCATGCTTTAGCATTATTAATATGCCTAATCATACTGTTCTTTTATTTGTTTTTTTTGTCTTTTTTCCTGCTTGTTTTGTTCCTCTGCAACGTGTTGGCTAAGCCCTCTTTGTCTAGTTTAATGCCAAGGCATAGGTTGTCGTTAAATAGCATGATCCCTGTTATTTTATAATTTTGTAACTATCGAAATAACACTGTATCCAAACACATTTTGTCTAGATTAACGCCACAGCATAGGCTGTTTTACAAAATGCTATCATTGAGCTCTTCGGTATCTCTACTGTTCTCCTTATAGTCCAGTCAATCTATGGTTCAACCTCAAACAAATAGCAATAGTAAGTTTTGAGGCATTTTTAGATTCTACTGTATATTTATGTTACCAGAAAAAAGTCCACCAAAATCTACCTGGTGGAACATTGTCATTTTCGCATATTGCCAAGTGGTCGTACGTGTCACTGGAATTTAGGGGGGTACACATAAGTAATGTTGTACAACCTAGTTTCGGTGAGAATACTATAAAGATGATGTATATCGTTGGAAAGGTAATGCATTTTGCTGTGTAATGGTACCTAACAAGTATCAGTGCAATGGATATTAAGGTCAGAATCGTATTCTAAACACATTTACAAATTATCGCAATTTACATGTACCCCGATTTTCGGCCTAGTCCAGTCAATCTATGGTTTAGCCTCAAACAAATCGTAATAGCAAACATTACGGCAATTTTAGTCCACAAAAATTCACGTGGTGGAACATTTTCATTTCTGACGATAGTGACAAGTGGTCGAAAGTCGCTGACGGTTACCTTTGTCATAGTAAAATCTAGGGAAAGGACTTATTTAAGCTGAATATTCTATATTCTGTACGCCATTGGAAGTGGTATGGATAGATTAATACAACGATATACATCAAGTTTAATTCCATTTAGTAATAACATGAACATTATTTTCTAAACACAGTGAAACCCGAATTTTAGCCGCCATGGGGAGAAGCTTTGCGAACAACCAAATTTTGCTTACATCATTTATACAGTCATAAACTTGTTTATTTCAACAGAGTTTATGACCTGAGTTACTGTTTCTAAATAGTAACACCGTTTTCATGAATATGTTAGTATGTTTTGTATTTGGGTGATATTTTAACTCGGATACGTACTCCAATATCAGTTATCTTCAACAAACCCTTGCACTATAAAAATTGCAGTGAGGTGTGTGCGTACATCCTTATTATTGCTTAACATGTAGTGTTATTTACTGGTATTTGACACGTTCAAACACTGTTTAACGATCATTACTTTAGTGTCCTTTGCATGAAAACAACAGCCCCCAGCTTTCTCAAGCTCTTTGCTCAATAAGTTGATGAATATGTGCTTGTTTTCCCTGTTGGCCAAAAACTCCTCCTTTGGGAGGAGTACCTTGCTGATCAGCCGCCTTCCACAGCATCATCTGATGATGTGCCCTCCGCACATAATCCGTGGGAGGAAACGCCATGGTGTGCACTGGCTTTCCATTCTTTCTCCCACACTCATCTTCATATGATACTGTGAAAGGCGGCTGATCAGCAAGGTCCTCCTCATTTGTGTGGGTGAAGGACGGTATCCGGTCACCCAGCTTTGAGATTGGACCCACGGATCGTCCAGGTCTGACTGATGTCATAAGCTGTGATTGTAAAGCAGAGAGCAAGACATGCAGCACTGACGGTTGCAGTTGCCACGGCAATAATATGTCATGTAGGGCCTACCATCTACTGCGCGTGTACAGCTGGCGATGGGTGTTGTAACCCTCTTATAGTTGGGGACGATGCGTACGTAATATTGAAATCATCGCACCTGAAAATCTATTGGCATCAACATTACGGCTCTATGTGATGTAGGTCTTTCGTTATAACGATAATTGGTTTTGATGGGCGCCAACTTTAAAAATGGCGGATATATGAATGTTAGCAAAGGTCATGTGTAACATATTTGAAATTGCTGATCACAATTCTACACATTAATATAGACATGTGTGACATATTTGGTAAGATATTGTGAAATTTGTTTTGACGACCGCCATCTTTAAAAATGGTGGATCCGAAAGTCGGAGAAGGCCAAACGTAAAATATTTGAAACCTCTGACTTCAAAAACCCATGTTTTGACACAAAGATTAAGGTTGTAGGTGACGTAGTTGATAAGATATGCGGAAATGTGATTTGGCGGTCATTTTGTAAAGTGTCTGCCATTTTGTAAAATGGCTGCCATTTCTTTAAAAAGAAAAATTGCCACCTTTTTTTGCCATCAGATTTTCTGCTGAATGAAACACTGTAGATGACATTCGTGCAAAAAAATTGCTTTTGACAAGCAAATTGCACGGGAAAACATGGCACTCCTTACTATATTGGGAATTTGAATAGACACTTGTATGCATGCAACCACTGTCAACTATATGGATTGATATTATTTATCCTATGTTTTGTGCAATAATATTACAACGAGATTCAACGTGTTTTCAGTTGTTGATTGTGCTATTATTATTATAGGGACATAGACAATAGATGCGAATCAAAGTCATCGGAAATATGCATAAACATTGCTTTGGAGATAAGCATGTAATAGATCCAACATGGCCAATATCTGAAAGTATTATGAAATTACAAACATGCAGCCGCTATATACATCTGGTGATGTGTTTATCTTAAACGTTGACCATGAAAATATTGGTCTTGACACAACTTTTGTGATATTATCATGCTTAGTTGCAAAGCTATTGAAAAAATATGTATTTCAGTAATGGAGGCCCTGATTTGCATGTTTGAAAAAATGCCCTAGGTTGTCCCGAGGACAACCAAGCTAAATTGCTCTAGGGAAACCATGAAATAGAAAATCCACTAAAAAACATTATACTTTAGAGCAACATTTTATTCAATTGCAAATGGACTAAATGAACGTTAGATCGCAACGCTACTCCCCCATAGCGGCTAAAAATCGGGGTTCAATGTGTTTAAAAACGATTGTTCACATTGATATTCAACGAATTTATACTTATTATATATCGCTGAGTACATTAATCCATTATATTGTCAATGGCATACAAAATGTATATGAACTATGCAAAGAAAATATATATCAGAGCCTAAATAATGCCTACCCCTACATTTCACTAAGCCAAAATGTCACTGGCAGCCACTTTTGACCACTTGTCATTGTCGTCAAAAATGACGATGTTCCACCACATGGATTTCGGTGGACTTTTTTCTGGTAATGTAGACATATAGTACTAACTAAAAACACTGTCATAATTACTATTGTAAATTGTGTAGGAGGAGGGCTGGTAACATACATATCAAACAATATTTCTGTAGTCAATTACAAATCGCATAATATCTACTCAACCTGGGAAGGATTATTTATAAACATTATTGACGATTCGGGTAAAGACATTACAATACGTAACATATATAGACCTCCAAAATATAACAATAATCTTGCCTCAATAAAGTCATTTCTGCAAGATATCACCCCCATAAACCGGAACTTGTGCAATTCTTCTAAACACATCGTACTAACATGAGACTTTAATATTGATCTATTAAAGTTAAACTCCAATAATACATGGATTTTATGATTTGTTGGCAGAATTAGATCTGCTACCTATCATAACCTTGCCAACCAGAATATCAAAAATAAACGCAACACTAATAGACCACATGTATTGTAAATCTCCAAACCCATTCACAGTCTCACAGAGTGGTATACTAGCTATACAAATCTCTGATCACATGGCCATATTTGCTACTCTAAGTTTTAAAGTTAATAAAACATTTAATAAAATAAAAACAATTAACACAAGATCATTTACAGGAAACAAAATGTGGGGTTGTCTTGAAGAACTCGAAAACATAGAATGGACCGCAAGGTTTTGATCATAATGTAACAGCAGGCCCTACGATAACATATGATCAACAATTCACTACAAAACTTGATGAAATAATAAATAGGCAAGTAGTATATAGGTACCACACAGGCACGCCCCGCCCCCTTTTAGGCCTAGCTCTATGCATAAAAAACGTCCTTATCTTTTTCGGGAACATACTTAAAAAAAAAAGATCAAAGGGTTTTGGTGACACTAAACGTTTTCGGGAACATACTTATAAAAAACGTGATTGATGACCTGTCACTTTTGATTGATTACCCTTCCCTTGAGGTGCCACCACCTAGCGGTTATTTCAGTGACTAATTGCTTACGTATAATTAATTAATTAGAGGTGCCACCACCTAGCGGTTATTTCAGTGACTAATTGCTTACGTATAATTATTATTATTATTAATTAATTAATTAATATTAATTAAATAATTAATTAATTAAATAATTAAATAATTAATTAATTAGCCATGTAAATATATAGCGCGTGCCTTTATATAACCACAATGGTTATAGCTAAAATCACTGTGGTTATAACGGCGCTCTAAACCCATTGTGTGAAAATAACCACGCTGTACCCTATGTAGCAGCAGCGGCGCTCGCAGCAGTAGCAGCAGCCGTGGCCTATGATCCGGCGGCCTAGTTTCTAAATATAACCATGCGGCTAGCCGGCTCTGTAACGGCGTTAATTTCAGCCGTACAGCTAGCGCTGTCAAACTGAAACGATTCGTATGCATGCGTTTAGCATTTAAAAGCCTGTACTCGGCGGCCTGTTAAGGCAGGATGGTTATATGCGGTGGATAGACGAATGGAAGCGTGTAAGTAATAGATTATGTTTTATTAATAGAAGTCACGGTGGCGTGAGAACTGCCCAGGCGGCCAGGCCTGCGTAATGTTTGCTCGAGAGGCTCCCCCCCAATTGGCTCAGGTGTAGTAGCCGAGCGGCGCGTGAGTTCCCTTCGTCAAACTGCCGTTGTAACATTGTTGAGCGACCGGCTGGAATTAATGGCGAGTTAAAGCCGCGTCGCTCGTATAGTTCGCTAGCGGGGACTGGCGTAAGCGACAAGCCATTGGCCCCGCGTACGCCGAATGACGAGGTGAGGCCGAAGGCATCCTCATCATCGGAGTCGCTGTCGGCAATGAATGAAGCGGTGAGGTAGTCGTCGTCTGAAGGTCCCGGGAAGTCGACTGGGATGACGCGGGGGGGTATCGGTGTGCGTGCTACCGGGAGTACGCGACAGACAGACTTGTCGCTGGCGTTTCCCCGTGTCGGTAGGTTGATATTTGGTCCACGTCGAGGCAGGTGGATTCTGTGAAATATGAATAACGCATTTGACTAATGAGGACCTTCCCATCATGAAAAGTAATTAATAAAGAATTAATAATACAGATAGGATAAATAACGCTGTACTAAATAATTAATATAAAAAAGTAATTAATAAAGAATAAAAAAGAATTACAGATAGGATAATTAACGATGTACTAAATAATAAGAAATAAGTTATAAAAGTAATTACTAGAGAATGAAAACTTACCCCTGTACTAAATAATAAGAAAATAAATAAAATACAAACGTACCGCTGTTCTTTCGCGGCGGGAGGCTCTTTCGTAGACGACGTCAAGGAAGCCATGATGATATGAAAATGAGCAACGACCGTTGCATTATTTCCTAAAGCCATTTATGCGTTAAGCGCGCATGCGCGAAAATGACGTAAAAAAACAAAAAACATTGAATGCAAGAGATCGAAATAGCAATAAACGAAAATATAAATGCATGAAATGATGCGTTGTATAATATTATTTAGGGATCGGGCCTTTTGTGGTGTATAAATAATAGAGAGATTCGATGTAACATTTGTGAATGTACTAATGCGAACGCTGATTTTTTTCCTGAAGCAGAAACCGAATGCTGACGCAAAACAGCTGTGGCGCGTGATGTTATGAGTTAAGTGCGCATGCGCGAAAGAGACGAAAAAACACCGAATGCAAAGAGTTCGAAATAGCAATAAACGGAAATTTAAATACATGAAATGAAGCGTTGTATACGCTTAGCGAGGGCTAGGGCATCTTGTGGTGCCTTAATAATAGAAACATTCGATGTAAAAGTCACATTTGACAACGAATGTACTAAGGCGACCGCTAATTTTTTTCCTGAAGCGGATAACCGAATGGTGACGCATAACCAGCTGTGGCGCGCGTGACGTTAATCGGGGGATCGCATATCACGATCGGAATGTGAAGCTAGAACAATGCCATTTCAAAAAACGATACACGAACTATAAAAGCATGAATTGAAGCGTTGTCTAGGATCAGTGGGAAATAGGGATCTGTGTAGCGGGATTATATTATAGAAATTCGATATAAATAAACTTTTGTGAACGAAAAGCACTACATGACCGTTCATTTTTTTCCGAAAGCAAAGACATCCGAGACTAGTCAGTTATGCGTTAGCGCGCATGCGCGAAATGTTGTAATAGAACCGTAGACTAGGGCGTTATTCGTAAGTGCGCATGCGCCATATGCTGTGAAGGGTATAAAGGGATTGAAAAATTGCTAATAGTGTATAACGCAAACGATCTAACTATTTCAGCTACATCAGACGTCCTTTCCGCAGCAACAATGGCCGACGCTACCGAGATGACACCGACAAAAAACTGAAGGCGATGCGCAAGCAGACGTCCAAGGTGACTGGCGGCCAACAGGCAGCATCGACGTCAGCCGGAGCAGCTGGCGCACCGCCCGCTGCTAAGCGCCCCGTGGTGGTTCTCGCTGCATCGCTGGGTCGTAAGCGAAGCGCCGACGAGGCGTTGGAGCCGGCGCGGAGTGCCTCGATCGAACGCGAGTGCAGCGCCGAATCGACGCGCGCTACATTGGTGAGTGTGAGGGAGCTGGCGTGCGCTGAGAATGGCGTCTATAAGCTTAAGACGCCAGTTCGTATTGAAGCTGTGTCTTATAAAGATAAGTGCACGTACCGGGGATGTACCAGGTGCCGGCGCAAGTTGCTTCGGCAAATCAAGGATGCCATGATGATATGTCGAACGCACGGTGCGCAGGGCGAAGGGAAGAATTTCTTTGCGTTGCGTGTTATGGTGAAAGATGGTGAAGACGATGAAGATGAGCTTTGGCTAACGCTGTTTGACAAGCAAATGGCTAATCTAGTTGAGTACAGGGCCGACTACTTGGATGAGTTAAGTGAGGAGGAACTGCGTGATACTGTGCTGGAATTAACTGGCACGAAGGTGGATCTAAGTGTGCGTAAGACGTCGTGGCAAGGCGAGCCGTCTTATACGGTGCGTACGCTGAAGAGATACGAAGACGCCTACATCGATGATGATGATGACAAATGTGTTTCTTGTGTTGTTTGTGTAGGAGTGCCCGCTGCTGGTATTGTTGTTGACGGGTAAACCGACGAGTGACGAGGCTGCGCGCCTACAGGCCGAGATAGCGGCAAATTATATAATGGCATGGTGCGCCTGGAACGAAGCGAATAACTTTTTTAACGCATGACAATTTTCTTCTGTAGGAGGTCCGTCGCGTGTTGTTGGACATGTTAGCGAACAACGAGCGGATGCGTGCAAGGTATGCGGAGGTTGCCTTGTTCGTACAAACACTGCTGGATCGGGAAGTGGCGGATAGTGAGACGAAAGATGCTGTGCTGCTGGCCCGTGTTGCTGAAAAAAGGGCGGACTAATCATAAAAAATGTGTGTATTTGTAGAGGGCGGAGGGACATGAAAAAGCCGCTGCGGTAGCCGCATTCGAGAGACTACTACAGAACTACGACAATGCGGTGCGTGACCTGTATGAGGCGGCGTTCGTACAAACACCGATGGACGAAAACTAGAAAGCACAGCGAGATGCGGCCTAATTATAATGTGTGTATTGACGGTGGTCGTAAAGCTTAGTAGGACGTGTTTTATGCTGTAGGGGTGCGTGCGTAGCGATAACGAGTTGGACGTTATCATCGAGGAGGCGCTTGGCGTCCCACATATCGAACCGCCGATGTACGACATGTACACGTTGTCGCCAACACCACCGTAAGTGATACTACAACGTCAAGTCGTCGCGACGGGTCGGGGTCAGTTGGCCTGCCGCTATGAGCGGCATGCGATGTCCCTCTTCGCCGAACAACTCGGTGAGACGGTTCTGGAGAGGGCGCGCGATCGATGCGGCGCGTGCGAGGTCAATGAAGGCTGCCCGTACGTTCATATGGCCGGCTATCGCGCGGGTAGGCCGACTCGTGTGTACACACAGTGCTACGACAACGTGTCCGACATCGTCACGCGGCACTTCAACGCCGCGTTGGAGACGTGTCTACATCAATCGTTGATACCGACCTTCACGCGTCTCGTGCATCTACTGCACGTTAAGGCGAATGGTCAGCAGCAACCGGGACGTGCGGGAGAAATCTATCTAGTCCAGTTCGTGTCGGACTGGCTGCTGGGAACGGACTGGCGCGATTTCGTCAACCGCCAACGACTGGAATCGGCCGTTCACGTGTACATTCAGTGCCGAAGCGGTCTCTAAGCCACACTGCTAGAAACATTTGCTTTGTCCATTTACGTTAAAAAATTAAGCGCTTGTTTTAATAAAAATAGCGCTTTGCTAATAGGAAGAAAAGCTTGTACGGTACGCTTAATAAAACGTTGAAAATGTACGTTCCGTTTCCGAGTTACTTAAAAAAACACACACACACAACATTAGGATCGACCCACCACCACCACCCCACGTTACTTAACGCACTACCGCGCATGTCCACCCCCACGTTACTCGATAGTAATGCGCATGTCCGTACAACATCCACCACCACCACAGCACCTGTTATAAATAGTGGTGCTCGAAAAAGTAGCAGCCAAAAGTATGCCTCCGCCTCCTACTAGATGGTAATGTCCGAAATGCGGTACTTATTTCGCGAAGCAGTCAACGTTAGAGAGACACGCGAAGAGTTCGAAACGATGCGGCGATAACGCGCTATGCGTAAAAAGACGAGAGTGTCCGAAATGCGGCGCAACGTACAGTATGCGCACCGTTACGCTACGACACATGAGGGATACGTGCGGTCGTCGGGAGGTGTCGCCACCTCCCGATGGTCCCAATCCACCGGTCGACAACGACGCTCTACAGCGCGTCGAGGACGAACATCGACGTAGCATAGAGTCGTCGATAGCGCGCGGTACCGTACAGTCCCGCTACAACTATCGAATGATCGCCTGTACGAGTACGCGGGTGCTCGAACCGCGTCTGAGGGTTATGTTTCGCGAACAAAAGAACGCGATTAAAATTAACGTCAGCTATGATTTCGTGTTACGCCACAAGGTGTCGGGTCGTTACCGGTATTTCCACTCGTCCTGTAACAGCTGCGGTCGCCTCCTCGAAACGCCCGCCCTCGTTACCGATAGCCGTTCCTTCGAACGCTTCCTCGACGTCGTGCGCACGACCGACGTACTACAGTACGTCATCGAGCACTTAGCGACGTTGACGAACGACCATCGGGGCACGCCCTACGACGATCATCTATGCCTCTTCCGGTGCATCGGTCTCCACCTGCAAGGCGGTCGACGACGTGGCGACCCAAGAATAAATTCGACCCGTTTAACGAGAGTCGCTAAACGACTGCACGCGCGCTACGCTTCGACGACGTCGAACGGCGTGCGCCTGAACGAACTGGAACGCGTGGAGACGGTTTTCGGCATCAACATTGCCGTCTATCGACTGACGGAGGCGGGCACCGCCGAACTAGTCCGTCGGTCGCTCGAAAAGCACCCCACGACCCTGAACGTCAACCTGTGCGAGACGCACTTCTCGTACATAATCGACCTGCGCGCGTACGCGAAAACGTACAAGTGCTCGAAATGCGGCAACTGCCTCTGGCGGGCTCCGTCGCATTTACGAAGTCACGAAGCGACGTGCGAAGGTGGCGTTCGTCACGTGTTTCCCGGCGGCGTCTACCGACCGACGCGGTCCGTGTTTCAACGGCTCGACGACGAAGGCATCGACGTCGGCGGCGACGACCTGCGCTACTACCCGTACCGCGCGACCTTCGATTTTGAATGCTATTTTGCCGCCAACGATCTTCCGCCGGATACCGACAAAAAAAATGCCGGTGGCTAGCGCGACACGAACTGCTCAGCGTGAGCGTCGCGTCGAACGTGCCCGGACACGAAGCGGCGCGCTGTTACGTCACGACCGGTGATTCGGCCGAACTAGCGCGCCCCCTCATCGACGACCTGGAAGCCGTGAGCGCGGCGGCGTGCGCGGCTCTTCGTCCCCGCCATGACGCGGTCTTCGACGCGCTCGACGCGCTCGACGAAGACTGGCGGCGAAGACGGTGCGACGACGACGATGCGTCACCGTACGCCGCACTCGCCGACCGCCTGTGGACGCACCTTCGTCAAATGCCCGTACTGGGCTTCAACAGCGGTAAGTACGATTTGAATGTCGTCAAAAAGTACTTGACCCCCCTACTCATAACCGACGACGTGCAGCACACATCGTCGGCGTTCACCATTAAACGACAGAACAATTACATGTGCCTGACGACGTCGACGTTGAAATTCCTCGACATAACTAATTACCTCCCGCCCGGTGTTAGCTACGAGCGCTATCTGAAAGCGTACGGCTGCGCGGCGACGAAGGGGTATTTTCCGTACGAGTATATCGACGCGTTGACGCGCCTGGACGAGACCGTCGTGCCGCCGCGCGAGACTTTCTACAGCCACCTGAAACGCGAGGGAATCTCCGCGGAGGCGTACGAGATTTGTGCGACGGCATGGCGTGACGAACCCATGACGACGATGCGCGATTTTCTAATCTGGTATAATAACCGAGATGTGGTGCCGTTTCTCGAGACCCTCGAGCGGCAGTTCGCCTTCTATCGCCGCCAGCGCATCGACATGTTCAAGGACGCCATCAGCGTACCGGGATTGACGTTGTTGTACCTATTCAACGAGCTGCCGCTGTCGATCCATTTCTCGCTATTCACCGAGTCGAACAAAGACCTGCACCGCCTACTGCAGTCGCAGATCGTCGGCGGCCCATCGATCATCTTCGCGCGTCATCACGAGGCCGGCGTGACGTCAATTCGAGGCGACAACCCGTGTCGTTCGATAGTAGGTTATGACGCGAACGGCCTCTCTCTATCGGCGATGATGCGGGTGATGCCGACGGGTTGGTAAACGCGCCGACGCGCCGAGAAGGGCTTTCAAGCGGAACGCGTGCACCGCTACGGTCGTATGTCCGTGGAGTGGTTGACGTACGAGGCGGAACGGACCGACACTCGTATACGGCACCAGTTAAACGGACGCGAGAAGCGCGTCGGTAAGTACCGAGTCGACGGTTGGTGCGCCGCCACGCGAACGGCGTATCAATTTCACGGCTGCTATTTCCACGGCTGCCCGACGTGCCAGACGCACGTGACGACGAACGCCGTCAACGGTCGACCGATGACGACGCTGTACGCCGAGACGTTCGCCGTGACGGCCTACCTGCGCCGCCACGTCGACGCCGTAGTCGAAATGTGGGAGTGCCAGTGGCGAGCCATGCGTCCCCCCGTGGCGCCGACACCTCCCGACGCGTCACGATGGCAACCATCGGGGTGTACGCACTCGACGATACTGGAGGGTGTACGCGATGGCTCTCTGTTCGGCCTCGTGCAGTGCGATATCGCCGTGCCGGAAGCGCTGCGCGCCAAGTTCGCCGAAATGCAGCCCGTGTTCTAGAACGTCGATATCACGCGCGACGATCTCAGCCCGTTCATGCTCCGCTACGCCGAATCGCACGACCTACTCACCCGACCTCAACGGACGCTCGTCGGTAGCTACTTCGGTACGGCGATCGTACTCGACACGCCCCTCCTACGCTGGTATCTGGAGCACGGGCTCGTCGTCGCGCGCATCTACCAGGTGATCGAGTACACGCCGATCGCGTGCTTTCGTCGCTTCGGCGACACGGTGTCGACGGCGCGACGCGTGGGCGACGCCGACCCCGATAAATCGATCATCGCCGACACGTTTAAACTACTCGGCAACAGTTCGTACGGGAAAACGATTACGCAAGTCGATCGGCACCGGGATATCAAGTACGCCACGCCGATCGGCGCCGCGCAACTCGGCAACAACCGTCGCTTCCGACAATGCGACGTCGTCGTCGACGACGAACTGTACGAGGTGGCGCTGAATAAGCGCACCGTCGTCTACGGCCTGCCGATCCAAATCGGCTATTTCATGTATCAATACGCTACATCCCCCGACCGCTCTTCCAGTACTGCGCTATGGACACCGACTCGGCGTACATTGCCCTCGCGGGCCACGACATCGACGCGCTCGTACCGGAAGCGCGTCGCGAACACTACTTCCGGAATCGTTCGCTCTGGTTTCCGGCCGAATGTGCGACGCGCACGTGGACGCGTACGTACGATGCCGCGTCGCCGGACTGGCGTGGGAGGGTGGGGGCGACTGCTGCGCGCGCCTATGTCTGTTCGATCGTCGAACGCCGGGTCTCTTCAAAGAAGAGTGGCGCGGCGCCGGAATCGTGGCGCTGTGCAGCAAGACGTACTACTGCTTCGACGGCGACAAAGGCGCGAAGTACAGCACGAAGGGTCTGAGCAAACGTCAGAACGCCGACATCGACGCGAACACTTTCCTCGCCGTACTGCGCGATCGGCGTAGCGGCGTCGGCTGGAACCGCGGCTTCCAGGTGAAAGACTCGTCCGTGTTGACGTACGTTCAAGAACGCGCGGCGTTGAGCTACTTCTACGCTAAACGCCGCGTGCTCGACGACGGCGTCACCACGGCACCGATACTCGTCTAACTCGTATACGAACAACAACTAACTCTTCTAACTCGCCTAACCTAACCTAGGGGAGGGGGGTGGGGCCGCCTAGGGGTAGGGTTCTGTATGTATGTATGTAGGTAGGTAGGTAGGTAGGGTAATCAAACACAATTGCGTACATTTTTTCGTCATCGTTTTTTATTACTATACACATAAAAGCGAAGCGAAGCGAAGCTGTTTTAATGCAATGGCTTTAGCCATTCGAATAAGAGACAGTCATTGTCCACCCGATTGGCACCGAATAGGGTCTGGAACGTCGTCAACGCCATACCGCGACATCGTAGGAGTAGGTAGGCGACGCAATATTGTCCGCACACGTTAGAGACGACGCTCTGCAACCGTCCACGAGTCGCCGCAGTGACGGTGCAGGAACGCGCGGAAGTAGGCGTGCAGCGGCGGCAGACAGTACGAATCGAAGTACTCGCCGACGCCTCCCCGGTCGACGTAGACGGCCACCCAGTGCTCCCCCGGCTCGCCGCCGTCGTCGGTGTTGCACACGAAGGCCGTCGGGTAAGTGGTGACGGCGGTGGTAAGTAGCGCGTCTTTAGGTACGACGCCGACGACGATGTGTTTAGCGCACGCATCGAGTTCGAGGCGACGCAGCAGTTGGACCGTATCCATAGTAGTTACGACGTACAGTCATACAGGACGTTCCGGTTCCGGTCGATCTCCATCACCGTATCGAATTCCGCGTACACGACGACGTTCACCGGTCGGGGTAGCGCCGTCCCGAAGTGCATTTCAGTGCACACGGTCCCCTGACGCACGACGTTGAAATGGTCCCCGTCGCAACAGTCGGGGGTCAGGTCGAAAGCGAAGATGGTGTAGCCGGCGCCGAAGTCCGTGCGCGATATGTCGTTCCCCTCGTTCTCGTTCGCCTTTCCGGTAGCCTCGAAGAGATTCATGTAGCTTCGGACGTACCGGTGGTGCGGGAAGTCCGGCTGCAGCGGCTTGCTCGGCACCTGACGTCCGTCGAGCGCATCATGCGTAGTTTAGTGTCGACGCCGCTCGGTAGGAGGCGGTTTAGCATAAACGCGTCGACGTGCAGGCGTCCCATCGTCTCCACCTCGGCGCTGCCCGCCGTCATATCGCGCCGCACTATGAACCCGGTATTATCGTCCGCGCGCGCGTTCATGTGTCCGGCGCTGTCTTTGTACCACAATGACCCCGTGAGATGCGATCGTTTCGCGTCGCTACCGTAACTCAGCAGGGTCTCGAGGTAGGCCCGGTACGCGTACGTATTGGTCGACGGCGTCACGAACGTGCCGTTCAGCGACACGTCGATTTGACTGAACATCGAATGCAGGAAATTGTTGACCGGCGCCACGGCGGCGTCGGCCGCCAAATCGGTAACGTCCCCCTGAATCACTTTGAAGCAGACGAACACTTGAAGGCTCGCCAGGTCCGTATAGTCGTTGCCCGAACCGGGGATGAGGAATTCGATAGGGCCGCCGGCGTCGAGAGCCGTCAGCGGTTGGTAGACGGTCCACTGACTGCTCTCGATGCTCTTCTGCGTCACCGGCCCGGTAAAAAGCTCCAGTTCGGCCTTCACGCCCTCGCACGCCGCCCCGCTATTCACGCACGCCATCGCTAGTCGAATATATCGACCTGTCGACGTCGTTTCTTCCGTGTACTGACGGTCGTCGTCGCCCGGCTCGGTTTCTTTATAGCGGCGCGGCGCTGCTGCACTTTTTTTTCTCTTAGGCGCCCTCAACAGGCCGTCGAGAAGATCGACGTCGGCCTCCTTCGCGCGTCGTTTTACCGACGGTTTCAGACCGCCGCCGGCGACGACGTCCCGCGCCACGCGCACGCCGGTTTTGAGCGCACGTTTTCCCAACGCCACGGCGCCTCTCTTAAAAAGCGGCATGGCGCTTCGAAACAGGCTCCCGAAGATATTACCCAGACCGTGTCCTCGCTGACCCCGACCACCGACGAAGAACGGCAGCTGACCGCCGACCTGTCGAACGTAGTAGTCCTCGTACGGGTTCGTCGGCATCGTCGTTAAAACAATCTCGATTTACAGCGTCTGATGTGAAGCGTCGCCACTAGCTTTCCCCGCTCGAGTGATATGGGCTGACCGTGATCGTCTCTTATATCGACCTCGATCGTATCGAGTTGATGCCGCAGCAGCTTCACGTATTGGACGCGGTCGAACGTTTCCGAAATAATGCTGCCGTTCGTACCGGAGACGGCGATGTTTCGCAGGAGAGGCGCGTACACGTCACCGACGACGCGCGATTCCACGAGATCCGTGTACACGTACAGGGTGTCGACGCCCGCCTTCATGTCCAGCGTATTGTGACCTTCGTACGCGTACGTGTACGCGGCGGGGTAGGTCTCGATAATGACGCCGCCCCACGGCTCGGGGCCCATCATCGGAGAACTCGTGATAACGTTGTTATGGAAACCTAGCACACTCTTCAGACGGCTCGTCTCGTGTAGGGTAAAGGTGACACCCGGCGACATATGCAGCGTCATTCGATGAGAGACGTCGCTGAAGTCTAGACGCACTCTGACCTGATCGGTGCACAATTTCATTAGCTGCTCGTTGATCTGGCGCTTCAGCACGTCGGCCTCGTTGTAGAAACCGTGAGTAATCGTACCCTGTCGGTATATCTCGATACCGTCTTCGCTCGTGAAAACGCCCGGCTCGCCTAGCGGGGCCGACAGGTAGAAGGTGGCGTCCGCCTCTCTCACGTTGTACCACGTGTGCGGGTACTGTAGCTTCACCAGTCCGCATTCCCATTCTCCGCCCGACAGGTCGAAACATCGCGGCAGCGTCGTGATGTAGTGCGTCAACGTATTTTCGGGGTACCGCTTCATAGACGCGTTGCTCGGTAGCGTTAGATAAAAGTCAAACGATACCGCCATCGCCGCTTCGTCGTCGACCGCCGCTCATATACGGACTCGGGAGCAGGTAACCGAGACAGCTGCTCAACAGCGCCGTCCACAGGTTGGAGTCGCCTTGACCCCGCGTCAGATTGTATATACTAACGGCGATGACGAAGTACAGGACGATGACCTGACAGATGAATACGATTTCGGCCTTAGGGCATTCGTTACCGCACAGCCGCCATGGAACGGGTTCGTGGACGTCGGGGTCGACGGAGTTCTCGGTGGCGGCGTCGACGCAGTCCTCGTTGGTAGTCTTAGTCGGATCGCCTGAAGCGGTATCGTCGCCGTGCCTCGTCGCCTCGTCGATCATCGCCGCGCCACTGAGGTCTGTCGATACAGCAGGGCCCCTTATACGGGAGGAACGACGTTCCGTCGCATAAGCCCGCCTCGTGCAGTCGCCAGCATCCCTGGTGGCGAGTCCAACGACTCGTCATGACCGCCGCGCTATTATAGGTCCACGAGCAACGCGGCGTCGATCCAACTGTTGAAGGAGGCCGGATAACCGCTCCATTTTACGAGCGCCTCCGACCCGCCGCCGCGCCGACGACGACGACGCTGCAGAACCTCCTCCACCTGATACAGTTTATCTTTCGGAACGACAACGCGTTGTAGTTCCTGTTCGTAGAAGGCGCCCTCTACCGGCGTCCCGGCGTCGTCCTTCAGGCGATAAACGGGCGGCTCGGATGGATGCGCCTCTACGACGGTGAAGAGCTCCTCGCTCCAGTTAGCCCTGTATCCTTTTTTGAACGTACCCCTCGTCTTACTGAGACGCCCGCGATCTCCCTCGCGCAGTTTCGGTTTTTTCTGCCGGCCGCCTCCGTCGCCACCGTACAGGCGTTGCCATACGGCCTCCTGATTCGTCGCGTCGACGCTCGCCGGCGTCCTACCGATGCTGCGGTGGTAGGCGTTGTTGTACGAATGCACGAGATCGGGTAACGCCTCTACGTAGCGCAGCGTCTCGTGTTTCGTAAAATAGCGCCACATGCGCGTCTTCAAAGTCCTATTGAAGCGTTCCACGACGCTCGCTTTAGTCTCCTCGTTATGCGTCACGAAATGATGAACGCCGCGCTACTTTAGGAACGTTTGCAGGGGTCGGTTCAGAAACTCGGTCCCCTTATCGGTCTGCAGCGCGTTCGGTGGCGACTGCGCGCCGCTCAGCAGACGCTCGAAGGCCGCGACGAGCGACGTGCCGGACTTACTCTTCAACGGAACGCACCACGCCCACTTCGAAAACACGTCGATGACCGTCAATAGGAATGTTATACCGTCGTTGTGTTTTTTCAGCCTAGTCAAGTCGACCAGATCGGCTTGCCACTGCTGGTTTCGACAGCCCACGATGACGCAACGTCGTTTGAAACGTCGTTTAACCGGTTTGTGTAGGGTATAGGCGTCCTGCTCCGCTTGCCACTTCTCGACGACCGGTCGTCGTCGTCCCCCCTTCGACGCCCGGTGCAACGCGTCGACGCCTCCGTAACTGCCCGCCCCTTTCGGATCGAAGTAGAGTTCATTCAGGTCGTCATCGTCGTCGTTTCGTTGTCGAAGCTTTCGTTTTGGACGACGACGACGACGCCACCCGGACACCATGATGACGACGACGATGACAATTGAACGAATAGTATTATACACATATAGAGAGCGATAACCGCGATGACGAGGCTGACGACGATGGCCGTTATCGTTCGTTGCGATGGCATCGTCACGCCGATTTTTCCCACCTCACGACGTCCAACGCTCGTTGTTTTCTAGACCCACGTCGTCTTCGCTCCGGCTTCCCCGATGAACTGGTCGACTCCTCCCCCACATCCTCTTCTCTTTGCCGCCGCCGCCGCTCCTTCATGTACTCCCGATAGGAGTGTTTATACCCTTCATACGCAACCCGAACACTCGCCATCCTAGGGGGTGTGTCGTCTTCGTTCTCGTTCGCATGAGATCGTTCACTAGATCGACCATGTTACTCCCCGCGATCGTTTTACCGTCGTACACGAATTCGCCGCGGTCGTTCCATCGACACAACGGATCGGCTTTCATTTTCGCGATAAGCAGACCCGCCTTCCCTTTCAGCGTTTTCGGCATGATGGCTACGATTTCGCGCTCCACGACCTCCGACGATGGCGCTGCCGCGGGTGGTGGTGGTGGTGGCGACCCGTCGGCGTTGACCATCGACACGCGGACCGGTTGCGCCGCTCGAGCCGCCTCTATCGTGTTGTAGCGACTCAGCAGTTGATTGTACGACGCCACCTGATCGCGATCGGATAAATCCGACCGCTCTAGAATGTCCTTCATGTCGCTGTCTAGGCTACTCAGCACACGTGATCGTGGCGTGCTCGACGGCTGCTGCTGCTGTGGTAGAAGGAGGCTTTCCACCAATCGCGGGTCGACCAACGCCATCTTCTTCGCGTACTGCATCAATTACCCCCGCCGATGACCTGTCTGAGCAGCGGCAGGAGAACGGTGCTCGCTAACGGCGCTAGCAGGGCCGTCAGAAAACCACCCGCCCCCGTTTGCAAGATGGCTCGCTTCCGCTTCACCGGAATTCGTTTGTCGACCAGCTAACGCAGGTGATCCCTGTATTTCGTCAACACGCGTTTCTGCTTCGGCGACACCTTCACGTTCCCTCTCAGAATATTGTACGCGCAATCGCACAGACTACATATGAGACCGGCCTCCGAGTGGGCGAGCACGGCTTTTCGCAGCAAGATGTTCCGCTTATTCCTATCCATAAGCTGCAGGGCGAAAATGTGTCTCTTCACGCGTTGCTCCGAGAGCGCCTCCGTCGCCGCCTTTTGTCGTCTCTTCGGCGCTACCACCGCGCCTCGTCCCGTCATAACGACTAGTAAGCGTACGCGGCGACGTCCCTCTCTACTTATAGTCGACCACCGCCACCCTTCCGTACGTAGACGTACTGAAGGGGATCGTCCGGAAATATACACGTACGCAGGCGCATGTACTCTTCCGTTTCCTGTTTCAGATCCACGAAGAGATAGCCGTACGCCGCCAACGTCGCGTCTTTGAAAGCCTCTAACATGTAGTTGACCTTTCCCGGGTACATCTGTTTCGCTAGGTGACCTACTTCACCGGCGTTTCTGGGGTTCTTGAATAGCGCTAAGTATTGGGCGTTCAGGCTGATTGTATGATTTTCTTTCCCTTTCGGAAACATGTTCTGTCGGAGTTGCACGACCGACGTATTACAATGATGACTTTTTTAGTAAATAGTTCCGTCACCCCGCTATCGGTCTCCTCCATGAGGTCGTCGAGTACTAATAGCGTCCTCTTTTTTCCGTCTAAGCGTGTCGTAACCGGCAGGCCGTCTATGAACTCTATTTTCGGAGACATACACGCGTAGGCGGTCTGCCACTGCCCGTAGCACCACAGGATTTTCTCGGGCGGCGGATCGATCATAGCGTGACGTATCAGACGGTCGACGAATGTCGTCTTACCGCACACCGTAGGACCTGATACAATACACGTAAACGGATGCTTCAACAACGGTCCGCCCATTTTCACGACTGATACTGGCTTACGCTTTTTAAGCGTCTTTATTCGCGTCGCGCACCTCCATCAACAGTTTACCCAGCTTGTTCTCCCCCGCGATGTCCCCGACCCCGATACCCCAGAAACCCTCCCGGCTCGGTACCCACTCCACCAATTCGGCGTCCCCGGTGGCCAACAGCTCGGCCTTCAACTTAGCCGACCCGCCAAACTTGCTCATCAACAACCCCTTCATACACGCGACTCTAACGGCGTTCCATTCGCTTCCCGTTCTCTTTTTTCGAATTCCTTAACTGAGTCGTTTCACTAAATAGGGCGATCGCGCTCTTTTTATACACTCGGCGCATTCGAGATCTTCGTTGAACATCGCTTTCCTATACTGATAGGCGTGCTCGACGGATCGGAAGCCCCAACCGTACACCCTCACTCGGCATGCGTACATATTCGACAAGAACGAGCGCGAACCGCCAAACTTTATAGGATCCGACATGACTACTACCGACGATACCCCGCTACCGGCACCTCTTATATAGAACAGCCACCGCTAGATGGAGCGGTAGTATCTAAAAAAGGGCCGACGTACGGATTCGGACCCGGAATCTTTCGATCCCTAGTCGAACGCTCTCCCAGGAGAGCTAATCCGGCGCCGGCGTTTATGAGTGGATTTATCGCGGTTATATACAGGGACCTATACGCATTATTTCTTACAACGGTCGCTAGGGACGCTGTCGTTGATCGCTAGGGGTAAGTTGGTCGCTAGGGACGCTATATAAGTGCTTACGTAAGCACAACGGTAGGTCCTACGTTGATCGCTAGGGAAATTAGTCACTGAAATAACCGCTAGGTGGTGGCACCTCAAGGGAAGGGTAATCAATCAAAAGTGACAGGTCATCAATCACATTTTTTATAAGTATGTTCCCGAAAACGTTTAGTGTCACCAAAACCCTTTGATCTTTTTTTTATAAGTATGTTCCCGAAAAAGATAAGGACGTTTTTTATGCATAGAGCTAGGCCTAAAAGGGGGCGGGGCGTGCCTGTGTGGTACCTATATACTACTTAGGCACTTTCCATTAAAGTCTGTTAAATTCAATAAATACAAACACATAAAATACAAATGAATGAATTGCAACCTCCTCTCAGAAATTAAACAAAGGGACGAACTCTACAGAACAGTCAACATGACAAAACCTGACACAATGGCATATGCCTCAACATATGCGGAACTTAAAATCAAGGTTAAACAAGTCAGAAAGCTGAAACGAGATGCCAAAGCAGATTATTATAAGTTAGAATTTAATAAACGCAAAGAAGACACTAAAAAACATGGGAAACTATTGCTGATGCAATGAATAAATCCAGAATCCAAAAAAATTACCGACTCACCTTAATAAAAACGGAACCAAGATAACAGATAAAACAAAATAGCAAATCAATTCAACACATTTTTTCTAAACGTTGTGCCAAATCTTGCTAATCTAATCGACACTGAAGGAAAACCTAACTTCAAAACTTATATAGACAAGAAGAAAGTAGAGACAGTTTTCACATTTACCCCAATTGACGAAGAACAAACGAAAACAATTATAAATAAACTAAAACAAGAAAAGCTCTGGATATGACATCATTTCTCAAATTTTATTAAAAGCTTAATTCATTGCCTTAGCCAAGCCAATTACTTGCATAATTAATCAGTCACTGACAACAGGAAGATTTCCCAATAACTTGAAAATGGCGAAGATTGTTCCTATTTTCAAAAAACATGATGAACACGATATGAATAACTACAGACCTATTTTACTTTTACCTAGTGTATCTAAAGTGTTTGAAAAAGCAGTTCATGCACAACTGTTTAAATATTTCACTGTAAATAACCTCTTATGTGTAAATCTGTATGGATTCAGAGAAGGTTATTATACTGAATTAACATTAACTGAAATGGTAGATCGAATATATTTAGGTATTGATGATAAAAACTACCTATATCAATATTCCTAGATTTGTCAAAGGCCTTTGACACTATTGACCATGCAATTCTCATCAGCAAGCTAAAACATTACGGCATAACAAATGTAGAGTTAGACTGGTTCAGAAGTTACTTATATAACAGACAGCAATATGTTGAAGTTAACAACGTTCAATCGTCTGCAGAAACAATAATCGCAGGAGTCCCTCAAGGGTCAATATTAGGACCTCTATTATTCTTAATATATATATATAAATGATTTAGCAATGGCTAGTACAACATTTACACACATCATGTATGCTGATGACACCACCCTGCTCAGCACGTTGGGCAACTTCACAAATAACCATACAACTAACTCAACATCTAATCAAATAAATGCGGAATTAACTAAGATAACGGACTGGCTAGCAGTGAACAAGCTCTCACTCAATGTAAGCAAAAAGATGATGATGATTTTTTATAGAAAACAAAGAAAATAAAAAAAATAGCGACATTCCTAATATTGAGGTAAACAGTATTCCAATTGAACATGTAACACACTTTAAATTTCTTGGTATTCTCATAGACTCGCATCTAACATGGTCTTCTCATCTCAATTACATAGCCAACAAATTGTCATGGATATGTGGAATTGTATCTAGATTAAGACACTATGTTCCAGTGTACATCTTGAAAATAATCTACAATTCACTATTTTCATCACATCTAAATTATGGAATAACAGCATGGGGTCTTAATGTAGGACCACGAATAAGTAACTTGCAAAAAAGGCAATCACAGCAGTATCAAACAGTAACTATAATTCGCATACTGCACCTCTGTTTAAGAATCTTGAATTACTAAAGGTAGAGGACATTTATAAACTATCATGTCTCAAACTTTTTTTAAATATGAAAACGGAAATCATGTATACTTATAATAACGTATATACTGTATTATTATGTACATAATTGATCTGAAATAAAATGTCTATCTATCTATCTATCTATCTATTGAGCAGATCCTTTCATGTAGTTTGTGTTTTATTTGTTAGGACGTGTGGAAACCACGGCAATTGGCTTGCTAGTTGTATATTGTTTCACAGAGCAGGTACTTTGTTTGAATAACGGTATAATCATTGTGTGCAAGGTCGACTTGTTTACTATTCCCCGACTGTTACCAACATATCGATCAGAAAACTTAATCGGAAACAGAAAACATGTAAAACACAAATACGTCCTAGTGAGATTCAAGCACGAATATAACACTGTGCAAGCAAGATTGATGAAATATTACAAGAAATGTTATATTAAATCAACCCAATGACCATTCAAACTACAAGTGTGCAGGCGTACAGTTTCAAGCAGTACAAATGTACAGATTCACACAAATGTCAAATCGTCAAATTTAGGAGTTACATGACAGAAAGTATAAAATCATAGGAACACATCTAAATTTACCCCTCAGAAAAAGTGTATTACACAAAAAGGTTATGTGATAAATATGTTTGATGTAGTGACTAGCTGAGTTACCCGGCGTAGCCCGGGTAAAAAGGCAGTAATATATACCAGACACACCAAACCCATCCAACATATTTTGAGCCTACCCGCATTAATAAATGATAACTGGTTACTGGCCTAGTTTTTAGGACAATGGTTTGTCTGAAATCTCAATCGCTCGCCATTGGCACGGGAACGAAATTCATATTAGGGGGATCAACCGGAGCTTGTGCACGACCAAAAAAATTTCGCCGCCGCGCCGCCGTATATTTTCCCATCTTCCTTCACATTGTGGATGTCTCGGTTGGCTCGACTATGAACCCATGACATCCGAACACGGGGGGGGGGGAGCAGTGCCGTTTAACATTTAATTTTTACGTCACGCCGCTGCTGTCTATTTACCTTCTCCAGCTTCTCTCCGCTGTCTCGGCTGAAAAGATGACATACGAAGACGGAAACGGGGGGTCTGTCTACGCCACCTATTACACGGAGGGGGGGGGGGCAGAAAACCATGTCTGCTCTCCAATTGCACATTCCACAAAAATACACATTAACCGTCTCATAAAATTTATATTTCCACCCGCCATTGACACTCCCCGCAAAAACAAACATTCACGCCAACATTTAATGGGGGGCAAAACCATATGTCTGCCACCCTAGAGAAATTCATGGGTGGCAGCTGCTACCCCTGTTCCCGAGCCTATGTCGCTCGCCCATCTACCTGACGTAACTAGTAACAGCGGTTGCTGGCTTGAAATCTCAGCCCGATACATGCAAAACTAACGGAGATCTGGGTGCACAAATAAACAGAGAACCAACTGTTTTATAGTATAAAGATATTTGTATTCCCAGTTATTCAATATAACTTTTGACACTCACTTTTTATAATACACTAATTCGACGGGAGATAATTTCGACACAAAATAACAAAATGACACATAGTTCCATCTGTAGGAAATATATGAAATGCGAAAGAGGGCGCTACTTGTAAGAGTGCAGATGTGACAAACGACTGGTTGACCCGGTGCATGTTAAGCGCTGAGGATTTTCAAACGTCAGTAACTTAAAAACTATTTAAAATGTATGTATACATCCAGCGAAATATTTGTAATTTGTAGATGGCATAATTATCTTTACGATGATATAGAAAAACATTAAATTCCGCGGCTAAAACTCCATGTACAGCTTTTTGAAATATTGAGCCCCCAAGTTCTGCCCCTGGATGAATATCGAAAACAAATTATATATCAATCTAAGAACCATCTCAATGGGCCTACGAGATCACATGCAACATTTCAGCCCGATACATGCGAAACTGGCGAAGATGTGCGTGCACAAGAACAAAGAAAGAACTGTTTTATAATATAGACAGGCATAAGAATACTCAACGATAACAAAATGTAATGATAATAAAATGTATATTGCTGTCATTTATAATCATAACGATTGATTGTGCAGGTCCGCGTGTAGATGGCGCCACTCTTCTTTATTTTACTGGTGTGACATTGAAGAAGGTAGAACATGGCGTATAGCGTGCATGAGTCTCCCTTATCAGTGGGTGCCAAAAACCTCTAAGAGTATCATGTAATTTGGTGTTCTTGATTTGTTATAGTGATTTTGCAGTCGACTGGCGCGTATAATTACGTGGTTAGATCTAGATCTGCACCATTGAAACTTTTAGTTAAACATGGCTGCGTGTTTCTGGGATTGCCCCTTAAAAGTACCTAAGACATTATTGCGTTTGTGTTGTCTTTGTTGTGATGTATAACAAAATACGTCCATAATGAATTAATTCGACTTTGTTTAGCCGTCTCACAGAAATTGCTATTTTAAAGACCAGATATATAATTACAATGAATGTTGCCAATGTGTATTATATGTGGATCTAGTACTTTATAGTATATGGTATAATGCTAGTTTAATACAAAGCTAACCGTAAAGTAACATTCTGAATACTTAGACCTACACATTTCATTTGGACTATGCTTATGAATTATATATGGTGAGATTATGAACTGATAATATGCATCCACACTGCCACACAATACATTCGTAGCTGACGTTCTTCACAAACACAAATTAATTAATTATAAACACTTTAGTGTCTTTGTCAAAAGGTGGCGCCACTGTCGTTCATTTTCCCGTTACACGACGCTGCTTACGACCGACTCGGTAGCATTGACATAGATATCTTCAATACAGGTCAGTGCTCAGTAGCAGGCCAAGTCTTGACCCATCACAGGATGACCGCCACAGGCATATCGCCGTGTAAAATGCGATTATCATCGAGGATTGTCAACAAAACTTTGTTCATGTCTACGCGAGTCGACCCACGATACTCTGGTATCAGATTGTCGTGCAGAGTGGCCCAATCAAAACTGTGTTCCTGTTTGCGGGACATCCCCGTTCAATTGTCAACTAAGACTTAAATCAAATAGTAGTCTGGGAATTGACATCGGCTTTTCTTTTGACAGACATAATTATCTTCCTGCTCGTGTCTTGTATATGCCTACACGCAAGATAGTATCATGAGTTGTCAACATGTTACGTAGGAACTCTCGCACATGATGACAAATGGTTGCTCTTATATATACCTAGCCGCTGAATACAAAAAATACCATGCAGTGAACAGATCATGCACTTCAATAATGTTGTATGTTGTTGAAATTAATATATATATATATATATATTTATATACATACATGCATGCAGGCAGGCAGGCAGGCAGGCAGGCAGGCAGGCAGGCAGGCAGGCAGGCAGGCAGGCAGGCAGGCAGGCAGGCAGGCAGGCAGGCAGGCAGGCAGGCAGGCAGGCAGGCAGGCAGGCAGGCAGGCAGGCAGGCAGGCAGGCAGGCAGGCAGGCAGGCAGGCAGGCAGGCAGGCACGCACGCACGCACGCACGCACGCACGCAGGCAGACAGACAGACAGACAGACGTACGTACGTATATACACATATGCATGCATGCGTACAGTAAATTCTGCCCATAACGGTCACCATTGGGAATGCGCAATATTATCGTTGTAAAAAAATAGGCACGTTACTGTTATGGAGAGTTTCATGACGTGAATTCTAACTAGGTGGTGCCACAATGCTATGGATGGTTACGTTGACGTTCGCTAGTTGGTACTGTCGGGAACGATACAAACCTACAGTTAACAATCATAATACACTACACAACTTGCTGTATTTTTTTTTGCAGACAAGGTTCTAAAACCGTGGGAAAAGTTATATGTCTGAAAGGCATATTGGACATTGAAATAGAATGAGTACGCTACAGATAATTGGACTTCATTTCTCCAGCGCTTAACCACATACCTTACCTATCCTCTTCGGGCCTTGTGGCCCATAAGGCTGCTGTGCGACTCCGCCATCTCGCCCTGTCAACGGCTTTGCTCCAAGGTGCCCAGCCCAGTTGTTTTCGTTCTTTTTCCACTGTGGTTCTCCACGTTGTTTTTGGTCGACCAACTTTTCTTGTTCCTTCTGGCGTCCTTGTCAGTGCTGTCGGGCAGTGGTTGTGGTCCTTCTTTCTCAGCACATGCCCGATCCAATTCCACCTTCTTCTCTGTACTTCTGTGCTGATCTTCTCTTCTGCTGTTACGTTCTTAATGTCTTTGTTCGAAATTACTACTGGCCATCTAATTAAAAAACTTCTTCTGAGACAGTTGAAGTGGAAAATGTCAAGTTTTTTGTTGTCGCTGTTGTTCATTTTCTATGTTTCACATCCATACAGTAATATTGATTTGACCATAAAATTGTATAATCGGTGTTTAGTTTCATGAATGATGTCCTTGCTTTTCGTATTATGTTGTTAATATCGTCACCCCCTCTTCCTTGCTTGCTGACGTTTGCGCCCAGGTATGTATATTTCTCTACTTCATTCAGCTGTTAGTCATCAATCTGTATTATGTTGTTGTATTTGCTGTTTATCCTCAGTACTTCAGTTTTCTTTTTATTGATTTTTAGGCCAGTTTTGGTGCGAATGCATTCATTTTTTGTTGCCTTTGCTTGCATGTGTCTGTAACTTTATGACATAAGTGCAATATCATCTGCGAAGTCCAATTCTTCAAGTTTTGACATGAATCTCCATCTTAACCCTGTGTTGTTCTCTTCAGTTGTTTTCCTCATTATCCAGTCGATTACCATCAAGAAAAGAAATCCGGACATTACGTCTCCTTGCTTAACTCCAGTTTTTACTTTGAACCACTCAGATTGTTCACCTTCATCTAACACTGCACATTCACTGTCCTCTACAAAATCTGGACCTTTCTTACTATCTTGTGTGGGATTCCGTAGCTCGCCATGATTTCCCAAAGGCCTTCTCTTCTTGGTGCACAGAGTCAAATACCTTTTTGAAGTCTACAAAAGTTACATATAGCGTTGCTTGCCATTCCACTACCTGTTTTATTATGTTTCTAAGGATGAATATCTGCTCAACTGTGCTTCGTCCTCTTCTGAAACCTGCTTGTTCATCTCTCAACTTGTTGTCAATTCCATCTCTTATTCAGTCTATTATCACTCTTCCGAACACTTTACTGGGGACACATGTTAGATTAATTCCTCTCCAGTTTCCGCACTCTGTAAGGTTACCTGTCTTTGGTATTTTAACAATCAGTCCTTGTTTCCATGTCTTTGGTACTTTTTCTTGTTCCCAAATTGTTTTGAATAAGCTTAGAAGCCAATTCTCTGTTGTCGACATGTCTGCTTTCAACAATTCTGCTGTAATGTCATCTTTACCTCCGGCTTTCCCATTCTTTAGCTTCCTCAGTGCTGCTCTAATCTCTGTTTTTGTTATGCAGTCTGAGCTGATTTAATCTATGATCGGATCTAATTCAATATCTATAACGGGGTCATCGGGCATAGGTCTATTAAGGACTTCTTCAAAATGCTCCTTCCATCTTAATAATAATAATAATAAGATAACTTCTATTGCGCCTAAATTCTTGGAAACCAAGCTCAGAGGCGCATCAAAACAAAAGGGTTGGTCAATCTCAAAATCCATAAGTCGTTTTCCAGTTGTCAACAGATGGGTCAAGGCGCTAGGGAGCTACGGTGGATAAGCAAGGTTGTAAAGATACGTTTTTAAATGACGACGGAATTTTGTAATATTTTCAACTGATCTAACACTAAGAGGGAGCATATTCCAAAGAGTTGGTACAGCAACAGAAAAAGCCCTAGCTCCAATGTTAGTGTTGACTCTAGGAACAAAAAGTAGGTCAGAACTAGATGTTCGAAGCTGGATAGGTTTTCTTACAGGAGTAAGCAATAAATGCAAATAAAATGGTTGTTTATTGGACAGTGCCTGGTATGTAATGGTACAGATCTTAAATATTATACGATATCGTACAGGAAGCCAATGCAAAGACTTCAAAAGTGGTACAGAGCGAGAAAAACGAGATCTTGTAACTACTCTTGCTAGACAATTTTGGACACGCTGAAGTTTTGTGATATCCTTGCTGGCGATATTATAAAGGAGGGAATTGCAATAGTCAAGTCTGCTGCTAACAAGCGCTGTTGCAATAGTCTTAGCAACAGAAAATGACATATACCGGCGAATACGGCGAAGATCACGAATATGATAAAAACAGCAGCGACATGTTTGAGATATGTGTTGTCGGAAATTGAAATTACTATCAAAGATCATTCCTAGATTCCGCACCGAGGTTGCTGGCTTGATATACTGATTCAGAATACGTGTAGGGAAAAAACCATCCAGTTTACTACGCTGCATTGGAGTACCAATAATGATCAATTCAGTTTTATTTGCATTTAATTTAAACTTGCTGTCAGTCATCCAGTGGAAGATATCTTGAATGCAATCAATAAGTTGGTTAAGGGAGCGATTTGTATCCGGGGTAGCCAATGAAATGTATATCTGAGTATCATCAGCATAAAGATGATGATCTAAGTTATATCTTTGTATAACAGAGCTTAGTGGCGTGGTGTAAAGAGTAAAAAGCAAAGGCCCAAGAACAGAATCCTGAGGAACACCAAATAAAGCCTTCGGTTATTAGGTTTCCAGATTTGTCTTTTACTGTATTCGCTGTCTTGTGTTTGTCGTTACTAAGTGTCTTTGTGATGTTGTAGACTTCTGTCATCCTTCCATTCCCGGCTGCTTTCTCTGCTTGTGCGGCCAGGTTGTCTACACACGTTCTTTTATCTTGTCTCATGCTTTTCTTTACATCTTTGTCTTTTTGTTGATACTTATCCTTGTAGCTCTGCTTTATCCTTTCTGACTTTGCTTGTTCTATGTTGTTCTTTAGTCGTTTCCTGTCTTTTGTCGATGTAAGCAACTTTTCCAGCACATCAAACGAGCCAACCGGGGGAAACAGTAGTGTAATACACATTGACTAGACCAGCCAGAGTTACTAGCCATGAAGTGTGTCACCATAGCCCTTGACATTAAGGTTTTCGGTTATTTGTCAACCCGGTTTGTTGCATTTTCTGGTCGCCTCCATGAGCAACACTTTGTTATTGGTGGATCCAGTACATCGCTGTTTTCTTACGTCACAATCGAAATTATAAGCATGACCTCCATCAAGTTTTGTTGTGGTTTAAGGGACCCCACGATTGAGGTCTCTTGTGCCATTTCACATGCCTCCACTAATCTGCATATACTTATAAATTGACATATCTTAGTCTCACAAATTTCACGACCCTCTTACGCGACATACATATGTACATGATAGTTAAATTTTAATGTTACAAATATATTACTTTTGGGTTTATCGCTGAAAACGTGAAAAAATGGCTCATGGCAAACGTATTGTGAGGTGGCGGAAATAAACCACAAAACAATAGAATTTTGTATGCACCACTAATGAGAGAGAGATGGTATCGTAATCCATTTTTAAATAAAAGGCTTGCTCTTCTAACCAAATCATTAGTTGTTTCACCCTTGCAAGTTCTTGCTAGGGTTGCTGTCCTATCATCAACTATGCTATCAGAAACACCTGCCAATTGATGAAGTCAGGTGTTTGGATCTCTTCTCAAGCACTTTGTACATAAAACATACAATTATTTCTGTGTTTGATCCCAGTGTACAGACTGCACTTAATTTTTTAGCACAAAAAGATAACATTTCTATAACAAACCTTCTTAAACTATGTTTGCGTAAGTGTCCCCTGCTAGTACATAGCCTCTCCATTGACAAGACTCTAGCACAACCTCTTTGTGGTACACTGTGGATACTGGGCACTTTGTGGCCCAAGGCGAATGTGCTAAGGATCTCGGAGCAGATTTGGGACCTAGAGCTGTCGCATGAAGGGCCCACCAATGTGTAGACAAATTCCGGCCTTCGCCATTCCAATATCCAACTATGGGTAAATAGTCAGTGTCGGGCAGCAGCGATGCTTGTATTTGGTGTTGGCGGAAGAGTCCAACGGTGTCTCTAGAACTATGAGTAGAACGCAACTTATCTCCACTGCGGGGCAACCAGCTAGACATCCAGTCATTGCACGGGGTGCTCCACTGGATTAAGGTAACCCTGGTCCAGAGGGTGTTGATATTGGTGCGCGACACTCTTGGCTCCTAAAACATGATCGCTGGCGAAGATGTAGGGGAAGTCCTATGGCGACGGAGATACGTTTTAACAACCGACGTTCCTTTGATTTACAATCAGTACAAAGAAAACTGTAACACTATACCGACCTCCACCTGGACAAACTTCAGTCGATCCAGATATTGAGATCTATGGCACCTCACTAAAGTCACTCAAGAACTTCACAAACTTGGGCAGCACGATTGCGTCTGACAACACCATCGATGTGGTAAAAATCGTATATATGCTGCCTCAGGAGCCTTTGGAGGACTGTGGAAGCGCGTGTGGTCACAACACGGGATTACAGTCTCCACAAAGTGCAAGGTGCACAAGGCAAATGTACTTCCATTCCTGCTGTACTCAGCTGAGACATAAACACTCCACAGTCGCCACATCAGGAACTGTTCCCATGTGCATCTCCGGCATCTGCGACAAATCCTTCGGATCTCACGGAAAGATCATATTTGAAGTGTAGAAGTGTAAGGAGGGGCGAACATGTCAAGTATAGATTTCATTATAACTGCATTCAAACGGGGGCGGGCGAGAAGAAAAGTTAGGACAAAAATATCTACGCGGTCACGATCGTCGGCATGGCCTTTTGGGTGCTTCTGTACCTACCGTCTTCTGTGCCGACTGTTGCAGAGGCTTTCTTACACAGATAGGACTGATATCTCATCGGTGATAGAGACAACTCATTTTTGTATGCAGTGTTTTCGTATTGTATTGCTTGATATAACATAAACATTTGTACAGTGAAGCTATTCTACGACGTAACTACTCCATATCATGCTGTACCATTTAACACGTAACACCAATCTTGCATGTAGTAATAACTGACAAGTGCTGGATTTGGAACCGTGGGGGCTCCAGGGCAGTGATTAGTCGGTATTGGATCATAATACATAGTTCTCATTCCTTCCTATCTTCTACCATAGGGGCTTCAAAGCGAAATACGACTTTTACCCATTTTGAACACCAATTTGCATAATATCGAAGCATTCAAGTTACGTCGAAAAATTTTTCAACCCCAAAGAAATTACCAAAAAGCGTATTGTGGAGCATCATAAAAATATAAATAGAGGGGACCTTAACAAGTGCACCGTCTCCCATGCACTGCATTCGGCACTGGAATGACACGAGAATTTACAAGGCAACTGCTTCAAGTCTATGCGTGCAGTGTATCAAGTTTAATACATCCAAATATGTGCAATACAACATCCATAGTCACATGTTATGTGTTATTAAATATAATGTATAATAATGATATCGCCCTGTCTGGCGATACCTTTTATACAAAACAGCTGAATTCCTCCCATCGTCCCGACGTAGAACGTACACGTCGTAAGAATGTTGATCACACGCATATTCTCCGAATGTCAAAGAGAAAACGTCGATATTACACAGTGCAAATAATTCATACCAGGGAATTATTCGAAACGGTAGTTCTACGACATAACTAAATATTAATCTAGAATGTAGTTATTTTATATTACATTCATATTACTAATTATATTATGTTCGAATGTTATTTTAACGTAACAATGCTAATCTGCTTCGCAATGTTTCTGGTGCTACCTTAGATGTGTTATGCTGAAACGCTATCCCTATATCATGAAGATATCCACCGACATACTACGTAAGTTGGACCTGCAGTGGTTGTTCATCTTGTTCTAATATGTCGGCGAATGTCAGAACTTCGATCATTCAAGGACGGCTTAAATAATTCAACGCTGGTCAATAGGAATAGTATAAACGTACCACACAGTTTTATATTTCTTACTGTATCCAGAAACAACCCAAACAACAAACGACACAATCACATCTAGTTAACGTTAAAAACCTGGCGATTTTCTACGACAAAGTTGGATTCATCCACACCTAACCAAAATAATGCGAACAGGAAATATACATGAAAGGCAATGCACATCAACGCCAAATGTTAACTATATTCACATTGTTCCCGTCAGTGCTAGTCACATGCTATTCCCCGAATTTCAAAGCATAAAGGCATCTGCAACACAGGCCGCCCTGGATCAGTCCCGTTAGTACCTTGTGGAGCTGTCACGGTCGACGAACGCTCGTTCGTCATCCGATGATCGCTTCGTCGACACACTCGTCCGCCGCCGGTCGTGCCGCAGAGAACCGTTCAGCCGATACGCGACGCAGCAGGTACAGACGTTGATGGCTGATCCACCAGTCAGTTACTAGCGTCTTTCGTCCTTGTTTTCACCGGTTGCTAGTGTCGTCTCTCTTCGTTTGTCACCTATTGGTATTATCGTCTGTCCTACTTTACTGCCGGTTGTTAGTGTCGTCAATCCTCGTTTGTCACCGATTGTTTGTTACCGTTCTCGTCGCCCTTGTCTCCGGGAAAAAAGTCGTCGGTTGATGTCTAACAATGTCTCTATTCTGAAATGTCGTTCAGTCACGTACCAGAACCTGCATGCTCTTTGTATTCCCCACATTTTCACGACTTTTGTACAACATGTCGCAATAAAATTAGTTATATTTTTACAAATTTCACAGTCAGTTTACCTTTTTGCCGCGACGTTTCGTCTGCTTTCAGCAGTCCTTTTCAGACAGTTACTGCTAGATTGCGACACGGTATTCCCGCTCAGACGTGTGCCCTGTGTTGCTCTTTTAAGGATCGTCATAGATGTGTGAGAGTGGGTACCGGCCTTCATCTCGATTCATGCTGTCTTTGGTTATTCTAATCCAGATCGCTTCTTTGATACCTGTTGTCCTCTAATCCGATTGTATGTCCATACATTTGGCCCCCTCCCAGTCTACTATGTGATTTTCTGTGTCATATGGTCTGTGGTGGCTGATTTGGTCAACTCTTTTTCCGATGTTTACTATCTAGCGGTCGCCGTCTGAGAAAGCTGCTGATAGCAGCGGAAACATCACGGCTAAAAGGTAAACTGATTGGAATAAGTTAAAAAGTAACTCATTCAAACCGTCCAGTCTAATGAGCCTCTTCACCCATGCCGCAATTAAACATATGTCAAACCAAGCCGGAACATGTCCTTCTACCGTCACCCCTCTGTTGGTATAATACGTTTGTCTAACTAATTAGCTTGACAACTCTAAACTGACGGACAAATTTGTTCTTGATTTTCGCTTTTCGCACGTATGCACGAATAGGCCTACCGCTGTTCCAAGCCAAGTGTTCAAACTACAGTCCATTGAGATCTACCTGTCTCATATCGCAGTGACCAAAGTTTAACACATTAAAATCAATGAAAAAACCAGTCAGAATTAGTCGGTGACATTCTATTATCAGACAGGTTCCGCTGTATTGTCATCGGTTGTTGTACGCACATTTCACAGTTCACTCTCCGTCTCACTTGTCGATGGTCGCCGTCGTCGCACCTTTTTCTTACGACACCTGCGGGCCAGTGTCATCGCGATGGCGTCTATTGCTTCGACCAGGGTTATGACGCTCGCGCCAATGAGCAACCCCATCGAACCCCCGATGTCACCTGTAACACGATTGTTTGCGAAAGTGAGCAGTGTGGCATGACAGTTACTGTAACTGCTTATTGTGACTGAGCTGAGGTGTTACCCCCGGACATTGCGTCCTGCGACAATAGCCCAGACAATATCCCCCAGGTGTATTGTCTACTATCATAAGACACATTCTTCGTTATTCTCCGCTCACTGTCATCTTATACCATAACGGTACGTTAGTATCCATTCAAATAGTGTGTATTCAACAATACGATCGTTGAAACCCTACCAGAATAATTCCAATACCTAAATTCATGCCCCTACAGTAAAATCTACTCGCTAACTTTTAGTTAACAATTAAGCTAAAAGGTATCATCGAATCCATATTGTGATACATATTTTATCATTTTATTATAGCGTTTTGGTCATTGATCCTACGTTGAAGGTATTGTAATATTGCGGTTATTATCCGCCTGTTGCGTCCGGTAATAGTAAATAATAAATAATAAAATAATAATAAAATAATAAATAATTTTCCAGGGTAATGTCCTTTTGTAATATCTGGTGACAATCGAAGAAAAGGCGATTAATCGTACAAAAAACAGTCACATATTTTAAGAGCAAGAGCCATGAATTGACTCTGCTGCGCTCGCTATCAACATTATTTTTGTGGAGACGTGAACAGGGAGCTCGGCAAACCACACAAATTGTACTTCTAACGTATAGGAATAATACTAAAACAACTTGAATCTTGCAAGTAATAGACAGTTCACTGGCTAGATCGGCTAAACAGTTATTTGTGAACCAGACATTTTATAAATGAGTAAGCAAAATAACAGCGACGTACATCCAGTAACAGCGTATATGGTCTACTAACAACTGAAGTTAACTATTCTTGCTTTTAACAGCGCAATAAAACACACATTACTTAGTAAATCAACGAGAGTGTAGGCTTCAAGCTGCTCGAATTCCTGGACTCGCAGTTCGTGCATGTAGATATTCAGCTCCAGAAATTTTTGACTGAAACACGTTCGGAGAAAGAGTTGAATTGCAATTTCGATACCATCGCCATAAAAACGAATGCGTACATTTACCACCAAGTTCGTAGCCGTGTATGCGTGCGAATCGTGTTGTTGGGGGTGCTGCTGCTTGATTAAATTATAAGCGTGTTTAGTAATGACTGCATTTATACAAGTGGAGACGTTAGTAGTATATGAGGGCTCCTGGCACTGGAAAGTATTCATAAAGATCAAAGGATTTTGCCATTTTTATTGATAGGTAGCGTTTCGCAATTAGCTATTTTTAGTTACCCCTAATTACCTATTTAAATAAATAAGTACTTAACTAATTAACAAAGATGAATAGCTTTTACTAATTAATTAATTAATTAATTAAATGACAAAGATGAAAGGGTTTTACTAATTAAGTAATTGATCTAGCACGGCAAAATATCAAAGGCTTTTACTAATTAACACATTAATTAACCAAATAATAAACATCAACGGGTTTTAATAATTAATTAATTAATTAACTAAATAACCTAACACGGCAACATATCAAAGCCTTTTTACTAATTAACTAATTAATTAACGGTAAAATATCAAAGTATTTTACTAATTAAATAATTAACTAATTATTGCACGCTGTAGCTGAGAGCGGAGTGGTGGGTGCTAGTGACTATGTATAGCGTACTTACCTTCGTTATCGGTTAAACACTCTTAGTTAAGTGATGGAGAAATGCCTATACGAGTTGGTGAGCCAGTGGTGTAGAGACAGACATATGATTGATATGTCTATACGGTTTGGTGGGTCAGCTTCTTTCCTGTCAATCTTGTACCCGTGCCGAGTCGAAGCGTACGGTCGGGTGTTTAAGTCTGTTGAACACGCCAGTCAATATAGCAAGGCGGTGTTTAATGCTATCCGTGTCGACTGTATGCAGAACCGATTGATGACAAAGTTCACGACCTCGAAAGAGTTGAGAGAGAGAGAGAGAGCTTGCTGGCTACTGTACATATGGAACTGGTGGACTCAGTGCCGTCGAAAGACGGTTTTTTGGGGTCGGCTGCGGTGGTAAAAAGGTCGAAACACACTCGGGAAGCTATTGATGGAGGTGCGTAATAAATGAAGAATATAAAACGGGGTTACGTACCTCGCGCGCACCAGTCGCCGATATGGACAAGTCGTTGAAGCATCCTTATACGTATATTGTAGCCGGTCCTACGGGGTGTCGTAAGACCACTTTTGTCACCCGCCTCTTGCGTTTCGCTTCATCTATGATCGAGCCGCCACCCGAGAAGCTCTTGTGGTGCTACGGTAAATGGCAAACCGCGTGCGTGGAATACATGCAGGACGCATTCAAAGACCCCACATCATCAGCCTACGGTTACCTCCTGGTCGACTTGAAAAAGGAGTCGCAGGAAATGGGGCGCCTGTGCACGAGCATCTTCCCCGACGACGCCGTTCAGTATGTCTACGTGCCGAGAGTATAGAAGTCAAGATGCGTCATCCTAGTCGTCATTTGTTAATATGTTAGAGCGCGTTAAGAGACATATATTGTGTTTGCAGATACTGAATATGAACAAGAATACAAAGTTGAGAAACGCCATCCTCGCCAACGCCGACCTTATTTGCGGTCTGTGCAAGTGCGCCTATAACATCCTGAAAGGAAACGTGAAGTTGACTCCTAAGCAGAAAATACACTGAAAAGGGACAAATCTGCGTCAGCTATCGTCAAAGAAAATTCTGTCGGAAAGAAGCGCACGATCCTTCAAACAGGCGGTTTCCAACCGGCCTTGCTGGATCCGTTGGCGGGTTAGATCCTTCTACCGTTGCTCAGAGAGGTCATAGGGTGATGGAGCACCTGAAGAAGATGCCTTTGATAGACTCCCGTTTGGTTGAGAATCTCCTACCGTTGCTCACACCACCGACAACGACCAGGACCCATTTTGTGATTAGTCTGGACGCAGACATGAAGACCGTCCTCGAGCGCACGGACCTGTCCGAAAGGGAAAAGATGGTGTTGTCAGATGTTGGACCAAAACAATACCTTGGAGGAGAAACGGGCGCAGCAACCGTTTCGAGTATCTCTGGTGAAAGAGGCACCGACAGCTGAAGCTCCAACACCACCACCACCACCCGCGGTCTTGAGCGATATAGAGGGTGAAATCGCGCCGAAAAGTATGAAAAGAAACTGTTGGAGAAAGTGAAGAAGGACCCGTTTACCCGGTGGAATGAACGGGGGAAGTTCGTGTACGACGGTGTACCTATCGCGGGAAGTAACATGGTGGATCTCGTAAATGACGCCCCGAGAAAGAGGAAGATGACTCCACCGGTGGGGAGGGAAGCGTTTGCGCGTCAAATGAGATGTCTGAACATCCCTATGGAACTCGTCGGTAACGTCGATCGTCGGACGTACATGCAGCAGCAAAGCGAGAATTCGAGGCGGCATCGCCGAGCTCACTCTCTTGGTCGTCAGTGGGAGGTCTATTAAAAAGAGGTGAACCGCGCGGCGGGTTTATAGGGCGCGATGAAGCGGGGTCGAGCGGTAGTCGTCGTAAAAGCAACCTTTTTTTATAGGTTATTATACAATTCGTTATTTGGTCATCCTCCTCACGGAGGGCTCGTCGTATGCAACGACACGCCATGGGACAACTCAACGTACTAAACCGTGTCTACATCGACACGAAACACGTGGGAAGTTACAGCGGCGTTAATACGTGCACCGAACGACCCTAGTACCGAAACGAGCCGTCAAGCAGTGATTGTCGGAGCAGGACAACTGTGCCCTTCACAAACCTATCAAACTCCGTTTCACCAACAATGGCAGGCCGGCCTGGTCGACGTAGTTAGCCTGAAAAACCCAACGACGCATAACGAGGAGACCAAAGCGAGTATTGTGGAACGGATTAACCGCACGCTGAAGACTCGCATGTGGCGGTACGAAACACCAGACGTTGAGATACATCGAAGCGTTGCCGTGGATCGTGCGGTCGTACAACAACACCTACCATCGACGTGTTCAGGCAAGACCGCTACCTGCTGAATGTGGTCGACGTTAAGCTCTGTCTGGTGCGAAGCAAAGACGCGTTTCGCTGATGACGCGAACCCAGGGTTCAAGATAACACTGCTAGAGACATCCCCGCATGTGCGAAAAGCCAAAGTGAACCCGGCTGTACATGGTCTCATCAATGCGTTGACGAATGGGACGGTCAAGTACCCGCTACGACGAATCGACTGCAAGGTGTTCTCCATCCCGCAGGGGACCATGTCTCACACTCACGAGAACGTCTACCTCGGCTTGATGCCGAATTACGTGGCCGTGTGCTTCATCGACAACGACGCCTATAACGGGGTCTGTACTAAAAACCGTTCAACGCGAACGTTTCTCCCCAGCACGGATATGTTTCTTCAAAGCATTATTGTCTGTAAATTGTGCACCACAGGTATCACATTTGTAGGGTCTCTCCCCAGTATAGATGCGGAAACGTTTGTTCAAGTTACCATTTTCTGTTAATTTCCCCGCAGGTATCATATGTGTAGGGTTTCTCCCCAGTGTGGATACGGATATGTTTCTTAAAAACACTATTGTCTGTGAATCGTGCACTATAGGTACCATATTTGTAGGGTTTCTCCCTAGTATGGGTGCAGACGTGTCTCTTCAAAGCTCCACGGCTTGTAATCTGTGCTCCACAGGTGTCACATATGAAGGGTTTTTCACCTGTGTGACTGCTTACATGTAAGTTAAGGCACTGTTGTTTATAAAACGTTTTCCACAAGTGTCATATTCGAATCGTTTCTCAACAGTGTGAGTGTGCACTTTCACATTCTTATTGTATGTAGACAATGAAGGGTGTTTCACAAGTCCGTTGACACGCGCAAGCGTCGTCTGAAACAACGTAAGTCATTAGATGTGGGAAAAGTTAGTGACACTACTGCCTATTCGTTACGACCTCCTACAGGTATTATAAATACCCCCGACCACTACGGAACTTTAATAAATACATGTCTTTAAAAAGACCTCCGAGCATTAAGACTTCTCTCTTTTAAAATACACACAAATGTTACTACGGAACTTTAATAAACGGGTGTTAAATACAGTTCTTTAACAATACATTACGACCTATCATGCTTAGTCATTTACAGAAATATAACATAACGGAAATGACATCAATACCGGTATCGTCTTTAAAATTGCTATCAAGCTTAATCAGAATAAAAACATATTAAAACACATTATCATGCTTAATCGGAATAAATGTCACTGTCTAAAAGGAGCCATCAAACATAATCATCTACGGAAATATAACGGAATATCATAACGGAAACGGCAGCGCATATCATAACGGAAATGGCATTAATACCGATAGTGTATTTTAAAACACTATCAAGCTTAATCGGAATAATAGCCCACAATCACCTGTTAAACATCGGTTCCTCCTCCTCTTGTATGCCCCGCACTGGCTTTCCCAAAGCACTGTTAGAATAACGTTGCGTGATTCATTCACGCTGTCATAACAACCCGCGCGTAGTCCACATTTTACAAAGCGCCGTTGGAAATCCGTAGGCGATAATCCAGCAGGCGAACCACGCCACAGCTAGGG
Organism: Paraescarpia echinospica; assembly: GCA_020002185.1. Taxonomy (NCBI): domain Eukaryota; kingdom Metazoa; phylum Annelida; class Polychaeta; order Sabellida; family Siboglinidae; genus Paraescarpia; species Paraescarpia echinospica. The sequence goes on from JAHLWY010000135.1 coordinate 264,435, forward strand.
TGACGGTAGGTGCAGGACATTAATACTGTACGCGTTCTATGTTTTTTTCACACAGCGTTGTATTTCCCATACACCACACAAGACTATTAGCGCGCGTAAACACAACACTCTTAGCGCGCATAAACATGCATCAACACCATTAGCGCGTTAAACATTAGTCGGGAGCGGTGAGATAGGCCAACGGTCATGGGGTAAGATATGAAAGAATGCAGAGTATGCCTACATTTCGTGCAAGTTTAAATACTAGTTTTTGCAAGTGCATTGACCAATGTAAGTGTTCATCTATATACACGCCAAGAAATTTAGAGATTTTAACTTGAGGGATGGTCGATCCGCCAATTTGTATTGTTTGGTTTGGGATATTGTATTTTTATTGACTGGTGTGAATATAATGTAATTCGTTTTTTTATATTTAGGGAAAGTTTATTAGTGTGGAACGACCATATTATTATTTTGTTTACCTTCATATAACGAGCAGCACACACCTACTGGAGAGTTGAAAATGTTATATTATGCATGTATGCTGGTAGAAAGAGCATTTGCATATATGAGAAGTATACACGTGAAAGTTAATGTCATTATCAAAGAAAACACCAAGACTACGAACGGTGTGGGGTGGTGATGAATCGATGCCAAGCAATTTAACAGTAAACTATATAATATCCTGTTTCGTTTGTGTTGTGCCTATGGTAATTAAGTACATTTTATCTGGATGTATTGTCAATTCAGTTTTATAGTAAAGGTAATTTTGCCCTGATTATACGTATGTGTTAATGCATGTATGATATTTATATATATATGTATATATATATATATATATATATATTATATGATACGGGACGTAGGAGCTAATGAACTAGTTACCTAATTAATTAATTAAGTAAATAATTGTTTTACTTAACACATAACAAGTAATTAATCAATTAGGTAATTAGATAATGAGTGAAATCACTTTGCTCTTTTACCGTGTTAATTAAAATAATTATTTAGTTAATTAGGTAATAGGTAATTAGGTAATTAGTTAATTAATAAAAGCTTTATCTTTATACATTTTTGCTATTTTTAAATGACAAAACCTTTGATCTTTGGAATGTTAATGAATTAATATGTCAAAGGCTTTGACCTTTGACCTTGATTATTGAACTTTGACCTTGATATTTGACCTTGACATTTAATTAGTTAATTGGGGGTAATTAAGGGGTAATTAGAATGGCTAATTGCGAATCACTACCAGTCAATCAAAATGGCAAAATCTTTTGATCTTTTAAATAATTTCCAGTGCCAGGATCCCTCATATATTACTGACGTTCATTGTAATCATTGTGTGCCTACTTAAAGATATGCACAATATGAAAGTATGCAATATGTCATTAAAATACAACGAATCATTCAATCAAGTAATTTAAAGGAAACAGTCCAGCTTACGTTTAATCATTAATGTTTGTATTTGAAATTATTTGTAACGATGACTGAATTTGTATAACATACCTAAATGCAGTTCCATCCAATCGAGTCTTGTGAAGTAAAGAGGCCAGCGTTTTCTTGAAGGAGTTTAGTTGCCGATGTGAGACGTTCTTGAAAGAATACGAGGATGTGACAGATGTAGATATGCATTTCCTGTAGTACTCGTGGTGTTTTAGCCTCATCAGGAGTGAAATGTTATTGTTTAGCATGAAATAATCTTCCATGGCAGATTTCTCGGCATCGGTTGTTATGTTGAGAAGGTAATACATTTTAGAGTAGAATGCAAGCAACAATGGACTATATGCTACGTACCTGCACCTATCAATACGAAGTTGTTTCGTATCATGTATAAGTGCACGTATACGTTCTTGTGTTCTCAAAGCCGATTCTTTAAAATTGTCGAGTAGTTGCGTTATTTCGTCCGAAGTAAGCACCGCGGCGAGATGTAATTTGCTGGTGCGTCTTTTGTTCTTCAAATCGTCCAAGTATGCTTTAAGTGTCCCGGTTGTCTTTGTATTGTGGTATGCATTTGAACATTCGACCATATAGTTAATGCTCTTCCTAGTCTCCTCAAAGTTGTTATCCCAATTATTTAAATAATCTGTAATAATTGTTTTGAAATATTCCAACACTTCAGTTGCATTCTTAAGTCGCTCGAGCGGTTGGTGTAAGACCAGCCTCTCGTACAGTTCGAGGTCTCTCTCCGCGGATGCTCGCCAAGAAGCGTTTCCATGATTGATACATTTGTTTTTATTTCCAGTCATGTGACCACCGGTGATGTTGATGCACAACAGTTGGTCCATGTATTTCGTTACATGTCCTCTGAGTCGAGTGTACGTTTCGTTTATTTCCGGTGTGTGTTTGAGCAATGCTTTAGTTAAGTAAAGCGCGTCATAACTGCCGTTTGGTGTAACCTTGTTGTTTACCAATGGGACGGCGTTGTGATAGGCATCATGCACTCTGTCTAGGTTGTGTAATGCTCTCTTCAAAAAGATGACTTGTACTTTAAGGAGGGCTGTTCGCCAACGTTCCTGTTCAATCGTGTCTATTGAATCAATTACTGTTTCAAGGGGCAAAAGCGAGTCAGACATAATATCGTTATACAAATTCATGTCTTTCCAACCGGCAATAAAATCATTCTCTAAAATTGTCTTCATATTTTGAAATCCTAACTTCTCAATGTGTTGCATCCTTTCATTGTATTCCCAATCACTTCGGTGTTTGGCCCTAACAATAGGCAATAGGTGTAATATGAAATCTTGCCATATCTTGTTATGATCTGGTGGTAGTTCACGGAGGACTCGTTCAACCTCCTGTATGTTGGCTTCCCGTCTGTCTGGCTGTATGTACTCCCTGGTGTCGAGTGATTCGTTCAGGTGCTTCCCCACTCTCATAAGGAATTCTTCAGACACATCGAATTGGTTTTTGCTGTTCTCATTGGCGGTCCCGTGAATCGTGGTCGTTTTGTAAAACACGATGTCGCACGCTTTCGGGCACGCGCACCTCGCAGACAAGTTTTTGTTGAATGATTCTGAAATGACAACGCCGCCTTAAATTTGGATATATAAGACATTATTTATAATTAATGTATGGCCATGTACCATATTGTATGCTAATATTAAAACACAAGCATTCATGCTAACATTTGAAACAACTCTAGATGTATGTGTGCGTGCGTGCGTGCTTGCGTGTATGTTCCGTAATCTAGGCATGCATCCCATGAGAGCTCTGTATTCGGCCGTACACGTGCTGTAACTGGTTATTTTCTTAGACCCAGAGTCGTGATATTTCGTTACTAACTAGAACGCTTATTCACTTGCCATCTTAGTATTTGCTCAATCACAAAATCGGTCACAAATTCCGTTTACCTCTCGCTGGCAGCAGGCAGCTTGTATATTGGGAGACGTTGCACACAGGTGGGTGATCTGTAATCAGTAGTGCAGCAGATAGGTACTTGTAATGGTCATTACACAATGCACATATGAAAATATCGAATATCTCTGCTGGTTTTAGTGTCGTACAATTTGTTGTCATTGGCATGAACACATAGCTAACTGTCGTGTGTAAATGTATTGTATACATAATAACGACAGCTCGGAAATGTATTCAATCTGATCTTGTCCGCCAGAATACTAACATTCTTAAATAAAATTATTGGCAGCAATATGAGATTATTGGTTGTGAAAACAACTTTATTTAAGAAAGTAAATAACATATTGCACACAAGCAATGTGACAATCTTGGGCGATTATTGATACAACAATAATCTTATTGAATAATAAGTAAATAATAGTTAAATAACAATGAATGTTGCTAACTTGTATTGAAAGGCGGCATATAGTAATCTCTGCAGCCACAAGTTGAGATAACGAAGTCAGTGATGCATTCCCTGTGGCAGGCCGCCTGCGAGTAATGATCGAAGTATCGCAGCTTTTGACGTTTCTCACAATCTCCGTGTGGAGGCGGCAGGTTGGACTCCTAGAATGTGGAAATTCAACAGAAGATCCCTATGACTTCGAAAACCAACCAAACCCAGCAATGTATGCGCATAATTTAATTTTGTGTATGTTTATTTTGTTAAACATTTCTAAGCAATTTGTTCTGTAACGTTTCAACACAAATGTTCGGCACAAATTGTTTCCATAGAAACCATAACAAAGGATACTTACGTTCGAGACGCTTACAGCAACAAAAGTGTACATTCCTGCTGGGACGTTATCGCCAAAGTCCCGCACCAGTGGCCTATTATCATCTTGGTGATGCAGAAGAACCTTCAACCCGACCGCATTGTGTGGTCCTTTCATGTACTCGTAGAGTTCGACGTTCATCATCAGTTGCAGTCCGTTATCGATTCCTACAAAACAGCGATTGATTCAGAAATGTAACAGTTCATGACACATAATTGAACAGAGTGGAAAGCTTTACTATGATGGCCGAGAAGGGCCATCGCGTTTTTGTGTGGATATCTGAACCGCCATGGGGCGATGACGTGATGCGCGATGCGATGTGCGATGCGATGGACGATGCGCGATGCGATGGGCGATGTGATGCGTGATGCGATGCTCGATGCGCGATGTGATGCGTGATGCGATGCGATATGCGATGCGCGATGCGATGTGCGATGCGATGCTCGATGCGCGATACGATGCGCGGTGCGAAGCGCGATGCGATGGGCGATGTGATACACGATGTGTGATGCGATGCGCGATGCGATGATATAAATTATAAAGATGTCGTAATGAGCATGCTTACGCCGAAAACGAGAATTAGGCAGCCATTTGTATTTTATTAAACGTATACGGTTACATATATGTTTGTTTTGCACAACAAAATTGTTGTTCGTACTTCTAAATGTTATGACGAAAGTCTGGGGCAAAAATATCTTATAACATGACACATATGTACCTCTTCAACCGCTCAAATTGTATTTGTTAAATTGTTTCCGTCTGTATATCCGTGGTGGATAATATAAAACTTATTTGTATACATTGGATGAAACGACCATTTGAAGCTATTTTTTAAACTTTAGCTTATTGCAAATGCCGTTCCTTTTTGTCCAAATTTATAATGTTTCAATATTATAAATAGCTACAATATTTGAAGTCGATTTAATACGAAACATGTACATTTGTTTAAATCATCGAAAAAACTTTATTTAGTTGTCACTTGCGTCACATGTTTTTCTTCCTGTCTACCGTGTAATTGTTTCTTTTTCGATAAGTGAATCGAATTACCGACTCACCGTTTACCAAAACGTAGATACGCTACAGTGTAACTGCCTGTCAATCGCAGCGGTATAAGATGCCGCCCAATATAGCACACGGCCCTAAGGGGTAATTATTAAGATTGTCTGGTCATAGTTGTGTGTAGGCAACTGCTTTGACGTGGTCATATGTGGATACGGTTATTGTTTTGAAATAGGTGCCACTAGTGAAGCCAGACATATTCATTACAACAGCATAGAGTGAATTTATATTAAACATTGTATGTGTATGCGTGCGTGCGTGTGTGATTATAAACCTATAATTAGAGCATGCATATGTGTCAGTTTTATTATTGTAAATACAGTTTGACTCAGTCGGTGTCAGTCGGTGTAGTGTATATAATATAGGTTTGGTCCGGTCGGGTCTGGTCGGGATAAATGTGCCAGTGTATCCCGGCATTTGCACTATTCCAAGCAACGTAATTAAAAATCAACTGATCAGTCGAGGGCGGTTTAAGTAATTTAGCGAAAATCGTAATTTGATTGTTCGTATAAACGGTTACAGGCCTCATGGAGTGACTTTCACAAACTGTATATCACGTGTCCTTCCTGGGGACGTAGATGTAAGCCGTCCTAAACCGCGGTCGGATTAGCTGCAATGTCAGCAATGCCGAGCATAATGCGTTGCCATCCAGAATGAGTTCATTATCCACCCAACCAGTTGAACCAACGCATTTGAATAAGAAATCAATCCAATCGGGTAGCGCCATATATGTTTCAGTGAAATAGCATTATTATGCTGTATTTTCTGATAATTTATGTGACTATGGTTACTGTTCACATGCACTACAGTGTCATATCACTTCACATGTTGAATGTAAAACACACTTGTGATTGTTGCCACCGAAACGGGGATTGTCACCCAAAACACAGCGTTGCAATATCAAACCAGAGCAACAGATGGCACTACCCGTTCAATTTAAATATGGCGTATGGCAGAGTGACTCTGCTTCCTTATTCAGAACACAGTATTTACCAGTTTCTTTGATCGTAGAGTTGGCGTAGATCTGGCCGTTGAAAGTATAACACACTCCAGCATCAGTTACGGTCAACTGGAAGTCTTCGTGACTGCACGGCTTCCCCCTCCACCGACAACTAACGGGACAATAATATTTGTATACATGTGGAGGTGATCGGCTAACTCCGCCGTGGCCGGTCCCAAGCCCGGATGAGAAAGGTGGAGGGTTGAGCGTAGGCCCACTTCATAAAAAAACTACTTGCTACAGAAACGGAGGTGATCGGGAAATAAAGACAAAACTATCATAATTATAGTTATTATCTTCACATGTGCAATGTGGTGATGTTGATTAATGTAACCTGTCATCCACTTAATAACATTACATTTTAATACATTTAAGGATTTTAGCTGTTTAGCTTCGTAGCATGTCAATGTTATGACGATTTGTACATCGATCACGAGAATAAATTTGGTTTCGTTTTTTCGCCATTGAGCTCGGGTTTCTGGGAATATACGCACCGAAGAAGTCATTTTATTATTTATTGCATCACATCACATTACTGCACGTGACACAATGCTGAAAGTATTACTATCAGTGTACATATTATACAAAAACATCAACGAACAAAATAAAAACAACTTACGACGCAATCATGTATTCCTTGAGGTGTGCATGTTGAAGGTAGACATCACTCATTGACAGGTTGCCGACGCCCCACTTCGTGTAGTTGAACGTGGATATGTCTGTCCGATTGTACATGTCTTCCAACCAATGATATGAGCCGATTTCTACCGCAGCCAATAGTCTGAAACAAGTGTCGACAAGGGTCCAGCGAGTGAGACTTAATTATAACTATCATTTTTGGTACGACAAATACCGTATGTTATGATGATTCACCACACAAACAACGTATGTGCTTCTTTTAAATACGCCAGTTATGACAACACTAAAATGACAACGAGTTGCACTAATTGTCGAGGTACTCTACCATGTTTTGTGAATAGCTGGTGTATGTATTGTCTATCTTTCCTGTTTTCCATTATTTCCTGCGTGGCGTGATTATCACAACCGATATCAATAAAAAGTGTTCATCTGCTATTTAATCCCGAATTTTTTCTCTCCATGTTTGCTTTATCTTTGATGTCACATCACCGAGTCTTTTCACCGTTCTTCTCTCATTGCCACTTCTATCGTGTTTATTCTCAGTGACTCTGTCCATTGCGTGTGTGTCTATTATACCATCAAGTTGGTATCATAATTCCACCATTCTCCTTTTGTAGCACGTACTATTCGCACCTAATTGTTCTCTTCAATTTGAAGCTTCTCTTCGTGTGTCACAGTGGAGTCAGTTGATCTATAATAATATATGTGTGTCTTAGTGGACTCTTAAAATTTATTTAATTATCTCTTGGGCTGGAGCTCAACATGGAGTTTGGTTCGTACAATTCGTACCATCAATTATTACCCTAAAACATACTTTTTATCAAGCGTTTGTATTTTTTGAACAAATATAAAGAGCCGTTCCATTTACCTATTTTCAAAGGGCACAACATTATGTAATGTAAATGTATGTATATGTATATATGTATATATATATATATATATGCATATATATATATGTATATATATATATAAATATATATATATACCATACTGCGACGTCCGACCGGACGCCACGCTATAATATTATGATGTGTGGGTGACGGTAGACTCTCCACAGGTTCAAGCGTATTCATAAAGCAGCTCTATATGGTTCATTGCCTGTGCGTGGTATGGCAGGCAGAAGTGAGTTTGTGGAACTGCGCTGCCTATATAAGATGTGTGTCTTGCGTGCAACACCTCTCTCTCCTCATTCTCCCTGAAGCTTAGATCCATCACTCTCACCATGCGACTCTCGCCCAACTTGTTTCGCTAGGTCGCAAACCTGGCTTGCACCGGTCTATCTGACTGGCAAACCGCGGGGCTGGGGAGTGTGCGGTTACAAACATCACTAAAAGGTGATAAGCAGGTTGAAGCACAACGAATAGACATGCACAACATTACACTCACTGACGTCTCTTACATGGCCGACACATGTCAGCACTCAGTCACTGTCTTGAATGTTTACCTGGTGCTTAGTTTTGCTAGTGAAAGGAGTATAATGCTTCCGTCCATTTGTTGTCATCTCACTGCACTCAGAACACTTGTCAGTGGTACCGACGCCAGTTTGCTCTAGCGACGGGCTGCCTGTACACTCAACCACGCCACCACCGTGTTTGGTCTTCAAAATCGAATCGAGGTAATGACGACACCCACAGTGTTATGCAGTAGTAACGTCTACACCCAATTCCTATCTCCCTCTGAGCGGCAACCGGCAACTACTGATTTTCTCAATTCTTATCGCCACCCTACTGAAGGAGCAGTATCAATGATCATTGAAGAAAACACTTAAGCACCGTAGCTGACCTTAACCTGCCTCCCACATTAAACGAGATCAAGAAAGCTACTTGCCGCACAAACTAAGGCAAAACCCCAGGCATGGACGGTATTCCTGCAGAGATCTACAAAACAGTCGGACCAATGGCGCATGACGCCTTCCACGACGTTATGGTCAGCATCTGGGAAGAGGAGATGCCGACAGACTTCAATGACGCCACATATGTTTCGCTCTTTAAAAAACAAGGGCAGTAAAGCCGACTGCGGCAACTACCGTGGCATTACTCATCTCTCAATCGACGGGAAGATATTGGCTCGCGTCGTTCTGCATCGCCTGTTTAACAGCATCTCCGAGGAAAACCTGCGTGTCTGAGTTGTGAATAAAACGCTTTGAGCAAAACATGAAACTGTACACTATGTTCATAAACCTAACAACAGGCCTTTGATACAGTCAACAGGAAGGCCCTCTGGAACATCCTGGCAAATCATGGCTGCCCAAGAAAATTCATGAAAATCATCCGCCTATTTAACGACGACATGACTGGCTTCGTCCTCTCGAATGGAGACGTCTCTGCCCCGATCACAATCTCCAGCGGCGTCAAGCAGGGATGCGTGATTGCTATAGTTCTCTTCAACCACTTCTTCACGTCCACAGCGACTGAGCCATCAGTTTTCCACCTCTGCCCCATTGTGGACGACCACGCAAGTCCCGCAATATATGAGAAATGCAAAATCGTCATCATCGGAAATGTTGGACTACAAAGGGGTTATTGTCATCTCCCCATGACATCATGGTCCAACAACAACAAGCTTCCAGGACATAGGATGTCCACATGCACACATCACTAACCCAAGACCCCATGGTCCAACAACAACAAGCTCTTCCAGGACATAGGATGTCCACATGCACACATCACTAACCCATGACCCCATGGTCCAACAACAACAAGCTCTTCCAGGACATAGGATGTCCACATGCACACATCACTAACCCAAGACCCCATGGTCCAACAACAACAAGCTCTTCCAGGACATAGGATGTCCACGTGCACACATCACTAACCCATGACCCCATGGTCCAACAACAACAAGCTCTTCCAGGACATAGGATGTCCACGTGCACACATCACTAACCCAAGACCCCATGGTCCAACAACAACAAGCTCTTCCAGGACATAGGATGTCCACATGCACACATCACTAACCCAAGACCCCATGGTCCAACAACAACAAGCTCTTCCAGGACATAGGATGTCCACATGCACACATCACTAACCCAAGACCCCATGGTCCAACAACAACAAGCTCTTCCAGGACATAGGATGTCCACATGCACACATCACTAACCCAAGACCCCATGGTCCAACAACAACAAGCTCTTCCAGGACATAGGATGTCCACGTGCACACATCACTAACCCATGACCCCATGGTCCAACAACAACAAGCTCTTCCAGGACATAGGATGTCCACATGCACACATCACTAACCCAAGACCCCATGGTCCAACAACAACAAGCTCTTCCAGGACATAGGATGTCCACATGCACACATCACTAACCCAAGACCTCATGGTCCAACAACAACAAGCTCTTCCAGGACATAGGATGTCCACATGCACACATCACTAACCCAAGACCCCATGGTCCAACAACAACAAGCTCTTCCAGGACATAGGATGTCCACGTGCACACATCACTAACCCATGACCTCATGGTCCAACAACAACAAGCTCTTCCAGGACATAGGATGTCCACATGCACACATCACTAACCCAAGACCCCATGGTCCAACAACAACAAGCTCTTCCAGGACATAGGATGTCGACGTGCACACATCACTAACCCATGACCTCATGGTCCAACAACAACAAGCTCTTCCAGGACATAGGATGTCCACATGCACACATCACTAACCCAAGACCCCATGGTCCAACAACAACAAGCTCTTCCAGGACATAGGATGTCCACATGCACACATCACTAACCCAAGACCCCATGGTCCAACAACAACAAGCTCTTCCAGGACATAGGATGTCCACATGCACACATCACTAACCCAAGACCCATGGTCCAACAACAACAAGCTCTTCCAGGACATAGGATGTCCACATGCACACATCACTAACCCAAGACCCCATGGTCCAACAACAACAAGCTCTTCCAGGACATAGGATGTCCACATGCACACATCACTAACCCAAGACCCCATGGTCCAACAACAACAAGCTCTTCCAGGACATAGGATGTCCACGTGCACACATCACTAACCCATGACCTCATGGTCCAACAACAACAAGCTCTTCCAGGACATAGGATGTCCACGTGCACACATCACTAACCCAAGACCCCATGGTCCAACAACAACAAGCTCTTCCAGGACATAGGATGTCCACGTGCACACATCACTAACCCAAGACCCCATGGTCCAACAACAACAAGCTCTTCCAGGACATAGGATGTCGACGTGCACACATCACTAACCCATGACCTCATGGTCCAACAACAACAAGCTCTTCCAGGACATAGGATGTCCACATGCACACATCACTAACCCAAGGCCCCATGGTCCAACAACAACAAGCTCTTCCAGGACATAGGATGTCCACGTGCACACATCACTAACCCATGGCCTCATGGTCCAACAACAACAAGCTCTTCCAGGACATAGGATGTCCACATGCACACATCATAAGTACTGTCAGAACGAAACGAAAAAAGACCACTCAGAGTCAAAACCAAGAAACAAAAGACGAGTTAATAACAAAATCTGAAGAAGATCCAAATATCATCGCAATTACATAAACTTGACTCGATTCTGACATTGCAGATTTATAATTTACACCAGATAAATATACATGTTCTAGAAAAGATATTACTCAATGCACATCTACCTTAATGTATGATTTTCGAAGGATTTATAGACAGTGCGGGGTGTGACAAGCAGCGGTGCGTGTCAGCGGTTGTTGCGCAACGCTCTCCGACGGATACAAAAAAAAACGCAAATACCATGGCAACACACTGCGACACTACAAAAAGAATGGCTATCGACTAAAAACGCAGAAGAGAATGGTTCTCAATGTTGACAATATTGATCCACAAACACTACGTACCAAAATGTCATGGGTATTTTCATGGCAGTAGTGTAATGAAACAGATATATCACTGCATTTAGTTTAAGTTTTACTCGGCGACGACATGTCTTCAACGATATACGACACCTGAATGCGTTTTGGTTGCAAATGGTGACGGCGGGAAAGACGACAGGCTCTTCTCGTGACATCGTTATCTTCCATCTGACAGGCCAGTTCAAGTAAAGTCGTACTTGGTTTTGACATTGGTAGACGTATGTCAGCGTGGTGATTAGTACGACCGCAGTCCAGATAATCCTGCAACAAAAGAACGTAGCTGATGAGGTTTTAAGAAACGCAGAAATCTCTCTGATTAATCCCACGAATGGCGTGGCATTATTGTTATATATATATATATATATATATATATATTTATTTTTTCTTTCTTCAGACCAAAGCCGGTCTCCTTAAAATGTTGACCCCTGGTTGCGTGGTTAATATGTTTTATTTTAACATTCGAACTGTTATTATACGTCGCATAAACATAAATATAATTACGTGAATAACTATTCTGATGATTGCTGAGAGCATTCTTTTCGGAGGTTGTGTGTTCTAACTCTCAAAATGGTGTTGTCTTCATATGCTGCCAATAACATAATCAGTCCCTTAGACAAGATTGTGACATTTTCCAATTCACCTGTTATTCTCATGAAACCTAGTCACACAATTAACATGCATCCGTGTTAAGTGAGACTGACTGCATGAACACCATTATCTACCTGCGAGCGCTATTATTTGTCGACTCTGCGACGTTTCGCAGACCGTGGAACGTGGTTCTTTTACAGAACGACTTCAAGGACCGTCTCCACTGCTTGCTTCCCTCGCCCGGCTTGTCTCCAGCTTCACCGAGCTGCAGTGACGTCACCATTAGCATATTCTCTGACGGTTGGGAGTCTTTCAACTGGTTCGCAGAAGTTGTGCCTTTCACGGAAATAAGAAAGTACCCTTTATTAATTAAGTACAATGCATTCGAGTCAACTAAGAGTAGCGGCGAAACTCATACTGTCGTATGCTCTTTCGAAAAAGAAAAAAATTATAGGCACATCGGCATTGATGTGTGTGCGAGAAACAGAAGTGAGGATGTTGGAAGCAATGTAGAGAGAACACCATGAAGAGTTATGTTGTTACAGGTACATCGGCATTGATGTGTGTGCAAGAAACAGAAGTGAGGATGCTGGAAGCAATGTAGAGAGAACACCATGAAGAGTTATGTTGTTACAGGTACATCGGCATTGATGTATGTGCGAGAAACAGAAGTGAGGATGTTGGAAGCAATGTAGAGAGAACACCACGAAGAGGTATGTTGTTACACGTACAACGGCATTGATGTGTGTGCGAGAAACAGAAGTGAGGATGCTGGAAGCAATGTAGAGAGAACACCATGAAGAGTTATGGTTGGACCTGGGATATATGTGGGGTTTTCACTTAATATCGATTGAAGGCAAGTAAATGCCGTATTCCCTTTTCTGTTTATCAGTGTGGTGGATTTAATCACGCGGAATATCAGCCCGGTATTGCAGTTCTCAGATCATGATATATGCAGACGATCTGACCATCATAGCAGAAAGCAAAATAAATAAGAACTACAAGTCGATTTAAAAAGAAGCAGTGTGAACAAGTAGGCTGGACAGAACAAGAAAGAGTGACATAACGAATGAGATTGTGGTGCACTGTAGCCCGATGTGAAGATTGCATGTATCCGGATGATGATGGCAGTCCACTTGCTAAGAATGGACGCAGGCACACTAGCGAAGCGAGCAGCGGTGACCGAAAACACAAAGGACGGAGGAGAGGAAAGTCATATAATAATGAGCAAGGCGGAAAGACAGGTTTACCCAGCCAAAACTGAACTTAGAGCAACACGACTCTCAAATCAACCATATGCACACTGCCAACAAATGGAAACGAATTCGAAGGACACAAGATCGAAGAGAGACGTGGATGTGATTTCTGACCACCATCTTGAAATTGAAACATTAAGTGATAGATAGCATGCATACACAGACACAACCAATTAACCACATCAATGTCGAGAGATTAAAGCCAAGACTCAAGAAACTGGTTTTGAACTGTATAGACAGAAACACACTTGACACCACCGAATGGACCGACTAAAATTCCCCCTCTCTACACACACCTACGTGTTATATCAGTTAAAGTACTACATCTCCTCCTCCTAACGAGGCCTGCCTAGAGCTACCAAGTGGTGCAGCAAGCGCGGATGCAAGGTCAAACAAAATCACCGTAAAATGATGAATTTTCAATAGTGTGCTCTTCTGCAAATGTTTTAACAATACAACATTACAATGGTTAACTAGAAAACGAACGTGTCATATAGTTTTCGAAAGCGTATTTCTCTCGTCAAAATGTGATACGACGTGGATTTGTTACTGGATATGGTAAGCATGCAGTTAAGGTCAAACAAGGTCACAGCGAAAATATTAATATTCGATTTGTTTGCAATATCGCGAACGTCAAAAAGTTACAATGAACCTGTCCTTCTTCGTTTTTATGTAAACATCATATACCGTCGGAAAGAACCCTTTCTCTGTGTCACAATGATGTATGAGTGCAGCTTCAGTTGAGGAAATGTGTGTGGAGCTACGACCAAAGACAGTCTCGGTCAAGTAATAAATGTTCAAAGCTGCGCAAACGTTGTACAACTGTAATGATTGCATATTTACTACGTCAGGCCCAGTATCAACAGGCCCCCTATGTCACAGTTTCAGTCGGTACCAAAAAACAACTTGTTTGAGCAGCTCCTGGTGGATCCGGCAACATACTGCTCATGAAGTAGTTCAGTTGATCAGTGTCAGGATTTTGTATGATGGCCGAGAAGGTGGATGCGGCAACATGCTGCTCATGAAGTAGTTCAGTTGATCAGTGTCAGGATTTTGTATGATGGCCGAGAAGGTGGATGCGGCAATATGCTGCTCATGAAGTAGTTCAGTTGATCAGTGTCGGGGTTTTGTATGATGGCCGAGAAGGTGGATCCGGCAACATGCTGCTCATGAAGTAGTTCATTTGATCAGTGTCGGGGTTTTGTATGATGGCCGAGAAGGTGGATCCGGCAACATGCTGCTCATGAAGTAATTCAGTTGATCAGTGTCGGGGTTTTGTATGATGGCCGAGAAGGTGGATCCGGCAACATGCTGCTCATGAAGTAGTTCAGTTGATCAGTGTCGGCGTTTTGTATGATGGCCGAGAAGGTGGATCCGTCAACATACTGCTCATGAAGTAGTTCAGTTGATCAGTGTCAGGGTTGTGTATGATGGCCGACAAGGTGGATCCGTCAACATACTGCTCATGAAGTAGTTCAGTTGATCAGTGTCAGGGTTATGTATGACGGCCGAGAAGGTGGATCCGTCAATATACTGCTCATGAGGTAGTTCAGTTGATCAGTGTCAGGGTTTTGTATGATGGCCGAGAAGGTGGATCCGCCAACATGCTGCTCATGAGGTAGTTCAGTTGATCAGTGTCGGGGTTTGGTATGATGGCCGAGAAGGAGGATCCGGCAACATGCTGCATATGAAGTAGTTCAGTTGATCAGAGTCAGTGTTTTGTATGATAGCCGAGAACGAGGATCCGGCAACATGCTGCTCATTAAGTAGTTCAGTTGATCAGTGTCAGGGTTTTGTATGAAGGCCGAGAAGGTGGATACGGCAACGTACTGCTCATGAAGTAGTTCAGATGATCAGTGTCATGGTTTTGTATGATGGCCGAGAAGGTGGATCCGTCAACATACTGCTCATGAAGTAGTTCAGTTGATCAGTGTCAGGGTTTTGTAAGGTGGCCGAGAAGGAGGATCCGTCAAAATACTGCTCATGAAGTAGTTCAGTTGCTCAGTGTCAGGGTTTTGTATGATGGCCGAGAAGGTGGATCCGTCAACATACTGCTCATGAAGTAGTTCAGTTGATCAGTGTCAGGGTTTTGTTTGATGGCCGAGAAGGTGGATCCGTCAATATACTGCTCATGAGGTAGTTCAGTTGATCAGTGTCAGGGTTTTGTATGATGGCCGAGAAGGTGGATCCGTCAACATACAGCTGATGAGGTAGATCAGTTGATGAGTGTCAGGGTTTTGTATGATGGCCGATAAGGTGGATCCGGCAACATGCTGCTCATGAAGTAGTTCAGTTGATCAGTGTCGGGGTTTTGTATGATGGCCGAGAAAGAGGATCCGGCAACATGTTGCTCATGAAGTAGTTCAATTGATCAGTGTCAGGGTTTTGTATGATGACCGAGAAGGTGGATCCGTCAACATACTTCTCATGAAGTTGTTCAGTTGACCAGTGTCAGGGTTTTATATGATGGCCGAGAAGGTGGATCCGTCAACATACCGCTCATGAAGTAGTTCAGTTGATCAGTGTCAGGGTTTTGTATGATGGCCGAGAAGGTGGATCCGTCAACATACTACTCATGAAGTAGTTCAGTTGATCAGTGTCAGCGTTTTGTATGATGGCCGAGAAGGTGGATCCGTCAACATACTGCTCATGAAGTAGTTATGTTGATCAGTGTCAGGGTTTTGTATGATGGCCGAGAAGGTGGATCCGTCAATATACTGCTCATGAGGTAGTTCAGTTGATCAGTGTCAGAGTTTTGTAAGATGACCGAGATGATGGATCCGTTAACATACTGCTGATGAAGTAATATAGTTGATCAGTGTCAGGGTGTTGTATCATGACCGAGAAGGTGGATCCGTCAACATACTGCTCATGAAGTTGTTCAGTTGACCAGTGTCATGGTTTTGTATGATGGCCGAGAACGTGGATCGGCCAACATGCCGCTCATTAAGTAGTTTAGTTGATCAGTGTCAAGGTTTTGTATGATGGCCTAGAAGGTGGATCCGCCAACACACTGCTCATGAAGTAGTTCAGTTGATCAGTGTCATGGTTTTGTATGATGGCCGAAAAGGTGGATCCGGCAACATATTGCTCATGAAGTAGTTCAGTTGATCATTGTCAGGGTTTTGTATAAAGGCCGAGAAGGTGGATCCGGCAACATACTGCTCATGAAGTAGTTCAGTTGATCAGTGTCAGGGTTTTGTATGAAGGCCGAGAAGGTGGATCAGTTAACATACTGCTGATGAAGTAGTTCAGTTGATCACTGTCAGGTTTTTGTATGATGACCGAGAAGGTGGATCCGTCAACATACTGCTCATGAAGTTGTTCAGTTGACAAGTGTCAGGGTTTTATATGATGGCCGAGAAGGTGGATCCGTCAACATGCCGCTCATGATGTAGTTCAGTTGATCAGTGTCAGGGTTTTGTATGATGGCCGAGAAGGTGGATCCGTCAACATAGTGCTGATGAAGTAGTTCAGTTGATCAGTGTCAGGGTTTTGTATGATGGCCGAGAAGGTGGATCCGTCAACATACTACTCATGAAGTAGTTCAGTTGATCAGTGTCAGGGTTTTGTATGATGGCCGAGAAGGTGGATCCGTCAATATACTGCTCATGAGGTAGTTCAGTTGATCAGTGTCAGAGTTTTGTAAGATGACCGAGATGATGGATCCGTTAACATACTGCTGATGAAGTAGTACAGTTGATCAGTGTCAGGGTTTTGTATCATGACCGAGAAGGTGGATCCGTCAACATACTGCTCATGAAGTTGTTCAGTTGACCAGTGTCATGGTTTTGTATGATGGCCGAGAAGGTGGATCGGCCAACATGCCGCTCATTAAGTAGTTTAGTTGATCAGTGTCAAGGTTTTGTATGATGGCCTAGAAGGTGGATCCGCCAACACACTGCTCATGAAGTAGTTCAGTTGATCAGTGTCATGGTTTTGTATGATGGCCGAAAAGGTGGATCCGGCAACATACTGCTCATGAAGTAGTTCAGTTGATCATTGTCAGGGTTTTGTATAAAGGCCGAGAAGGTGGATCCGTCAACATACTGCTCATGAAGTTGTTCAGTTGACAAGTGTCATGGTTTTGTATGATGGCCGAGAAGGTGGATCGGTCGACATGCCGCTCATGAATTAGTTCAGTTGATCATTGTAGGGGTTTTGTGTGATGGCCGAGAAGGGGGATCAGGCAACATGCTGCTCATGAAGTAGTTCAGTTGATCAGTGTCGGGGTTTTGTATGATGGCCGAGAAGGTGGATCCGTCAACATACTGCTCATGAAGTAGTTCAGTTGATCAGTGTCAGGGTTTTGTATGATGGCCGAGAAGGTGGATCCGGCAACATACTGCTGATGAAGTAGTTTAGTTGATCAGTGTCATGGTTTTGTATGATGGCCGAAAAGGTGGATCCGGCACATACTGCTCATGTGAAGTAGTTTAGTTGATCAGTGTAATGGTTTTGTATGATGGCCGAAAAGGTGGATCCGGCACATAGTGCTCATGTGAAGTAATTTAGTTGATCAGTGTAATGGTTTTGTATGATGGCCGAGAAGGTGGATCCGCCAACACACTGCTGATGAAGAAATTCAGTTGTTCAGTGTCAGGGTTTTGCTTAACTCCTCTTCTGGAGCTGAGGTCTGTAGCCGTCCATCCGCTCTGCGTCACACACAACTATCTCATAGGAGGTGACCAATTCACACCAGTATTTATAGCGCGCCTCCAGGCGCGTGCGGCGAACGTACTCTAGCCGTGTCACGTATGATCGTGGATATGAGTTAGGGCGCAGCATGGGTCTTCCAGATCTTGATTCGAAGGGAGTACTAATCGTCAAGATCGTTGAGCACGCTGAAGTGCTGTTTACCTGCGTCCCGCTCTCTTGCACTGGTTTTTATTTCGGTGTGTAGGTGTCACAGCTTTCGAGTTTCCGATAGAAGTTTCAGCGTGTACGGTGGTGAGTGGCCAGACTATCGTGCTTCGCTTTCTCCTTGCCTGCGGGTTGCAACGGTTCATCGATGAACTCCACTCTTGCCGAGTCTTGGAGATCCTCGTTATTGCCGTTATTTAGCTAGTCACCTTCCACTGATCCTTCATCGTTTCCACAATCAGGCCGTGCCTGTTCCAGCTCCAGGCTCCAAAGTTCCTTTCGCCGTCTTAAGGTATATATAACAGCTATTTTGCCTATTCCGTATATAATCATTATTTCCTTACTCCCAATTGGAATGGCGTCCGCTGCAGCTCTCGCCACCAGGATACACACACAATAACGTCGACATGAAAAAGTGGTTGTTAACCTAAATAAGCTTACCCATATATTGGTGGGATTCCAAACGGATATAACCCGGTATACTGCAGGCCCATAGCATGGGTACTTTCTGGGGGTGCGTTGTGACGGAAAGCATTTTGGTGAATTTGTGTCAAATGGGAGAGTTTTAGCCGGAACCTCAGCTCCTGTCTATCGGATTGGCATCGGAAGAAGGGGTGGCGGTGGGGGGGGGGCTGTTGGAGTTTGTTTGCGGTGACGTTGCGTCTATAGTGCCCCTGCTTGCGGGCATGCATTTTCATATGAATCATACAAGAGAGCGGAATTTGGTTTCGCTCCCAGACCTATACATTGATCCGAACATATACCCTCTGGATAAAATTAATTAATTTTATTCAGAGGTTATATGTTCGGATCAATGTGCTTGAATGAATGTTTTTAAATAGAAAAATCTGGGTAGGAATTAGCTATAGGATAAAAAACGATCAGTACAAAATTAAGTGAGGGAAATGTTCTTTACAGTTGCACATGGGTTAAATAATGTCAGCAACACGAGGGATGCTTTAGACGACTCTACGGTTTCGAGTCCTAACTGTACGTGGGCCCCCGCGGATGCCGTGTAGAATGCCGGGTATGCCGGGTAGACCCTGTGGGCCGCCCGGCATTAATGTCGAGTCAGGATCGATACGATGCCTATGATATTCACAGTCGTGACGCAAGGCAACTTAGCCATATTCGATAAATCAGCAATTCTACGCTACGATCTTCAAACTTTCATTGTGTCGAGGGCCGTTAGTACGGAATTACATTTTACTTGATATTCATAACAAACTTAACATTACCAGTTTTGTAATTGCTTTAAAGTCGTGTGTCCTAACACAGGTATGGCAATACTACACTAAACATATTAAAAGTGTTACCACTGGTTTTATAATTTTATTTTATTCGTAGGCTGTTTATGAGAATACTGCTGAATATAAAGATGCTTATAAATGGGTCTGTTCTTCTGGAATATATATCATTTGTTCTACACATGTATATATAAAACGTATTTAGCACTATATGCCCCTAATAATTGAATACTAATTGATGTTTCTTTCTTCGTACACTCTACGTTGTCATAATTGTTGTTAGTTATTATTTTTTTTAAATGTATTTGTTGTCCGTTTATGGTTATTATTTGCAAGCTGTATCTATGTTGTTGAAAAATCTATATATGTTATAGCAACCAATATACCATTATCAGCGGTTGGCAGCGACCAATTACAATTGTTTTGTATATATATATATATATATATATATATATATATACATGTATACAGATGACAGCCTGGGTTCTGCTGCCAACCAGCAATTGCATTGTATTATAATATTTGTGTCTTTCGTCTTTCATTTATTTATTTTAGTACTATTCAATTCCGAAATCAAGCATTCACTCACAAAGTATTCCAAATTATAGATGACACTAGACACTGCTGGTTTGTGGTGGGGAAAACAACACTAATTGAAACAAAGCATTCAAAGAAGGTACCTTACCTGTGTCGGAGGGGTCAGTGGCTACTTCGGCCAGACTCTCCACTGTTGGGAAAGCAGTCAGGGCAGTCGCCAGATTACTCGATGACGCAGAAGCTGCACCAACGTTTGTCACATTCGATGGCACCGCCGTAAACATACCCATCATCTCCTGCCGCAGCGCACCCGTCTCCTGTAGCATCTCCTGTCCCATCTCATCCACCTTCCCCATCTCCTGCCTCATCTCACTCATCTCGCTTCCCATCTCCAGCCACATATCCTTCATCTCACTCATCTCTTGCCGCATCGCCCGCATCCCGAGCCCCACCTCCTGCCCCAACTCGTGCAACTTCCGCCCCATCTCCTGCACCATTTCTTCTCCGATCTTCTGCCCAAACTCTCGCCTCTCCAGCCCCATCTCTTGCTGCATATCCTGCCGCATCTCCTGATTCAACTCCCGCATCCTCCGGCCCAACTCCTCCCCCGTCTCCCGTCCCGTCTCCAGCCTCAGCAGCTCGGTAGCAGCCACACTCTTGTCGGTCTCCGGTCCACAATCAGATGCGTTCTCAGCTGTATCCGAGTGGAAATCTGTCGCCGTGACCTGCTCCACTTGAGACTTCAAAACGTCTGTCGGCGACGGACGATTCGACGCTGCCGTCTTTACACTTGGGTCTGCTGAACGCCTCATTGGAAACATCCTGTAATCAACCACACACTCGTTGCTCTCATGATGTGAACCATCATTAGTAGACAAACAAATGAGACCACACTTTGTCAACAACATTGCCGAACAACACGTGATGTAACTCGTACCTTTCTGGGATCACCGTAAGTCAACCCCTTCCATACCGGTGACCAGCCTGGGTTAATCCCTTCCATTCCGTAGACCAGCCTGGGTCAAACACTTCCATTCCGGTGACCAGCCTGGGTCAACCCCTTCCATTCCGGTGACCAGCCTGGGTCAACCCCTTCCATTCAGGTAACCAGCCTGGGTCAACCCCTTTCATTCCGGTGACCAGCCTCGGTCAACCCATACCATTCCGGTGACCAGCCTCGGTCAACCCCTTTCATTCCGGTGACCAGCCTCGATCAACCCCTACCATTCCGGTCACCAGCCTCGGTCAACCTCTACCATTCCGATAACCAGCTTCGATCAACCCCTACCCTTCCGGTGACCAGCCTGGGTCAACCCATACCATTACGGTAACCAGCCTCGATCAACCCCTACAATTCCGGTCACCAGCCTCGGTCAACCCCTACCATTCCGGTAAACAGCCTCGATTAACCCTTACCATTCCGTGAACAGCCGCTGGTCAACCCCTACCATTCCGGTGACCAGCCTCGGTCAACCCATACCATTACGGTAACCAGCCTCGGTCAACCCCTTCCATTCCAGTGACCAGCCTTGGTCAACCCCTCCATTCCGGTGACCAGCTTGGGTCAACCCCTTTCAATCCGATGACCAGCCTCGGTCATCCCCTCCATTCCAATAACCAGCCTCGGTTAACCCCATTCATTCCGGTGACCAGTCTCGGTCAACCCATACCATTCCGGTAACCAGCTTCGGTCAACTCCTACCATTCCGTGGACAGCATTTTAGCAACTCAGCCTACGTTGATTTATATTATAATATAGTTTGTAAAATAATGCATTAAAATCATACACTTCTAATGAAATCTTCTTATTGTCCTTTAGTATACGTAAGGTTGCCAATTGCGTAATTCCCATGGTATTAAATAGTTTCACTATATGTTCGTCCGAGTTACTGGCATTGTGTACATATTACAGAAGTTTGTAAAACAAGTGATATTTCATTGATTAGGTATGATATGATTTAATCTGTGTGTGCTAACTTTCATCTGATTGAAATGTTTCTCAAACAGACAGTCCCGTCTTTCTTTCGAGATGTACACACCACAACAGTTGAGTATCTCAGCATAAAGTATGCCAGGGAAAATATATGTTAGTGCTATTTTCTGTAACATTTCAGAACTGCCTGATAAATAATTGGCATACAAGCAGGGCATGCACATTCCAATAAAATGTATTATTTGTTAGACGAGAAATGATAAATAATCAGTATATTTATATACTAAAATCCAGAGTATATCTCTGTTCGACAGTGCCTCCGACAGCCAAATGATATGCTAAAGAATAAATATAATAATACAATAAAGTAAATAAGAATCCCTAAGATTGGTATATTTAACTAGAGAAACGTTATCACACGTATGAATGTGTGTAAAATATAAAGTGTCATTTGTAGGTAAATGTAAGTGAATAAATAAACATTGGGAGTTGCATTCAAATAAAAAAAAAATTAAAATTGAATAATCAGGTGCCATAAATATAAATTAGTAAATAATTAAACTAAGGCTTTATTGGTTGTATAAGCAAAAATACCTGTCTCGGAATGCCTTGGTAGTTGACAGTCATGATAGTAGTATTTACCGAATGTTAGAAACCACACACCATCGTTCCTTAAACACAATAACGCACTCGCAGATATTTCCTGTTTGTTCAAAAGAATGAAGGTCGGAGAGAATGTGAAATTCATGTCCGTCGATAAACCCTGGATGTGATAGTGTAGAATTGTCAAATAGTATATATGCTATTGGCAAGAGGGTAGACATAGGCATATATGATTGTGTTAGCATCTACATCATGTTGCCAAGTCCATGACGCAGGGTCCGTTTTCACGGAATATTTGCTGTGAGCGTGTAGTTCCTTCAATTATTAGGTTACGTTTTAAGCATTATGCGCAAACTACGTCTTACGTTTCGAACAACTGATTTACCCCATAAAAGGTGAGAATGTTGACATGGGATAATTTAACATTATTAATATAGTAGAATACAATAAAATGTGATAATAATAACCCAAGTACCTGTGTAAATACAGTAAATAGCTATGTATAATAGCATATTGTAGCAGCCTATGATAAATAATGACTAGCGGCTAAAGTAAGTCATAGTGAAGATGGACACATTTATGTATAGGATTACTTGCTAATGAGAGGGATTTTATTTCGTAATTACTAACATGTTTGGGGTGATGACCATTATATTTCAATTAGTCTTGGGTCAAACCATTGTGGTTCGTCTTTGCCTTTAAAAAGTGTAAATAACGTTAGGAGGGTTACCTTAGAGAAGGATAGAGTTAGTTGATTTGTTTGTTTTGTTGGTGGTTTTATTCCAAGAGATTTTAAGGATGTTGTCAGTCTAGATTTGTTAGGTTCAAATACATATCCTCTGCAACCTATTTCAAAGCAGGCTAATTCTGATTTTATTCCGTTATTGTTTATATCATGGATTAGTGTGGCATACTTGTTAGTTTTGAATAGATGGTCTTTCTCGATGTTAGTTTCAAATGGTACAGTCAATTCAATGTGAATTTGCTTAGTATGTGGATGGTTGATGACAAGGTCTGAGCGATCAGAGGTGTTTAACACCTCAGGAGGTATGGTAAGTCCACTAAGTGATTTCCCTGGACATGAGATCGCTGACGAAATTTCCGAGATGGTTTAGGGTACGGTGTAGCGGCCCTGTTCTAGCATGGTCTTACAACCGGCTAACACACCAAGAAGAGTTTGGGTGTTGCCACATAGGTTGCATTTTGCTGACATTCCCCCCAGACTTTCAAGTTTCGGAATGTATGGGAGTGTGTCTATGGATGCATTGATTGCAAAGCTTAGAACACGACGAGGAAGACTATAGATGTGACTACACCATGTGAGGTCTGACTATTCTAGGTGGGCAAGACTAAGTAGATCACCTTGAACAATTAGGTTGTTTAGATGATCTAGCCACATATTGGATTAATCAGTGTTGATAATGGACTTTACTTTAGATTGTATGCTTTTCCATGACTGAGATCCTGAGGATATAGCTTCCTGGTAATACTGATGAGCCTTCGAGTTACCAAGGTCTTTCCTGGCGAAGTTTGCTTCTCTATCAAGTTTGATTTTAAGGGTATGGACTGCTCTTACATCAGTTTTTTTTTATTGTTCTTGCAATAGCATTTTTATAGGTTATTATACAATTCGTTATTTGGTCATCCTCCTCATGGTGCAACGGAGGGGTCGTCGTACGCAACGACACGCCATGGGACAACTCAGCGTACTAAACCGTGCCTACTTCGACCCGAAACACATAGGGAGTTACAGCGACGTCAATACGTTGCACCGAGCGACCCTAGTACCAAACCGAGCCATCAAACAGAGCAGGACACCTATGCCTTTCACAAACCGGTCAAACGTCGTTTCAAGCGGCGCTGCGTCATCATAGTCGGTCGACACCAACAGTGGAAGTCCGACCTCGTCGACGTAGTTAGCCTGAAAAACCAACGACGCATAACGCGGAGACCAACGCGATTTCGTGGAACGAATTAACCGCACGCTGAAGACTCGCATGTGGCGGTACTTCACGAAACACCAGACGTTGAGATACATCGAAGCGTTGCCGTTGATCGTGCGGTCGTACAGCAACACCTACCATCGAAGCATCGGTATGGCTCCCGCGAGTGTCAAACCGGGAGACCGTGTGGCAGCGGTTGAACGGCGGTGGCTACGGTCGAGGCAAACCGAAACTGCGCGTTAATTGTTAGGTTACGTTTTAAGCATTACGCGCACACTACGTCTTACGTTTCGAACAACTCTTTTACCTCATAAAAGGTGAGGATTTTGAAATATATATGTGGTATTTTGAAAATATATAGGTAGTGCGTCCTATTCTAGGGGCGTTAACCAACTCGCATCCGCAAACTCGATTACAGTATAATTAGATGACGTATGAACACTAAATGTTAAAAGCGAGTTAAAGTTGTGTGTTTTACGATTAGTTTTAAATGTGTCCATGCACTTGGTTAGCCATACATATTCAGGCAGCACCTTCCAGACGATAGGTCCTGCGTACGAGAATGATAGACCGGCGTTCGGTCATGGAGGACGGAGAATACAAACACAAGTCCATACCGTCTCCGCTGGTATGGACACCTTCATCGCAAGATGTGCACCGTCCCGGCCCGCCGAGTCTACGACTTTATAATCCTAAAACAACAGGATGGCACCGCCCGAGAGGACGGCCCAAGACTCGGTGGTCCGATTCAGTCGCCCATGACCTGGCCACTGCTGGCATTGACATCACCACAGCCGCCCAGATATGCCAGAAGCGCTCCAGTCGGCGAACGTTCAGGGAACTGCTCAGGCTCGAATCCGAACATGGCATTTAAGTCAAGTAAGTTAAGCTTCAGTTCACTCAGCTGTATGAATGAGAACCTGGCTATAGACAGTGGTGGATATTTGAGTACGAATAGTCTTCGCACAGTAATTGCAGCGTGGCTGAATGCTTCCCAGAGAAGTCGAGATGGTGTTCGATTGAACAGGTCTGCCAGGGAGAGAATTGTAAAGCGCTTTGAGCAGCCCAGAGGACTGGATACAGAGCTATATAAGAACATACCTTTATTTTACTTTTTACTTTATATATATATATATATATATATCCTCTCTAGCAGGTAAATCCTGCCACAGAAATGGGTTTTAAGTTACATATCCGATTCTTGTGATACCACTCGAAACAGCTGTCAACGCACGGTTTAATGGTGCTATTGTTGTTTAAATTGATCATATTAGTTTGCATAAGTTTACACGTCATATGTTTGAGTAAATGTAGTTATTTATGAATAAATGTAAAGACAAGGATTGAAACTGGTATCGACTTTGTTTTTGTGGGCTCATTATTGATATGATAAGCGCGGACTTATCAAATGTGTTTCGTGGGTCTCGCTTATATTTCTTGTAATTGGGTCCCTGTGGAATAGTTAACAACATATTTATGATAACTCTAACACATTACTAAGAAGTCTTCAGCTTTGACAGCTGGCACAATGTAACACATATTTAACAACATCCATTGGTTTACAATTTTGTTTCTGATTAACCATAGCACAATTACACATGTTCTTAACAGTTCCGCCACCATAGACGGAATAGCAGGTTAAACAAATATTGGTGACGGGAGTATTGTGTCATGCATCATACCAAACACACACGCATGCACGCATGCACGCATGCACGCATGCACGCACGCACACACACCACACACACACTCATGCACACAAGCATGCACGCACGCACACACACACACACACCACACACACACTCATGCATACAAGCATGCACGCACGCACACACACACACACACACACACACCCATACACACACGCCCACCCACCCCACACACGCCCACACACACATGCCCCCCCATACACACACGCCCACACAAACACAAACACACACACACACACTGACAAACACACACACATGCTCGCACGCACGCACGCACGCACGCACGCATATATTAACACTTGAATACGTATACATACGAATGCATATATAATCGCAGCTATTTATACACGGACAAACACACATATACACACTCGTACAACCGAACATGTCTACACCTGCACATACAACCATACACACTAATATTCATACAGGCACTCTGCACACATGCGTACATAAACACGTGCGTACATAAATACATGCGTACATAAGCACGTGCGTACATAAACACGTGCGTACATAAACGCGTGCGTACAAAAACGCGTGCGTACATAAACGCGTGCGTACATAAACACGTGCGTACATAAACTCGTGCGCATACGGATCACTATATTTTCAACAATAAAATTGTGATAGCATCTTCGAGATGTTTAAATGCCGGGGCTCGTTTGTATTATACAATCCCAGCCAGGCATCTGTATTCGGCTTGGCACACAAAAGGATCGATACACTCTTCCATTATTAATTTCTGTCAGCTTGAACTCAGTTCGCTACAGAGCCTGTCACAGTTTTAATGGGTCCCAAAAAACTGAATAACCTTTCGGAAATTGCGCAAACACATTAATGGCGAACGACCATTGTCTACATCTCTCGACGGTTGTGTTGCGGTGAGGATGCTCTCATTGTTACTTCTATACTACATCCCATATCCTGAAGTGAACGACCTTTGTCTACGTCTCTCGACGGTTGTGTTGCGGTGTGGATGCTCTCATTGTTACTTCTATACTACATCCCATATCCTGAAGCGAACGACCATTGTCTACGTCTCTCGACGGTTGTGTTGCGGTGCGGATGCTCTCATTGTTACTTCTATACTACATCCCATATCCTGAAGTGAACGACCATTGTCTACGTCTCTCGACGGTTGTGTTGCGGTGTGGATGCTCTCATTGTTACTTCTATACTACATCCCATATCCTGAAGTGAACGACCATTGTCTACGTCTCTCGACGGTTGTGTTGCGGTGTGGATGCTCTCATTGTTACTTCTATACTACATCCCATATCCTGAAGTGAACGACCTTTGTCTACATCTCTCGACGGTTGTGTTGCGGTGTGGATGCTCTCATTGTTACTTCTATACTACATCCCATATCCTGAAGTGAACGACCTTTGTCTACATCTCTCGACGGTTGTGTTGCGGTGTGGATGCTTTCATTGTTACTTCTATACTACATCCCATATCCTGAAGTGAACGACCTTTGTCTACATCTCTCGACGGTTGTGTTGCGGTGTGGATGCTCTCATTGTTACTTCTATACTACATCCCATATCCTGAAGTGAACGACCTTTGTGATACATCTCTCGACGGTTGTTGCGATTGGATGCTTCATTGTTATGATCCATATCCTGTCTACATCTCTCGACGGTTGTGTTGCGGTGGATGCTCTCATTGTTACTTATTGCATATACATATCTCGACGGTTGTGTTGCGGTGTGATGAAGTCATTGTTACTTTGTGTCTACATCCCACATCCTGAAGTGAACGACCATTGTTACGTCTCTCGACAGTTGTGTTGCGGTGTGGATGCTCTCATTGTTACTTCTATACTACATCCCATATCCTGAAGTGAACGACCTTTGTCTACATCTCTCGACGGTTGTGTTGCGGTGTGGATGCTTTCATTGTTACTTGTAAGCTACATCCCATATCCTGAAGTGAACGACCATTGTCTACATCTCTCGACGGTTGTGTTGCGGTGTGGATGCTTTCATTGTTACTTGTAGGCTACATCCCATATCCTGAAGTGAACGACCATTGTCTACATCTCTCGACGGTTGTGTTGCGGTGTGGATGTTTTCATTGTTACTTGTAGGCTGCATCCCATATCCTGAAGTGAACGACCGGTGTTGTCATTGTTACAGGCTGCATCTCGACGGTCAACATTTCTCGACGGTTGTGTTGCGGTGTGGATGCTCTCATTGTTACTTGTAGGCTACATCCCATATCCTGAAGTGAACGACCATTGTCTACATCTCTCGACGGTTGTGTTGCGGCGTGGATGTTTTCATTGTTACTTGTAGGCTACATCCCATATCCTGAAGTGAACGACCATTGTCTACATCTCTCGACGGTTGTGTTGCGGTGTGGATGCTTTCATTGCTACTTGTAGGCTACATCCCATATCCTGAAGTGAACGACCATTGTCTACATCTCTCGACGGTTGTGCTACGGTGTGGATGCTTTCATTGTTACTTGTAGGCTGCATCCCATATCCTGAAGTGAACGACCATTGTCTACATCTCTCGACGGTTGTGTTGCGGTGTGGATGCTTTCATTGTTACTTGTAGGCTACATCCCATATCCTGAAGTGAACGACCTTTGTCTACATCTCTCGACGGTTGTGTTGCGGTGTGGATGCTTTCATTGTTACTTCTATACTACATCCCATATCCTGAAGTGAACGACCTTTGTCTACATCTCTCGATGGTTGTATTGTGGTGTGGATGCTTTCATTGTTACTTGTAGGCTGCATCCCATATCCTGAAGTGAACGACCATTGTCTACATCTCTCGACGGTTATGTTGCGGTGTGGATGCTTTCATTGTTACTTGTAGGCTACATCCCATATCCTGAAGTGAACGACCATTGTCTACATCTCTCGACGGTTGTGTTGCGGTGTGGATGCTTTCATTGTTACTTGTAGGCTGCATCCCATATCCTGAAGTGAACGACCATTGTCTACGTCTCTCGACGGTTGTGTTGCGGTGTGGATGCTTTCATTGTTACTTCTATACTACATCACATATCCTGAAGTGCGTTACGAACGACGCAAGCATTGTACATTTTGAACGCTTCACCACTTAACCCAGGCTCGACTGTTTTGATAGTTTTTAATCGCAGATAAAACCAATACTCAGACAAATTAGAGCACGACACAAAGGAACACCAGCTGTAATTATATTAGGCGCTGGCAAAAAGGCGCATTATTCAAA
Source organism: Paraescarpia echinospica (assembly GCA_020002185.1). Classification (NCBI taxonomy): domain Eukaryota; kingdom Metazoa; phylum Annelida; class Polychaeta; order Sabellida; family Siboglinidae; genus Paraescarpia; species Paraescarpia echinospica. Next base: position 294,053 of record JAHLWY010000135.1, read on the forward strand.
AAGCGACGGTATGTTTTGAAACCCTACTTGCTGTTTCCACTAATTTTCTCTTCATGATCGATTCATTGTAGTTCATTTACTTTGTTGGTACAAAAAGAGGTTGGGCTACCGTAACGGCCGATAAAAGTACACAACCTGTTAGTATGTGCAATTAATTGAAACAAATTGCTTTGTCTTATACCCGTCGTTATATTTTTCATTAAGTTGTGGTATTACCTGTATATATTAATGTGCTAACGTTGGACAACTGTATCTCCTCCGAGAAGCTGATAGCATCAGGAAGTCTAGCGGTACCACTATTAATGTTTCTTCTTCAAAAAAGGTGTTACTGCCCGCAGTATAGCAATCTCGCGTGACTCCTGCGGCCAGTGGACACACAACAAATGTTCTGGTGGTTTTACAAACGATGCATACAACGAACTATGCAACAGCGGTGATTTCTTTAATTATCTGTGCGATCCAATATCACTTCTCATCCTTCATTTGCTAACGACACGGTCAATAACAACATCAGCAACCAGCCACCAGCCACCGATCTTCACGCAAGCAACCCTCGCGGATGAGGAACGTTATCCTGATGGCGACAACCACCTGTCGCACACTGCTGGTGACCCTGTCTAACAGTCAACGAGTGAGAAACCCCTTGAGTTTGAATGCTTACAGTTGAACTCACGCAGTCTTCTGCTGAAACTTGACGATTTAAAAGTTCTCGCAGCCAACAGTAAAGTGGCGGTGATCGGCGTCAGCGAGTCTTTATTAGATTCGTTGGTCACTGACTCGGTAATCGAAATGACAGACTACGCTGTTCTCCGGCGCGACAGGAATCGCGAGGGCGTTGGTGTATGAATTTACATAAGAAGTGACATCGCTTTCAGACCGAGAGACGACGTATCTACTAATCTAGAAACTGTGTGGGCTGAATAATAATAATAATAATACATTTAATTTGTTATAGCGCCAGATCCAAAGTTGTTAGTGGTGCTTTACAATACACCATACGTCATGATCATGAAACTAAAGTACTAGTACTAGGACAGTCTTTTAAACTGAAGATTGTGCCACACAATAGTAATAAAGATATTAATAAATAAATAAAGTAAAAGGCAAACAATAATTGGAATATGTTAGTACGACGTTGACTTAAAATAAACACAGTACCATATAACACAACTAAAATATATCATGCATAAATTAATCATTAAAATATAGCAGTATAAAATCAAATAAATAAATTAGTAGTTCTAAGATATTACTAATATAAATAAGTTCACTGAGTCACTGTCACAAACAAGTTACTAGTGTTCTGAATTGTACTTACCTAAGACAAAATCTGTATTAATTGGTGTATGCTACCGTCCACCCAAGCAAATACACTTTTTTAATATACTTGAGCAATCCTGCTTGGAGTGTTATTCGGTCACCAACCAAGAATTCATCATAATGGGTGATTTTAACATTGATTATTCTCACTTGAGCACTAACACTAATCCGTTGTATGTATAACTGAAGCATTATATGTATATGCTTGGTATGAATCAGCTTATTTATACTCCTACAAGGATTACCAGTGCAACTTCCACCATCTTAGATCTCATCCTTGTCTCAGACTCTATTAAAATAACACAATGTGGTGTATTAGATGTTGGTATAAGTTACCATCAATTAAAACATTGTACACGCAAATGTAAGAAAAGTCCTGTTAATCAGCACAACGGTGTGACATTAAGATCGCTCAGAAACTAAAGTAAGGGCATTTTTGAACAAAACTGCAAGAGGTTAATTAGCAGGACAGCTTAGCTATTAACTATGTGTACGAGGTGTTTTATCTTTTCAAATCTAACTTGATGGCCATTACTGATAGTATTTCCCCCTTGAAGTATGTCCGTACTTGGATGACCGTGGAGATATTGGATCTCATTCATGAAAGAGATCGGGCGTTTGCCAAATTCAAAAAGACCAAAGACCATAGTTAGCATGGCAAACACATTTATTTTCGGAATCTGGTCCAATATATGAAGAAACAGGCCAAATCAGATTTCATAGAAAACAAGGCTGATGAATATAAACAACAACCGACGAAAATTAATTATGGCAAATGCTAAAAAGCCTCGGAACTTCGTCTCAACGTAAAATTAAGCCAGGAAGCATAGGACTTGATTTCGCCTGTACCATTTGTTTTGATAAAGTAAAGGTGTCTGAGTACTTAATTTGTTTTATTAACACAGCCTCAACACTGGTTGACAAACTTCCACGAAGTAATAGAAAATATGAGTGGTAACACATCCAAGAATATTACAGATCATTGTGTGTCACCAGTAAAATTTCAATTTTAGTGAAGTCACCGAAAACGAAGTATTAGGGATCCTGAACAACATGAATTCGAGCAATTGTTTAGATCAAATGTCACCCAGATTTTATAAGGGATGGTATTGTATTGTATTGTATTTATTCAGATTCCATCAGGTCCCGTGGACCCAGTAACAGGACTGATAACTGACACAATACATATAAATAATAAAACAATAATATAATAATAAAAATAATAAGAACAATAAAATCACACAATATCAACATCAAATATACCAGACAAACATCCGTTATACATATAAATGTTTTTGAATTGATGATCTAAAGATTTCAGCTCCTGAAAATATATCACAAGTTGGATCACTTAAATACCATGTGTTGAAAGTAGTCATACATCTATTCAAAACACAATGTTTTCTAATGTTGATTCTGCTATTGAAACTCTAAAAGGGATGTAGTTTCGTAGAGATCGTGAAGGACAGTGAAATTGGATAGCCCCTTTTGTCAATAAACGTACGTTGCCAGGGATTCCAGATAAAACTGCAATACTCCAACTGGCTTCTGACTAGAGATATATATACAAGGATCGCAAAGCATGTACATCGGTAAATATTGTGCAAACGCGCTTAATAAAACCACTCATCTTAAAAGCTTTACAAACACAACGATTAATATGATCTTTAAAAGTCAAACTGTCTCGGTCAATGTGATACCAAGATCTTTGACAGCGGTGACCTTGGGCAGAGACTGGCCTAAAATCGTGTAGTCATAGGATATACGTTTCTTTTTGTTAGTGAATGACATTATGCAGCATTTCTCAACGTTAAGTTTAAGGTGCCATGTCTCACACCAAAGACATACACTGTCCACATCCTTCTGCACCAACTGACAATCGGTCACCGACGTAATTTCTTTAAACAATTTGGAATCATCAGCATACAATGACATTTCACATGGATCGACATGATTAGTGAGATCGTTAATATACAAGATAAACAGAAGTGGTACAATTTGTGAATCTTGTGGTACACCAGACAACACCGGCTTCCAGTCAGATGTTTTGCCTTCGAGAACCACGCTTTGTTTACGGTTGACAAGGTAAGACTGCAACCCCTCTATGCATTGCCCGGAATGGCCATATGATCTAAAGCTTGTGAATTAACAAAGGGTGGTACACTGAATCAAAGGCTTTACTGAAGTCCAAATAAACAGAATAAACCTGTTTCTTGTTGTCAATAGATTCAGAAATGCCGTTCAAGTAACAAGCTAGATTAGATACTGTACTTCTACACCTCACACATCCGTGTTGGCTGCCCGAAATTGTGTTACGCACGTGCTCATACAATGATTCGTATAGGACTTTTTCAAAATCTTTGCTAAATAGCGGTAAAAGAGATATAGGTATGTAGTTGCACACCTTTCGTTTATCTCCCTACTTGTACACAGGAACAACATTTGCCCATTTAAAACAAGTTGGAAAAGTTCCACAGTTTAAGGACATATTAAAAAGCATAGTTAGTGGACCTGCTGATTCGGCAGCATATTCCCTAAGGATTACACCTGATATCTTGTCAGGACCGCAGGACTGCTTTGTTTACATCGGTGGTTCTTAGTACCCCGATGACATTATCATAAGACAGTCGGATTGAAAGGAGGGAATATTTCGATAAACAAGGGTATCTACTAATGTAAAAACATATTCGAAGTGGTCAGAAAATAATTCTGCTATGTCAGCTGGACTGTCTGCCTCAGTGCCTTTATATACAATTAAGGTAGGAAGTTTTACATTAGTTTGTTTGCTTTTGGCAAAACTGAATAGACCTTTGGTGTTTTGTTTGACGGACTTTTCAATTTCCGATATATGTAGACACAATACCTTTCTCTCTTAAGTTTCTTAAAAGTGTTTCGTAGTTCAGAAAATACTTGGTAATCAGATAACGAATGTAAGCGTTTCCAAGCTTTGGTTGCAGTATCTTTCTCTTTCAAGGTTGCGATCATATCGTTATCATACCATATTGGGTATTTATGTCTACGAATGCAGATACGAGGAACGCATTCGTTTATGGCAGCATACAAAATGTCATAAAATACATCAAATATGTCGTCAATGTCAGTACTGTCCTTGAGAAATGACCACGGGATACAAGACAATACGTGTCTCAGGTGACTAAAGTCCGCTTTGCGATAGTTATAAACAAAACGTTTAGCGGGTTCATGCTTTGGTCGGTTGGCACATAACAGTTCACAATGTCGGGCGTCGTGTGTGGATTTCACCGCCTTGTCTATTTTCTTAACATTACACTCTGCACCATGCACAAAGACAAGATCTAGTGTGTGCTCGATGCACGTGTGGTCAGCGTTACACTGCACAAGGCCGTATTCAGATAACATTTCAACACACAGTTCGGACTGTGGATTGGTCCATGAATGGGGCATAAGGCCTATTGTGTTGTTTGACGGTGTCCATTGAATGTCTGGACGATTGAAACCGCACAATAATATTACACAATCGCAGTCAGGGTTCATAGCTCTAGTGACCAGTTCCAGCGATTTGTCGAGCTCTGACCAGGTGTCCACATCCGACCAGGTCAGGACGTAAACGTACCCTAGATAGAGGCTTTGTTTCGTCAAGCGCGTTTGAGTTCATACTATTTCAAGATCAGTTTCCAGATCCAGCCTACGTTTGGTGTTGTATGCATTACTCACCGCAACCAAGGCACCACCGCCGCGACACTTCTTGTTGTTTGCCACAACTGTGCTGTCTCTGTCTCTTCTGTATATGTTGTATGTATTTGGCAATACCTCGTTGTCGAAAATATCCCCCTGCAGCCATGTATCGGTTATCGTTATGAAGTTGTAGTCATGATCGCTAAAGAAAATGTTAATGTCTTGTAATTTGCCGATGATGCTAGTAGTGTGCTGGTAAAAGAGTTTATGGGTTGGGCAAGGTCCGGGGTTGGGATTTACATTCCCACTCAGCATAAGCAGAATCGGCAGAAGACCCATCAAGATGAAACCGGCCGTCACGCGTGTGTGACTCCGCCGACGCATGTCACTGCCGTGATGGAGACCCGACGACTTGTTCATTCTTCGGGGTCACAACACGAACCGACCCGTGCTGATTCTATGTTGTATTGGCTCGATCGGCATCGGCACCCAGAGACGCCTCGACATATCAGGGCACAAGAGTGCAGCCACGCGTGACCTCGACACAGCAGTTCAGTTGGTGCAGGACAATAGCGATGGGTGATATATTGGTAGCTTTTACAATAAAATCAATATATCAGTATTTAAAACCACATAAAATCTATATAAGACGTACTGTTGTAGACGCACTCACGTACCATTCACGTATTGTGTAGCGCGTACGCGGCAGTTCAACGCTCGCTTCAGTAAATAGGATATAGAGCGGAAGGGAAAATGTTAACACTTAACATTTCAACGATCTGTCCCACCTCACTTTGTTGACTCGCCTCTTACCTTGCCGACCGAACACAGTGCGTCAGTGTTTGCGGTCATCTTTCTTGCGACAGCCGACTACGACATGGAGTTCCGCAGGGCAGTGTTTTGGGCCCTCTGTTATTTTTTATATACTGTGCTGGTCTTTCCGCCGTATTCGAAAAAGCACGGCGTTCGCTAATATGCCTACGCCGACGACACCCAACTCTACGTCGATTTTCCGCGAAATGATTCTGCCTCCGCTGCCGACCGGATATCCCGTTGGATGACTGACGCGAAAGCATTGCTAGCGTCGCGCTACTTGCTTCTGAAAGGCGAAGATAGAGGCGATACTGTTTGCAGCACCAAACTACCGTATTCCACAGCCACCTTCTCTTCCCATCGACATCTGCGGTATCAAGGTCAGCCCTTCCACCAACATACGTGACCTTGGAGTACATATCGACTCTACGATGACGATGGCCTCACACGATACTTGTATTGACGGATTGCCTACACCCGTGTACGTTGCATAGCGTGGATACGATCATCTCTCCCGCTTGCAGGGTGCAAGTCGCTTGTACACGCGCTAGTCACGTCGCGATTCGACTTCGGAAACGCGGACGTGTACGAGATTAGCGGAACCTTGTTGCACCGACTAGAGATGGTCCAGCGACCAGCTGTGCGTGTCGTCCTCTGCTTACGTCGGCGTGATATATCACAATAATAGTAAACAATACATGCTCTCTCTCTCTCTCTCTCTCTCTCTCACTCTCTCTCTCTCTCTCTCTCTCTCTGATAAAAAACGAACTTATTGTTCTTAAGAAGTATCATCACCATGGCTTGATCTGATCACCAGCGTCGCCAAAAAATATCAATTACCCTATACCAACCGAAAGACTCGACTGCCAGAGTGAGGCAGGCGTTGTACCATTGGGAATTTTCTGACAATAACTCTCGTACCCGAGAGGCTAAGCCACTTCCTGGACGGACCTCCCGCATCAGTCTTCTGATGCTCACAGTATTGTCACAATCAGAATCAAACTTCAAAGCTTCTGGTAAAGTAACCGAAATATGTAATTGCGTGGTCGAGAAAAACATGTGTGTGTCAGGTGAAGAGCTGCTAATTCCCTGAAAGTTACACACACGCCATTTATGGTGCCTAACATTGTCAAATCGGACGAGAGTGTCATATGTATGATATGTGAAAATATTTCGTTCGGAAATAGTGGAGGATTTCTCATCATTATAATCTCTGTGTACTGTTTTGCTGCGAGTAATTTCAACAATGCATGTATAATCGCAAACACTTATACACGAACAAACACATATATACACACTCGTACAACCGAACAGATATACTCCTGCACATACAACCATACGCACTAATATTCACACAGGCACTCTGCACACATGCATAGATAAACACGTGCGCATATGCATCACTATATTTGCAACAACAAAATTGTGATAACATATTCGAGGTGTTTAAATACCGTGGCTCGTTTGTATTATACATTCCCAGCCAGGCAGCTCTGTTCGGCTTGGCACACACAAGGATCGCTACACTCTTCCATGATTAATTTGTGTCAACTTGAACTCAGTTTACTACACAGCCTGTCACAGTTTTAATGTGTCCCAAACAACTGACTAACCTTTCGGATATTGCGCGCGAACGACCATTGTCTGCATCTCTCGACGGTTGTGTTGCGGTGTGGATGCTTTCATTGTTTCTTGTATACTACATCACATATCCTGAATTGTGTGACGAACGACGCAAGCGTTGTGCAATTTTAGATTGTCCGTTTCACCACTTAACTCAGCCTCCAGGGTTTGGATATTTTTTCATCGCATATAAAACCAGTACTCAAACAAATTACAGCAAGACAGAAAGGAAAATCAGCTGTAATTATATTAAGCGCTGGCAAAAAAGCGTAATATTCTAAATGCGACGGCTTGTTTAAAAACCCTACTTGCTGTTTCCAAAAATTTCTCTTCATGATCGATTCATTGTCGTTCATGGTAGGCCCAACCTAAAAAGAGGTTGGGCCTACCATATTGGCCGATAACAGTACACAACATGTTTGCATGTGCAATTAATTGAAACAAATTGCTTTGTTTTATACCCGTCGTCAGTGTTTTATTAAGTTGTGTTAATACATTTAAATATTAATGTGGTAAAGTTGAACAACTGTATCTCCTCCGATACCCTGATAGCATAGATAGCGGTACCACTATTAATGTTTCTTCTTAAAAAAGGTGTCATTGCCCGCAGTAGAGCAATCACGCTTGAGTCCTGCGGCCAGTGGAAACACAACATATGATCTGGTGTTTTTACAAACAATGCATACGACGAGCTATGCAACATGATTTATTTAATTATCTGTGTGTCAAATCTCACTTCGCATCCTCCCTTTGCTAACTACACGGCCAACAACAATATCAGCCACCAGCCACCGATCTTCATGCAAGCAACCCTCGGGGATGAGGGATGTTATCCTGATGGCGACGACCACCTGTTGCTCACTGCTGGTGACCCCGTCGAACAGTCAACGAGTGAGAAACTCCTTGACTTTCAATGTTTCAAAGGTCTCAACTTTGTGCATTTGAACTCACGCAGTCTTCTGCCGAAACTAGACGATTTTAAGAGTTCTCGCAGCCAACACTAAAGTGGCGGTGATCGGCATCACCGAGTCTTGGTTAGATTCGTCGGTCACAGACACGGCAATCGAAATTACTTACTAATACTAAACCATTATATGCATATGTTTGGTATGACCCAGCTCATTAACACGTCTACCAAGGATTACCAGTGCAACTTCCACCATCTTAGATCTCATCTTTGTCTCAGACCCTGTTAAAATAACACAATGTGGTGTATTAGATGTTGGCATAAGTTACCATCAATTAAAACATTGTACACGCAAATGTAAGAAAAGTCCTGTTAATCAACACAACGGTGTGACAATAAGATCGCTCAGAAACTACAGTAAGGTCACTTTTGAAGCAAAACTGCAAGAGATGGACTGGCTGGGTGTATTAGCTATTAACTCGGTGCACGAGGCTTTTTATGTTTTTAAATCTAAGTTGATGGCCGTCATTGATAGTATTGCCCCCTTGAAGTATGTCCTTATTAAACAGCGTAGACCCTCATGGATGACCGGGGAGATATTGGATCTCATTCATGAAAAACATCAGACGTTTGTCAAATTCAAAAAGACCAAAGACCATAGTTGGCATGACAAATACATTTATCTTCGAAATCAGGTCCTATATATATAAAATAAACAGGCCCAATCAGCTTTAATTGCAAACAAGGCTGATGAATATAAAGAACAAACAAAGAAATTATGACAAATGCTAAAAAGCCTAGTCTAAGATTTCGACTTCGGAAAACCCGGACCTGTACGATATTACCAGAATCTTGTTACACCGACTAGAGATGGTCCAGCGATCAGCTGCGCGTGTAGTCCTCTGCTTACGTTGGCGTGACCAACACAGCATAACGGCGGCACCACGAGAGCTGCATTTGTTACCTGTGGCGAAGCGAATTCAGTTTGTTGACGTGGTGCACGGCGCTGAGCATGCTAATACTCAACAGGACCTTGCTGACCGTGTATCTGTTCATGTTCCTTGTCGCACTCTTCGCTAGGCCGACCAGTGTATCGTGGTTATTCCTAGAATTAACATGGAACGGTTCGGCCGACGCGTTTTATAGAGTTAAGAAGCCAACGTGACTCTGAACTTTTTAGGAGAGACCTTTAATCTGGCTTTTTTGTCATTTATTTTCTTTTTAAATACATACATATACATTTTAATGTTATATATGGCCTACATAATAATCGAAATTATAACGACTTACGTAATGTATTCTTACGTAATGTTTTTATTTGTAAACACTCCCGAGTCTGCTTTGCAGAGATATGCGCTGTCCACATAAATTTGATTTCATTTGAATTGTTTGCGTCTCCTTTGACGTATATTTAAAATTTATCTTTGTCAGCCGGCGAAATTCCAGACAATATTAAATCAGCAAAGGTGATGTATAATTACAAAAAAGAATAGTAAGTTGGAAGCCGGTAATTACAGGCCGCTATCGATTCTCAATGCAATCTCGAAATTATTTGAGAAAATCGTCTATCAAAAGCTGGATGAGTACATCCTAGCACATCAGTTCCTATATGAGCATCAATCTGGTTTTAGATCCTCCTGTTCTGCCGACACATATTTGATACATCTCACAGACTTCCTAACACAGGAACACGATAAAGGCAACTATATAGGTATGGTGCTTCTTGACCTTTAAAAGGTTTTTGACACCGTAACAATAAGATTCTGCAACTACAGGACTTCATAAATCTGCTTTAGTCTGGTCTCAGTCATAATTATATGAACGTCAGCAATCAGTGGACATTGTTGGTACTTGATCTAAACCGGCGACTGTACCGTGTGGTGTCAACAAGGGTCAATTATTGGACCTTTACTCTTTTTAATATATAGAAATGATGTTTCCTCGGCTGTTCACTATAAACTTATTTTATAGTTAGAGTTAAATCAATCACTAACTGTAGGTGCGTCTCAGAAGATAATTAATAAATCAAATGCCAAGTTAAAAGTTATTGTAGAGGCAAACAAGAAATGTCAATATGAAAACAAAATAAATTGTTCACCCCTGCCTTAATACAATGTCATTTTGACTATGCCTGTTCATCGTGGTTCTCCGGTTTAAATAGGAAATATAAATCCAGGCTACAATATACCCAGAACAAGGAAATCCGATTCCTTCTTAATGCACCAGCCAGAACCTATATTGGATCAACGGAGTTTAGACGGGTTATTCCTGTTTCAGTCATATTTATATGAACGTCAGCAATCAGTGGACATTGCTGGTGCTTTACATAAACCGGCGACTGCAACGTATGGTGTCCAACAAGGGTCAATTATTTGACCCTTACTCTTTTTAATATTACCAGTGGCTGCGGGTTAAACAACTAAAATTGAACCTTGTCTGTAATACTGTCAATGACAGAGCACCAAATTATTTGTTCGATTTTTTCAACGTAACGTGCAAGCAGCACATTATAAATATAAGATCTAGTACTCTGTTTTACCTGTTTACATTTTTATATTGAATGAATCAAGCAACCAATCACTGCGTTAATACGCTTCCTTGGATCACTGGCCTCCGATCTACTAACTAACGTTTTAAGAAAGAAATCAAAATTAAAGTTAGCAGGTCAACTTTTCACATACATCACACGTGGTCACAGGTAAAGTTGGCAGAAGGTCAACTGTTCACATACATCATAGGTGGTCACAGGTAAAGTTGGCAGAAGGTCAACTGTTCACATACATCATAGGTGGTCACAGGTAAAGTTAGCAGGAGGTCAACTGTTCACATACATCTTAGGTGGTCACAGGTAAAGTTAGCAGGAGGTCAACTGTTCACATACATCATAGGTGGTCACAGGTAAAGTTGGCAGAAGGTCAACTGTTCACATACATCATAGGTGGTCACAGGTAAAGTTGGCAGAAGGTCAACTGTTCACATACACCATAGGTGGTCACAGGTAAAGTTAGCAGGAGGTCAACTGTTCACATACATCATAGGTGGTCACAGGTAAAGTTGACAGGAGGTCAACTGTTCACATACATCACAGGTGGTCACAGGTAAAGTTAGCAGGAGGTCAACTGTTCACATACATCATAGGTGGTCACAGGTAAAGTTAGCAGGAGGTCAACTGTTCACATACATCATAGGTGGTCACAGGTAAAGCTAGCAGACGTACAGCTGTTCACATGTATTTAACTAGGAAATATAAATTTAGACTACAGTGTACACAGAAGAAGGAAATCCGGTTCCTTCTTAATGCACCAGCCAAAACCCACATTGGATCAACGGAGTTTAGACAATATGGTCAATATATTACCAATGGCTGCTGGTTAAACAACTAAAATTGAACCTTTTCTGTGATAGTGTCAGTGACAAAGCTTTCAACGTAACCTGCAAGCAGCACAGTAAATACAAGCTTTAGTACTCTGTTTTTATATGTTTACATTTTTATATTTAATAAATCAAGCAATCGATCACTGCGTTAGCTTGCTTCCGTGAACCATTGGCCTCCGATTTACTAACTAACGTTTTAAGAAAGAAACCTACAGTTAGTTAGAGTTATTTAATTCTTCAGTGGTCAAACTGAGTGGTCAACATTCGTTAGGTAGCGCCACGGTTTGTTGTTCCGTTGGTCTATGTAATCTGGTTTAGATTAATATATGCAATAAACAAAGTGCTATCAACAAGTTAATATGCCGGCGTATTTATAATCATTTCAGCAATACATCATCTTTATATTATAATTTAAGTACACAGTGTAATAAGTAGAAAAATGAAGACTGCTGGGCTGACCTGGGACACAGCTGCAAGGAGAGCCCAAGACAGAGGGTCTGGCGAGACCTGGTGCGAGCTTTACGTGCCACACGGCACGACAAAGATAAGTAAATTAAGTAATGAGTAAAACAAGGCATATCTCCGTTCAAATTGTGTTTTCATCAAACTACCATGTAATAAGTCTGAAGAGGTTCATCAGGCTGGATGATTCAAATCGATATTATTTGAAAGTATATCACAGGCAATATAAGCTGTTTTGTCTCGTAACCTGTCGATCGCATTCAACATACGTATTCAAACAACTACCGCTAGATGACGGCACGCAGCAGTGCTATCCCTGGTGCTCCCAAGACGCGGATAGTTTGGCTTTTCACGAGATCGCCATTGACGTAGTCACTTGCGCGGTTTCTCCTGTATGTAGGTTTCTGCTGCATATTGATATTCTTTTGAGGTTTTTGAGGCATATTTTGACAGCGACCGTAGACCACGTGACGTGTCCTATTTCAGCGCATTTCCAGCTCCACAAGATCGCTAAAATCAGAAAATGTTTAACAACCCATGCGTGCAAGACGATCGTACACGCACTTGTTACTTCCAGACTGGATTATGGAAATGCAGTTTTTTGGAGTGAACGTGCGTTTAATCGAGAAGCTACAAAGGGTACAAAATTCGGCGGCTCGCCTAATAACGAGACAACGCCGTCGCGACCATCAACACATCACCCCACCCTCGTTACGCTTCACTGGCTCCCGGTCCAATGGCGCATCAACTACAAGGTTCTTCTGGTGTCATACCGCGAGTTACACCATCTCGCGCCAGTGAACACTGTCGACTTGATCTCGCCGTATACACCAGGGCGCCGACTTCGTTCAGCTGACAGAAACCTACTAACTGTGCCACGCTACGACATGGAACGATACGGTCGACGGGGTTTTTCAGTTAAAGGAACATCTTTTCAAGAATACATTTCGATAATATTTATAAGATGTTTTCATTCTAACGTCACTGCATGGTTTATTTTTATACTGCATTTTAAGTATTTATTTAATTTAATTACGTGATTGATTTTAAAACAGCAAACAGTGTAATGTTTAAATAATAAAATCTAGTCAATAATTAGCCGATACTTTATGTTATATAACTTATATATTTAGAAATGTACATTTAAATTTCGCATTAGGTTCTCATTATATTATACTTTTTATATGTAAACTAATTATTATATTGTACCGAACAGTTTTTTATATTCGGAGATATTGCGCTATATCAATAACATGTATTATTATTATTATTATATCGGTGATGAACATCCATAATAGTTCAATTTATCCAAATTGTAAGCAAGCATTCAAACTAATCACCACAGGACAGTTACCGAACAGCCCATGGCGTGTAAACAGTTTATGCGTTGCTTTTGTCGCACAATGATGATTCTGAACACGAAGCAGCAGAAACCGACTACTTTCGTTTTACTCGTGACGTGGTATCGTCTCACGAATATTGTATTTCACTAGTACAACTTATTTGACGCTTTGTTTGCAGGCCGTTGATGAAAGTGGTTCCGGTTAATAATAACAATACGTTGGAGAATTATTTCTAAAATTATTTGTGAAAACTGCATAATTATGACTGCATACAGCAGAAACCGAGTAGAGCAGTATACATGAAAAACGGTATCGGTGTAGCAACTTCTATACAGCCCCCCGGAAAACACTGCGGCAATGTTTTTACATTAATTTGAAAACACTACCCCGGGTCCGTGTATGTACCGTCTTTTTATTTTTCGTTCGCAAATTTTAGAACAAAAAACGAGAAAACAAACAATGTCAACTTTCCTTTTTCCTGTTTGAAATAATTAAACCGAATATATATATCAGCTATCACACCTCCAAAATTGCCGACGCCTGCGCACAATTCTGCAAATACGTACAGGAGCGAGACCCCGCAATATCGACTTCGCTCCTTCTCTCGCTATACAATCCCGCCTGAGGGATAGCGTTAGCTCAATCGCACGAACATTCTCCAAGGCACCGTGTCCGCCTCTACAACCGAATTCACTCTAAGACAATCCTACGATTCCAGCCTTCTAGCGAAGACACTTATGAAACGCTCAGTGTCGCTGTTGCTACAAAATCATCAACCATAATCCGTGGCCACCGCCACTCGAATGTTTTCACATCCTGACTCATCACCTTTTACGCAGTAATACACTACACAACACAACTGTAAACGTGGACATATTCAACTTCTCCGGAGTTGCCACTACGAACAAGAATGATAAACTAAAAAAGTAGATACACTCAACATTTGCGAATTTTCACTACGAACTAGAACGATACACTACAAACGTAGATATACTCAACTGTTCTGGGGGTCGTTTCCACGAGCAAGAACGATGATCGGGTTTCCAAGTAGAGGCTTTTATAACTGTCGCTGTGTATCCTGCCGTGCGGTTATTCGGTCTGACTTGAGGGAATATTTTCCACCGACGCCACATTTCAATGTAATTAGAATTAGTCTCTTATGTCACCGACTCACACACTTTTATATTTAAAACACCATTTCGGAAATTAAAAGCGCTTGCATTGACATTTAGTTCGACATCATGCGTGCCAAGCGGTTATCGACACCACTGTGTTTCCAATTCGAGTCAGTCATGGGAATATCGATGTCTAGGTTCCATAGATCCGAACAATAATACATAAAACATCGTTCTGAATATGATCACTTTCGGCAAATTAAATGAAAACATCACATTGCAATTATGTACAGTTTCATAGTTGGAATACCATGAGCTTCCTTCGTGGGTCAGCATAAACACGTAATTCACGCTTTTAATTGACATGTATTTGACGTGAATCCACCGCTTTTTGCGAGTCGTTGATGGTAAATGCAGTATTGATGAACGTTTTATAACATGCAATTGCAAAAACACATGCACGGATGATTGTACAGTAAAAGTAGACTCTGTAGTACACTCTGAGTGCTGAAAATTCTTCAGGATATCCAATACGTGATGATTTTTACATAGTACTTAAGAAGTTGTGTGCTACACCGACGGACGCCTTTACAAGGTAAACATTCACGTGTTGGACATGTCTAAAAGAACTAATGTGCATAAGTAGATTGTGGTTTATGATTGCAAAGATTTCAAAATGACTGAACATTGTTGCTGATCATATTCATCGTGCATGTTTTCAATAAATTGGGGTATCACGAAATATGTTTTCTCTAAAAATAATTAAGATACATCTATATACAAACATGTAAAAATATATCAGCTCTCCCGGAAGATTCTTCAAA
Organism: Paraescarpia echinospica; assembly: GCA_020002185.1. Taxonomy (NCBI): domain Eukaryota; kingdom Metazoa; phylum Annelida; class Polychaeta; order Sabellida; family Siboglinidae; genus Paraescarpia; species Paraescarpia echinospica. The sequence continues at coordinate 309,489 of JAHLWY010000135.1, forward strand.
AAACGTTTGGAGATACGTGAAGCCGTCGCATCGAAATGGCTCCAACTACCATTGATAATAATATAATAATATAATTTATTTGTATAACGCCCGAATCAATCAGATTGCTCTCAGGCGCTTTACATGCATGTACACGTAACTATTTAAAATTGTATCTATAGATTATAGATACAAACAAAAATCATTCTAAGATGTATATTATCATTTGCCCTTTATCTTGTATGTTCTATTTAGGAACGTAATTCAGGAACTCAATAACAGTTCTAGTGTACATATTATGCCAACGCCATTTTTGTAACGTTCTCATACAGCGCAGTATCTAGTCGTTAAGACGGCATTCAGAAGAAGTATTCAGCCACAGTGCAATGAATGCGCGAAGACTATGCGTACACACACATCCACCACTGTATATTGCCAGGCACTCAATTCGTACAGGTGAACTGGAGCAACGCAGATTGACCGAACTTGCCTAAGGTTCGACACGGCAGCACTTTCTCAGGTTTGACAATGGAGTGAGTCCAACAAGAACAATGCTAAAGTCATATATCAACATGTTAATTGATACTAAGCCATGTCACATTCTATTATAAATGGTTGTAAATTCGCATGTTTCATATATCTTTAGAACGATTTAAAAATATTGTTGAAACGTGTTCTCTTTTTTTATAAAATAATGCAATTTTTTAATGGCGCTTGATGGATCTTAATCGGATTGACATTTTTGTTTCTTGTCGACTGTCAACACATTTATTCTCTCTATATATATATATTACAAAGCGTTTTTCGTGTTTCTTGCACCAGGAAGAAAAACGATTGCATCGTCTTGCACTCGTTTTTTTGTTTCTCTCTCTCTCTCTGGCAACTTGATCATTCGGCCGTGTTACCATTTCAGTTAGCCTGGTTGCGGGAAGTGGTATTGCCGCTGAAATGATATCGTTGTCGATGCGACCTGGAAGACCGACTTTGTGTAATTTCGGAGCCGTTTGTCTTTTTTGAAAGCGTTCCAGAATTAACGTCTTAATATACTGGTAATGTTACAACAATAATCATAATACAGTTTCCTACGTATTTAATGCGTTCGAAAACAGCTGTTGACGTGTATTGCAAAGTAGATGTTGCATCCTTACAGCTGGATACTGATCATCGCATAGGGACTCCACAACACGATCATTTCCCTCATTCTTGATTGCTTTACTACTATGACACCACTATGTGAGTATGTCACTTCCCCACATGAAAGCCGCCAGCTATCACACCTCCAAAACTGCCGACGCCTGCGCACAATTCTGCAAATACGTACAGGAGCGAGACCCCGCAATATCGACTTCGCTCCTTCTCTCGCTATACAATCCCGCCTGAGGGATAGCGTTAGCTCAATCGCACGAACATTCTCCAAGGCACCGTGTCCGCCTCTACAACCGAATTCACTCTAAGACAATCCTACGATTCCAGCCTTCTAGCGAAGACACTTATGAAACGCTCAGTGTCGCTGTTGCTACAAAATCATCAACCATAACCCGTGGCCACCGCCACTCGAATGTTTTCACATCCTGACTCATCACCTTTTACGCAGTAATACACTATACAACACAACTGTAAACGTGGACATATTCAACTTCTCCGGAGTTGCCACTACGAACAAGAATGATAAACTAAAAAAGTAGATACACTCAACATTTGCGAATTTTCACTACGAACTAGAACGATAAACTACAAACGTAGATATACTCAACTGTTCTGGGGGTCGTTTCCACGAGCAAGAACGATGATCGGGTTTCCAAGTAGAGGCTTTTATAACTGTCGCTGTGTATCCTGCCGTGCGGTTATTCGGTCTGACTTGAGGGAATATTTTCCACCGATGCCACATTTCAATGTAATTAGAATTAGTCTCTTATGTCACCGACTCACACACTTTTATATTTAAAACACCATTTCGGAAATTAAAAGCGCTTGCATTGACATTTAGTTCGACATCATGCGTGCCAAGCGGTTATCGACACCACTGTGTTTCCAATTCGAGTCAGTCATGGGAATATCGATGTTTAGGTTCCATAGATCCGAACAATAATACATAAAACATCGTTCTGAATATGATCACTTTCGGCAAATTAAATGAAAACATTACATTGCAATTATGTACAGTTTCATAGTTGGAATACCATGAGCTTCCTTCGTGGGTCAGCATAAACACGTAATTCACGCTTTTAATTTACATGTATTTGACGTGAATCCACCGCTTTTTGCGAGTCGTTGATGGTAAATGCAGTATTGATGAACGTTTTATAACATGCAATTGCAAAAACACATGCACGGATGATTGTACAGTAAAAGTAGACTCTGTAGTACACTCTGAGTGCTGAAAATTCTTCAGGATATCCAATACGTGATGATTTTTACATAGTACTTAAGAAGTTGTGTGTTACACCGACGGACGCCTTTACAAGGTAAACATTCACGTGTTGGACATGTCTAAAAGAACTAATGTGCATAAGTAGATTGTGGTTTATGATTGCAAAGATTTCAAAATGACTGAACATTGTTGCTGATCATATTCATCGTGCATGTTTTCAATAAATTGGGGTATCACGAAATATGTTTTCTCTAAAAATAATTAAGATACATCTATATACAAACATGTAAAAATATATCAGCTCTCCCGGAAGATTCTTCAAAAAACGTTTGGAGATACGTGAAGCCGTCGCATCGAAATGGCTCCAACTACCATTGATAATAATATAATAATATAATTTATTTGTATAACGCCCGAATCAATCAGATTGCTCTCAGGCGCTTTACATGCATGTACACGTAACTATTTAAAATTGTATATATAGATTATAGATACAAACAAAAATCATTCTAAGATGTATATTATCATTTGCCCTTTATCTTGTATGTTCTGCTTAGGAACGTAATTCAGGAACTCAATAACAGTTCTGGTGTACATATTATGCCAACGCCATTTTTGTAACGTTCTCATACAGCGCAGTATCTAGTCGTTAAGACGGCATTCAGAAGAAGTATTCAGCCTCGGTGCAATGAATGCGCGAAGACTATGCGTACACACACATCCACCACTGTATATTGCCAGGCACTCAATTCGTACAGGTGAACTGGAGCAACGCAGATTGAACGAACTTGCCTAAGGTTCGACACGGCAGCACTTTCTCAGGTTTGACAATGGAGTGAGTCCAACAAGAACAATGCTAAAGTCATATATCAACATGTTAATTGATACTAAGCCATGTCACATTCTATTATAAATGGTTGTAAATTCGCATGTTTCATATATCTTTAGAACGATTTAAAAATATTGTTGAAACGTGTTCTCTTTTTTTATAAAACAATGCAATTTTTTAATGGCGCTTGATGGATCTTAATCGGATTGACATTTTTGTTTCTTGTCGACTGTCAACACATTTCATGATTACATTAGTATTGAATATTGCATAGTGACATTTTACGACAGTCGCATCGCGAACTTTGCAGATATGTCAACCCTCCGTCATTCGTATGGAGACACCGTCATTTCCATATCGCTGAAAACCTCCGTCACGGAGACGAAAATCTCCGTCATTTGACGGTCACCGCGAAAAAAATAACGTGTTTTTTTTAATATAAAAAACGGAACGAAATTTTTGTTCCGTTTCAACATTTTGTTTCTCTCGCGAACACGTGATATACATCCTGATCTCGCGGCAAAGTGTGCGCTCCTTCGCGATCTGATTTCCCTACGACGAAGAAGCGTAACAACATGTCACCCGAGCGGAATGCATCACCACCAAAGAAAAAGAGATACATAACACAGTTCCAGGCTAGTTGGATTAAAGAATGGCCAGGCAAGATAGCGAGGAGCCACAAAGACAGCGCTTACCCAATGTGTCGGATTTGCCGAAGCGATTTCGGTATTGGTTCAGGAACGATTTTCATTCCATTTTGCAATTTTTTGGGTTCTTACCTACGTTTGAAAACTAGTGACGGAGGCTACTATGATTTTTGTTCCGTTACCAGAGGAGGTTAGCAGGCTCTGGTCATGCGCACTAAATGTTGACAAATTCAGCTCCGCCCACTCGGTAGGTTTTTGAGGCTCTTTTTCAATTTTATTATTTATTATAAAGCATTTATAGAGCGTCGTATGTCCGGATAACAAATTTGCTCAAAGGCGCTGACAGTAGTAGAGTATAAGTAAACTACATTACATGACCTAAAACATATTAAATAGAAATATTAAATAGAAAGGTAAACGAATATGATTTAAAAGTAGCATATACAAATTACATAAAATGTCAGTTAGATAAACCTGAATAAAAATAAATATATATATATTTACAAGTGTATATATTATCCATAAATTAAATGATTTAGCCGTTTAAATACCTAAACTAAATAATGTGCTTAAATTAAATTAACTAAATACATATAATATGCCAATTTAAAATAAATAAATAAAAAATAACTGCAACCTAAGTACATAACCGAATGTCAACATTGCACAAATGTCACTGATGCGGACTGCAAAGTTCTTTGAAGGCCTGTCGAAATAAGTGTGTCTTTAAGAGTGATTTGAAAGTGGCAAGGCAGTTTGCAATGCTTGACTGCATGAAGCAGGGCATTTCATAGGATCGGGCCAGCCACCGAGAAGGAACGACGGACATAATGTTCAAAGTGATATCTCGGAACAGTCAGCAGACCTTGTTCGGCCGATCTAAGTGATCTGGTCGGCGTGTAGGATGTCACGAGCGATGACATGTACGCAGGGCCGAGATGGTGCACTGCACGATATACCAGCAGTAACAGCTTGAATTCGATCCGCTGGCGTATAGGCAACCAGTGTAGACGGCACAGATCAGGTGTTATGTGTTCTCGTCTCCTTGTCCCGGAAGACGTGCTGCGGAATTCTGTACCATCTGCAGCTTTCGCAAGTGCGTCTCCGGCAGACCATATAAGACTGCGTTGCCGTAATCAATACGTGACATGACTAAGGCGTTCACAATGGTTCTGCAGGCATTAGTGGTAAGACATTTCCGAATTAACGCGATGCTTCGGAGGTGACAATGTGCCACCTGGCAAACACGACGCACTTGATTCGTCATCGACATAGTGTTGTCGAGTAGAACGCCGATGTCGCGGATAACCGGCTTCGGCGAAACAGCACAGCCACATACATCAATGACTTGGTCAATAGGCGGGTGAACAAGTTTCCGATTGTTCACTGCAGATATGACGATCACCTCAGTTTTGTTCTCGTTAAGCAGGAGATTATGGAAAGACATCCACGCTTTCACATCGGTGGTACAACGAGATATTCGATCGGTGGCCATTGTAAGTGGCTGGTCATGGGGAAAGTCCACATATAATTGCGTATCATCAGCATACACTGATAGCGTAGTTGATGATGTTCAAAAACATGGTTGAGTCCAAGGCAGTAGATCGTGAACAGAAGACGTCCGAGCACGCTACCCTGAGGCACACCACATGTTAGATCGACACTTCTTGAAATGATGTTGCCAACTTTAACTGCCTGTGTTCGCTGTGACAGATACGACTTCAGCCAGCACAGTGCATTGCCACGCACACCAATTCTGTGCAGTTGATTGAACAGCAGATGGTGGTCGACAGTATCAAAAGCGGCACTGGGATCTATTAGCACCAGTATCACGCTCTTCTTGTTATCCAGATAAAGCAATATGTCGTCCTGTATGCGTACTAGGGTTGTTTCACAGCTGTGCATTGGACGGTACGCACTTTGGAAAATATCGAAGATGCCGTTCGCATCCATGTGCTGTCGTATTTGGATTGCAATGCATCTCTCGACGAGCTTCGATAGGAAAGACATATTTTATATTGGACGATAATTCGATAACAGTTCTGGATCAAGACCATTCCTCTTTAACAGCGGTGTTACTACGGCATGTTTCATAGCGACAGGTATTGATGCCGACACGATGGACATGTTAACAATGCTGGTTAACACTGGTCCAATAATGTCAATGTTAGATTTATGCATGCTTCCAGAAATGACGTCAATGCTCGAAGACGATTTGCTGGATGTCTTCTCAACCAGACCGCATATAGCGTTGACTGTAGCAAGTTGAAAGTCGTACAATGGTTCTTCAATACGGCATTCGATATCTTGTAGGAATGCGGGCAGTTGGCATTGCGAGCGTGCAGTCACCAGCCGTATACTGATATCAGTGATCTTATCTGTGAAATAACAGACCAATCGCTCAGCTAGCGCATCCGGGTCGTCGTCACATTCGGGGAGCACAGGCGTACGAGTACGTCCCATCAGATTGTTCGTGATGCGATACATTGCTTTGGTATCGTGAGATGTAACTTCGATTTCAGCACAGTAATAAGCAGATTTGGTTGTGGCTATGCTCTGCTTAAATGCGTCACGCAAGTTAGTGTACATTTCACGATGGACAGCTAGCCGCGTGTGACGCCACTTGCGCTCTGCTCGTCGCACTTGCTCTCTCGTCAGCTGCAAGTTGTCAGTCCGCCATGGTTGTCTTGGACCCACATTTATCAGTCGTTGGATGACTGGTGCATGTCTGTCAATTACTGTTCGAAGTTCATTATTATACTGTTCAAACAGACTCTCAGTGTTGTCGGCGGTGTTGTTAATCAGTGGCGAAGCGCGTAACTCGCACGAAAACTGCTGCATGTTGATTGCAGCATATTTACGATAAATCACTTCGTTACGCACTGGTCGTGGCTTAGATGAAACCAACTTACACATGATGATGTGGTGGTCTGTGAGCAAGGACTCCACCGACACGTCTGTCACAATGGAGCCATTCACCGGGGTGATAACGAGGTCGAGAATGTTACCCCGGCAGTGTGTTGCCGGTGTCACATGTTGTTTTAGGTTTACATCGTTCAGCAATGCAGTTAAGTCACGTGCATCTTTGTCGTCATCGTTTCCATAGCGAACATTGAAGTCACCGAGTATAACGATTCCGGTGTTTCGAAGTGAAACGCATTTAAGAAATTCGCCGAATTCTACGAGGAATTGGCGAAAGGACTTCGACTTGCGACAAGACGATGGTGGTCGGTAAATTACAAAGATGCGTGCCGTTGCCGCAACTCTCGACCCGCGTAACACCACTACAAGGCATTCGAAAGATTCCGCGGGCCATGGTCTGGACAGAGAAAGGTGGAAGGAGGTCTTAGAAAAGACCCCAACTCCCCCACCCCGTCGATGGCTCCGCGGGAGATGTTCAAAATTGTAACCGTGAGGGACCATCGCAGAAGTGAAAGTCTCATCATTATTGCACAACCACGTCTCTGTTAGGCACATAATGTCGATGTAGTTTTCACATATGTAGTCTGTGACAAAGTCTGCCTTGTTGCGAAGACCCAGATAGCACAACTACAGCGGGCCGACGGCGGGCCGACAGCGGCAAAGTAATCGGCCCGCTGTCGGCATCCGCCTGCGGGCCGAGGGATTTTTTGTCCGGCGGCTCGCCTTGGGGCCGAGGGCGGCTCCTAGTCGGACGCCGATACTCTGCCGAAGGTTAGCCGCTCATATGCCGACTGTGCCTAATTTTGCTAAATGTGTGTATTGTGTGTGTTTTCAATTAATAAGACCAAATTATACACATACACTTATGTGTATTGGTCTTATAACTTGAACATTTCAATAGTAATCATCATGCATTGTAACTCTAATGTTAAAATGAACAATACTTGATAAACATTCATCAATTTATTGAGATTACCTGGAATTTGGAAGTTCAAAACAATAAAATAATATAGTAATATATTATTTAGGAACATAAATGTAATCTGCTTCAAAAAGAGAATGAGTGTCGAGTATCCCATCCAATTATTATAAACTAAAATTAAATACGTAAACAACTCCAGTGCGCATAACAAACACATAATTTAATACAAGAAAATCAAAAGGTAAAGTTGCAATTAGTGTCCATATTCATATAAAAAGGCTGCTTAATTATTAGTGTTCATAAACTCTTTTCTGCTACATCCAGCTACATTTGTCATCCGGTGCTGTCTAACACCATTCCCGTCAGAGGCAGTTTTGGAGTACTTTCGAATTTTCTCCTGATGTTGTATACGTCAGTGGCAGTGTTGCCACTTCATTCCCTCTGACAGCATCTGGAATATTAACGTACAAATATTTAATTTCTTCAATGAAGGTACCACATTGTACAATGCATATAGTATCTATAAAATGTGTAAAATATTAAAGATATATTTTGTCTCACAATAAGGTCACATAAAATAATTTTACTTGACTTTTATAAAAATAAATTCCCGGTTTCTCATCAGCACAAACATTTTAAAATAGCTTCCACAAAACTTTATTTTGACATATAATTATCCTTTGATTAAATATGCATGCAATAATTCTGCGCAAAAAGAGAAAACTGTATTTCTCGCCAAACCAAAGGAATGTGCCTACTTGTAAGAAATACATTCAGTGTTCATCTTAAGACTTTGAAGTTGTTAATTGTTGACGATGAGTTGCATTGATAGTTGTTACAGTACCGTCATTAGGATCAACATACACACATTTACCATAAATCGCACCCCTCATTTACATATTAATAAAGTTCTGATGAGAAACCTGGAATTGTTTTATATAGCCCTAAAGTAAAGCGACATAAATGGCAGAAATTGTGTGGGCCATAAACTGACAGAAGACGTCTAGTGTAATCACTTCATCTATCATACATTTACTCTGTCACACTAACAGACAGGAACATGCAGCACAGGGACAACATTTGTGGTTGTTAAGATCCGTTCATCTTCATCATATCGTCGTCTTCCATAGCCTATATAGGGCGGCCACAATCATGACATCAGGTTATTCTGCCCCACATTTTATTTAATGTTTTACACATAAATAACAAGTTTCCACACAATCAAATGTGTGTTTATAAAGTCATGCCCAGATTAATGTATTTGAATAATCTAGAAATATACAAAGATTTACAACAGAATGTCTAAAAACGTACCTTTTTCCCCGGAGCTCTGCTTTTACTGTTTCCTCTAACTGTCAGTCTGGACTCTGTTAAAAAATGGCAGTACACCGTAGTGTCAAATGTCACTACCCCAGTGCTCCAGCCGAGGCAGGCCCGACTGCTGATAAATGACTAACGGACTCTTACACGAGGTCAACGGCGGCTAGGGAGCGGCTGGCAGGCGGCTGTCGTGTGCCGACTAGTGCCGCTTCCCAGCCGCTCAGATCCGCCCTCGGGCCGAGGGTGGCGTGCTGGCTGGGGAGACCTTACGTTCAACAGCCCAATCGTAGCCATAGTTGGGCTGTCAAACGTAAGTCGAATCAGATTATGCATGCAGATGGTACGTCTCGCGGTAAACGATGGAGGGGGTCGATGGTTGATTAGCGCAGTAATTGGTCTTTGCTTCGATCTCCCTGCCCTACAGCCCCTGCGAGTCCGCCGATTGTTCAAGAGTCCAAGTGGTCCAAGTGGTGCCGCGCAAGCGTCTATTAGTGTAAGGTGAAATCTGGTCACAATCGCGCGTCCAATCCGTAGTAGGTCAGTTCGATTGTACGCGAACATGCTGTGAAGAATGGCCGTGCAGTGGTTCTGTTGTTGTCGTCACGCCTGGTCGATCAGCAACAATGTTGTGGCACAGGTGCATTTCACTGTGCAGTTCACTGTACAGGTATAAATTACTAAAATATTAAAAAAGTCACTAAACACTTCCCAAAACAGCATAGTCCATCGTCGATCTGATACCTTCATAAAACAACTGTAAAAAGTGCCGTGTCGAAGTTAAAAACTGATAAAACTGCCAACTATATAATATCTTGTTATGGTGCAGCCACATAGAGGCGCAACACATGACATTGCTGCATGTTATACATTTATGTCGTTTTCTGTTGATACCTGGTGACGAATTCACTTATTGATAACCAAGGGAGCGAACCAATGTAACCGTCATGTTTTTTACGATCTGAATAGTTGATATTCGTAAGTTGAATTTGAGTGACGCGAGAGCACTGACATTTTCGACAAAAATCAAATTGCAAAATACTCATCTATTGTTAGATATACAAACACCATTTAAGCGCCGTCACATTCTTTACAAACTGTAGAATCTAAGTTTTAAAAAGAACCAAAAAGAACCAGAACTTTTAGATATCAATTTGGCAAGTGCATTCTAGGCATTTCCCATTTATCGCTCACGTTCATTAGCGCGGCGTTTCGTATTTGGAAAATATTTGTTATATGACTATTGTTGCAAGTAATAGACGCTGTTTTCACGTGGTTGACACTAGGCTGTATATGTCGTACTATGCATAATTAAATTACTGAGTGAATTTGTAATTTTCATTCATAACAGTGAACGTGAACGTATGGCAAGGCCTACAGTACACAGTTTAGACTGCATTGCAAAGGGTCAACAGTAGGCCTACACGGAAGGAATCGAAGTTGCGTTGCTGTCAGTGTCATCAAATCTAGTCTGTAGCCCTAGGGTACATCTACGGAATGGATACTTCTACAGATGTGACAGTAATGTAAATTAATTCGTATGTAAGTTCTATTATTTTAATTCTTTTTTCATTTATTACTTTTAATAAAGTTAATCATATTGAATACGGTATTGCATATATAAAGTTGCACATATTTATAATATATATGCATTAAGCACAGGGCATATGGTTGGGAAAAGTAATATAATTAAATATTTATTACCGCTTTACATTGGAAATTTATTTCAAATAAACAACGTGTTAAACTTATAATATACAGTTGTGGATGTAAAACGACTCCTGTCCCATGGAGTTGCATCCTTCATGGAAGAAAACAACTACAACATTGAGGCCGAATGTGCACGACATATAGCTGATTGGCATGAAGCACCCGACGGGCGTGGACTCTCAGAGGAACAAAGATGTCGATACAACCTCGCTATGCTCGACTATTTGGTGAAGGATTGGATGGCCATGGATCGACCATGACAACCGTGACTACAGCCTTAATGACATCAACAGGTAACTGCAACTACATGGGAACCTTGCTATTAAGGTCACCCTTGGGACTGGGCAACAGGTAACCTGAGTAACGAGGTGACCATGTTAGCGAGACTAATTTCCTATACTTTATACTGTTATACAAATAATGTTGGGCTATCTTATGTTGACTTTACTTGCGAGGTGGCTGTATTACCGAGGTGACCATAAATCGAGGTTCAACTGTATTACGACAAAGCTGTTTAGTAAGAACTTTGATATGCAAAAATTTGCCATTTAATATTAAAGTAATTTTTGGAAACAAAATTATACGAAAATAAATCTTCTGAAAATTGTAGTTCAAAATCTCTTCAGCAATTTGATCTGTGATCGGCTGTATGAATTTTAAGTAAAACATATTTTATGTTAAAGTTAAAATGTACACAATTTGGATAGTAATTGTTTATTTTAAGTATACAAAAGTACATAACATTAGGATGTACTGGTGTAATATAATAATGTCATATTCATGTACAAGTTCATTTTTTATGAGATAACTTTTTTGTCCATGTGACATTGCTCATTTCCTGTATGAGCTTTGAAATGTAATTGCATAATATAAACAAAATATACATAAATTCATGCTAATAATTAGAACACTTATTGTTTCTGAGTAATGGAACAGACAACCTTGCTTTAGATTGCATTTTGTAATATGACACTATGAATGTACATAAAATGGTAAATTAGGTTAAACGCTAACATGTAAACTTGACTAGCATCAATTCGTTTATACATAACAAGTTGGGGGTGATTTCAAAACACTGATGTACAACACTACATATATATTTTACCATAAGAGATGACAAAAATTCCCACAGGTTTCTTGAGGATAATTCAATGTAAGTAGTGTAATGTGAGTAGAGGGAGATGAGTTTTGTTAAATGACAATGTTTCTTAAAAAAGTTTTGTAGTCACCCTTAACCATACTTAATATGTTTGTTATACTTTCATATTTTCAGTGAGTTTTGTAAGAAAATAGACTCAGAGCTGCAGTTTTACTATAAGACTGCAAATGAGCGGTACCGAGAGGAAGAGGTAGACTTCAACGCTGAAGTCAATGTTCCTGTGAATGTAACACCCGAGAATCATCCTCTGCGACTACTCCAACCGGTGCGCAACAGACGGGAAGTTGGCTCGATCTTTTTGGCAAATCGAGTGTACATGCTAAAGAGACAAGCGCAAACCATTCGGCAGAAGTTCCAAGCGATATCCTCAGTTGCTGACCTCCCCCTGTGCCTGAACATATGTTTCCTCGACAACTGCGCCATTGGTACTTGGGTATGAATGATTTACTATTGCTTGTTACCTTAAATTAAATACCTTATATAATGATATATAATACAACAAGATATCTTAATTACAAATTATGGTTTAATCAATGTTTCACGTTCTTCAAATAATCAAATACATGTAACACAAACAGCAATAAATGGTTACATCAACCACATCTACAGGAAATCGAGTGCCACAAAAATAGGTCGTTGTGGCAGGTTCAATAAACATAGATGTAACATGATACAGTACTATTGGTTATGTTTCTGTGTATTACTGTATTACACATTGGACAGGAACAATTAACCTGGGGGTATTTCACATTTTGGAAGCTTAACAATGTTCCATTTGCACAGCAGTGTTATATTGATAATATTGTAGTTTTAATCAAATTTGAGCACAAACCCCAAATTTACACATTAAGACATTATCATGTTAAACTTAAATCACAAACATTATAAGTGAAGCTATCTTACATTTGTATATTAACATTCATGATCAGCAAATGTGACAAGGGTATGTACTATAGGGTTCACCCTATGTAGTAGGGTGTCTTAAGATTGCTATAAGTAAATTAAAGTGCAAAAGACATGATAAGACACAACAATTTAATAGGTACCAGGTGTATTATTAGACTATATGAGCATGGAAAACAGGAGTATGACAGTAAAGAGGAATACGTCAATTGTATAGCGTTTCAAAATTAATGTTTTTCTTTACAATGTTAACATGCCAAACATTCGGAAAAACATGTTCAACTTAAAAACCATATGAAATTGTATGACAACTATTTGTATGGGACAAGAATGTTATTCTCTAATATAACCATCAAGCGATTTTCTTCCAAACTAGTTTGAACACACATTGCAAATTCACTGATACAGTAAATAAATAAGTTAACAAACATCATTGCCACATTTCAGAAAGTATTAACACAAGCCCTTAACACTGATAATGTTTCTTAATTGTTTTTAATGTAAACAAGCATCTATATATAACATATTTAAGTATGTGATGCCTTTTGTCAACTGACTCTGTACTATTTTATTAATAATAGTTTGTGAATTTCTAAATTTCTTACCGTAAATGTTACTAAAATGCATCTGTTAAATAAAATTACTGGTGTAGAAATATTACATACTGGCCATAATGAATTAGCACTTCAGTTTTTGATTGTAAATAAAAGAGGGATCTTTCGGTGGCAATTTCCCAGTTTTCAAAAGGCAGATATAAGCTGTCAGCAAAGGCTTTCCCTGCTGAGGTCGGTATTGAGCAATAATTTTGTATTTTTTTGTGGAGCAAAGTGTTTTGTTAAAATACCCTTTGTGCACTCTAGGCAAATCCTGCACTGATATATAGCCAATAGGCTGAGATACAGATATAGGCTGGCTCTGATTCTAGAAAGACCGTAAGGTCTCCCATTTTCTCGCCAAATATGCAGACTTTCTGGAGCAGCAGCTGAAAGTGATAAAAAACTGCCAGCACAACGAACGACTATACTGTGGACATCAACCTCCTCACCCTCACACTCCACGTTGGACTCGCCATCTCTGTCCGAATGATCATGGGACAAGTTGCTAGGACCTGGTTCACATGTACTCGACGACCCAACAGAAAAGTCAAGCAATATGGTTGTGCATATTTCAAAACAGTTGCATCGAGTCTTAAAGTCAGGAAAAGGAGCTCCATGAATTGGATGTAAATCCGATGAAAGACTTGTTGAAGCAGCTATCCATGGTCCTGCTGCAGATGGGATCACCTCCATTGCTGCAACCAGTTGTTCTTCCATCATCTGGCCATCTTCTTTCCACTGCAATAAAAAAAAAATTTGCTATACCAAAAAGGACATCATTGTTGATTTTTGTGTTAATGGTCATTGACAGTGATAATGCACCAACAAACAGGGATAATGTACTGTCATAGGTCATTGCAATGTGTTGTCACCAATTGACAATGGTAATTTATTGTCATTCACCTACTACAATGTTTTGTCACCAACTGACAGTGATAATTTACTGTCATTGCTGCAATGTGTTGTCAACAACAGACAGGGACAATGTACTGTCACATGTCCACGGCAATGTGTTGTCACCAAAAGACAGGGATAATGTACTGTCATATGTCCACTGCAATGTGTTGTCAACAACAGACAGGGATAATGTACTGTCATATGTCCACGGTAAACTGTTGTCACCAACAGACAGGGGTAATATACTGTCGCACGTCTATTGTAATGTGTTGTTACCAACAGACAGGGATAATTTAATGTGAAATGCATACTGCAATGTGCTGCCACCGATTTCTTCTTTGGATATGAATGAATCAGGATTTTGTGGTATTATGCATTAGGCAAACAATGAAAGCCTTAGATACCAGTCAGCAGTGGAAGGAGGATTTACTTGTATATAGATGAATTAATACAAGCCTTGTTTTGTTGACATAGATTAAACCATATAACAACATATTAAACATTATAATAACACGCATTATTATAATATATATTTAAACAATATACAATAGAGCATAACAAAAAATAATATAATGTACAAAACAGAATGAAACATGATCACATATTATTTCTAAGACTTCACTTACATGATGCCATATACATTTTTGGGTACCACGGCCTCTTTTTTATTATATGTATATGCCAGTGAAAAAAGAAACAGCTTTTGTCAATAAATCCTGATCCCAAACTTGTCATGCAGTGTAGTGCTTGATTATTTCAAATCATGCTTTAGATGTCATTATAATTCAAGGTGTAGGGCTGTAGTAATTACATAAATCGGCCACCATGATTATTTAGGTGATCTAAGACGTGGTGGCCATCACCCAAAACACTTACTAGTAAATCATAAGGGCATGTCTATTTAAAAAAATACAACCAAGAGTGTTTCTTTTTGCTTCAAATGATCAGAACTATTGTACAAAAGTTTACAAGTGTATGTTTTCTGTATTATTTCATTCCCATTTACGATTATGTTTTTTTCTTTATACATTATGTGTACTAATAAATGGATGGAAATTCACCATAGCACCTGAATGTTGCTGGAGTCCCACAAGCTCTGTCTGAGCAGTATCGTTGTCATCAGGTGTAGGTGTCAGTGGGATATTGAATGGGCCAGTTAGTACTAGCCTATATGTTTGACTCAGTGTTAGAATTATCTTACAACAAAATGAGTTGTAATATTGTTTCCAGCATGACAAAGATACCCAAATAAATCTTGCGCCTCCAATTTTATGAATTATGGTTTTGAATTTCTCAAAAAAAAATATTATAAAAAATTTCCATTGCAGTTAAAAGTTCCTAGATTTGAGCACCCGAACATATCAATGAGGCAGGTCAGTTGTAATTCTCAACCATGTTCTGGCCATGTTGAGAGAAGTTTCATTTTGTTTGTGATACCCGTAAAAGCTAGATTTCCTCTCTGACAGCCTTTGTACTTGTCACAATGTCGGCTAATCGACTTGTGTGTAGAATAGAAATATACCATCAACAGAGTTCGAGTCCAGTCACAGATTCTTAAAACGGTGCAAATTGAGGGCATTTGTTTCCAGGGGATATCCTCTTTCCATACTCCCACCTTTCAGCATCAAAATAGTATCCTTTGCAATAGAAATGTAAGTTTTTCAACACTTTTCTCCTCCAAAACATGGTTGATCATGCCTTAGGCAAAAAATACAATCAGCTGATCCCCAATTATACAATGACAATACCATCAGAAGATACCCCTGAAATTGCCAAACGACCCCCAGGCCCAGGGGGCTGTGACCCCCAGTTTGAGAACCACTGGCCTAGGCTATATGATCATTGTTATAGGATACTAATGCCAATATTATAGTATTATAAATCCCTTATTAGCCCGGTTTGCCAAGCCCAAGGCAAGGGCCTACAACTTTATCTGTAAGATTTTTCTTAATTTTCCTACAACTTTTATGTTTGTTTTGTTTATATTAAAACACCTTCACGTGCCATAACGAAACAACTATTATACATAGTACATACCGGCTTACCTGTATCAAAGACGAACTGCGATCAAGAGTGAAGATCGGTGATGACAACTTGGCTAAGCTGAGTCCAGTGAACTGTGTAGATCATTCGTCTAGCCTTCAAATCATCCAGGAATGAAACGTGCGCTAAACACGCTTTCGCGTATAAACATGGACTCGACGGAAGAGAAAGATTATCACAGTTGCGGTGAACACAATAAAAGTAAAGGAAATATGGTAAATCGTAGTTGCCATTGCGTACAAAAACGGAGGTTGCCATCGTATAGAGACGATAAAACTGCGATGATAACTCATTCCCATGCATTGATTGAACGCCGTGGTTATTTTTCCGGTCGCCGTAACCCGACTTCGCACTGCTAATCTTCCGTGAGTTTAATTGCGCATGCACATAACTAGCAGGCGCCGCTACTCATATGAGACGACGTCGGCGCATGCGCATTATTTGCTACGGTCGCCGTAACCCAACATGCCTACGTTATTTTTCCGTGAGTTCTGCTCCGGTCGCCGTAACCTAACTTGGCTGCGCTATTCTTCCGTGAGTTCTGCTCCGGTCGCCGTAACCCGCCTGGGGTTATTTATTGTTTGTGTGTTTCCTCTAGTTCTGAGACTTGCGTCTGATCGCCGTAACCGCAGTCTTGGCGGGATTAAATGATTACTCTTCCGAGTTCTACCAAGCATGCTATCACGCAAATTAGTTGTCCTATTACTTTAACCGTAGCTGTCACCCAAAACTAAATGCAATACCTAGACTAATAGGCGAGCGCTGCTACTAGTTATGCCAGTTAAGTAAAATATTGCGCAATTAAATTAGCCCAGCTAAATTTGCCCCAAAAGACTCAAATGGGTTGGCTGAAAGACATGTAGGGAAGCCAACCAATGATCTCTATTTGGATAGGGAACGAACATTATCTTATCACTGGGCTAGTCCAGGGCAGCAGAAAAAACTTACTTTGTAGTCTGATATTGAAGTGTTAACGGCCACGTTAATACCTCAGCTAGGAATTTTAACTTACTACTGTGACTAGGTTCTATGCACACTGAGAATATATTTATATGAAATTAAAATAAAACTGTTAAGAAACATAGGGACAACAATACACAATACAGTTATAACACTTTACTGAATTTTTAAACAAAGAAATAATAGCAGTAATATAAAACAACAGAACAGTTACAGTACACGCGCAGTTCTTGGACACAACAAGACATGGTGAAAACAACAGCATTATTTTAAAACATCTTTGAAGTGAAGTTTATTTTTTAGATCATCATACATACAGTATTCTATGATGTATTGTGTCGAAAGCCTTTGACAGATCCAGAAATATTGCCATTGGCAAGCCTTTTTTATAAAAATTTAAGTATATTCTGTCAACTAATTCAGTTATTGCTAGTTCAGTAGTGTTCAGTTCTGAAACCATACTGATGAGGGTGGAGGAACTTATTAAGTATGAGATAGTGGAATAATTGAGAATAGACTATTTTTTTCAAATACTGGATATGCATGGCAAGATATGTTGGCCTGTAGTTGTTGAAATTATGGTTATCATCTTTTTTGTGGATGGGAACTACTTTAGCAATTTTTTTTTAGGGAATTTTCCATTGCATAGTGATTGATTAATTATACAGGTAAGGGGTATGGCAATGACATTAACGGTAGCTTTAAGTAAGACTGAAGCTTCCGTTAATGTCATTACCAAACCCCCTTTGTTCGATACTAAAACAGCTAATCCCTGAAGCTATCGCATATAAATATAAACACACATGAAAAAGATTAAACAAACTTGCATCGTCTGCAAAGTAATAATTTTGCCTTAGGGGCAAAAAGTCGTACCAACAAAGGCAGCTATAGCATAGCAACACATATGCTTAAAATCACACTTCAAACGAACATTCTCAATAATGGACAAGATTACTCCAACGTGCAAACCATAAAAGATCATACTTTTGCCTTACGGGTAAAAAAGTTCTACCAATGAAAGACAGCTATCGCATAACAACACATGCTTAAAAATCACATCTTGAAACCAACACCCTCGATAATAGACAAGATTACTCCAACTTGCAAACCATGAAGGCAGCTATCGCATAGTAACACACATCGCAGATTAATGTAACTTAAAAATTAAGCCATCACACGCAACTCAAATCCTCATTATCATCCAGTGTCAATGTGCACGTTGCGCAATACCACACGCCATCCTTCAACAGGGCGTACGCCATCTGCTGCACTGCGTGTCACGTCGGTGTCTCGCAGTGCTTCTGTATTGCCCTTAAACAGACGTCGCTGTCAAGGCAGTCCGCGCTGTTCTCGAGACGTCCGAAGCTTTCGACAAGCGACCAGTGTGTAGTGCTGTCTCGCTTTGTACAAACCAGCAGAGCAAAAGTACAAATGTACATACAAAAAAACTATTATAAACTAATATATAAATTTATTATATGACAGATGCATGCTTTATCTGTAAATATAATTTATTTAGACTTATGCTTAAGTAAATGTTATAAAAGTGACGCTTATTAACAGTAAACAGTAAAATGAGTAGAAACACATTTTGAGATTTTTATGCAACAACATTTAATTTCAGCTACAGTGTCATACCATAATCTCTAACGACAGGAAGCTTGGTGAGGAATTTGACCGGTTTGTCCTTTTTCATCCTTTCAGGCAAGCCAATGACAGTCAACTCTGCCCCCTTGGGTCGACCCCTCTTCCTCATTGATGGCTGCATTTTCATGTTACCGAGACCTGTCAACAGCTGATAATTGGCAGGTTAAAATAGCCAGTAACAAGACCCACCAAGGATACTTGGAAGAACAAGTTAAAATACATATACACAAAATTCATTAAATACCTATGTTACAGATCCAAAATACAGTACTCCTCTGACAGTTATCCTCAGCTTTGCCATCATTTTAGACTACCTTCCCTTCAACATCGTAGGCAAGTTGCAGATCTTATGTTTTTACACAAGTGTGTGCACTCCCAGCTAGACTCGTCGTATCTGGTAGGGGCTATCCAATGTCACTGTCCTTCACGATCTCTACGAAACTACATCCCTTTTAGAGTTTCCAATAGCAGAATCAACATTACAAAACATTGTATTTTGAATAGATGTATGACTACTTTCAACACATGGTATTTAAGTGATCCAACTTGTGATATATTTTCAGGAGCTGAAACCTTTAGATCATCAATTCAAAAACATGTTTATGTATAACGGATGTTTGTCTGGTATATTTGATGTTGATATTGTGTGGTTTTTATGTCGTTATTGTTCTTATCGTTTTTATTATTATTCTATTATTGTTTTATTATTTATATGTATTGTTTCAGTTGTCAGTCCTGTTACTGGGTCCACTGGACCTGTTGGAATCTGAATAAATACAATACCATGTTAATAGTTATATATGGAGAAAAACCAAGACATTTTTATGTACTGTAATAAATGTTTTGTAACTCCCAATTGTACTTACCAAAATCACAAGTACATTTATGCACATTAAAACATTCCTGGAATTATAATTAATAACCCACATACTCGGTGTTTGGTTTACCTTAGGCAAAGGCAGACCTGTTGTTAACGCATTCTGAGTTAAACTACCTACTTTTTTTATTTCAAAATATATAACTACTACGTCAAATACAACGTGGTACAAACTTACTAGTCTTTAAAGTTTAAGAACTCTGTAACGAAGATGCAAGAAGTTCGACCGGGTCATCAAGCTTCATCGTTGGCTGATCATGTACTGCACCGACTGAAAACAAAATAGGAATGTCAATCAGTTGATGTCACTTTTAACATGAAATTTGCTGACAGGAATAGACAACATTTATACGTGAATATTCATTTTCAATACGTACATGCATGTGCACGAATGTCAATAAATTGATGTCACTAACTTACCCAAAGTTTGAAACGGGATATAACGTGGACATTCAAGTTTTACGTCTCTTTCTTTCGTGGACAGGAAGTAGGGTACCAGGAACTATTTGACGACGTTCAGATCGTACCTGCCCGAGTTGAATCCGATGACGGGCAACTGATGAAGCCAACCATACAATTGACCCATGAGTGATTTGTAGAGATTGGTCGGTAGTCGCTGAGACTCTTTGGCCTCCGCTGCGTGTGCATGTGCCTCCCGTTCATCCCAACTCGCCATCTCTTCCGTTAGTTGGTGAAACACGCTCTCGTAATCGTCTTTGATGGCTTCGTAGGCAGCACAGCTCATGCATTGAAGGATAGACATCATGTCGGGCACCAACGTGTTGCTATCGCCATCCGTGATGAGACATCGCGCTTGTTCGAATCCGGGTACGTTAGTCGCCAGAGACACACTCAACGGTACGTGACGTCCCACCCAGTGGACCTTGGCACTGTCTGATGGAAGCTGTGACGTATCGACGCAGGACTCGAAGTCGAAGGTGGCACGATAGGGATAGTAGCGCAGCCACTTGGGAACACGAATCTTGTTGTCGTCCAAACGCTGGAAGACTGTCGGCGACGGATGGTGGATGGTAGACGCCGCCGAGATAGATTCGTAGCACGCCTCCCGTACACGTGCGTTCGTGCCTCTCCAGATGGTGTGCGTCTTTCCATAATGAGTCGCTACATTTCCTACAACGATACGAGTGATAGTAAAGTGTGTCTCGTGGAGATTGACGTACAACGTGTCGGTATAGTGACACAATGAACGACGGACGAGTTCGTCAATCGCCTTTCTGCTTTCTTCCCCCGGGTAGACGCACACGTTGGTCTCAAAGGTGGTCTCTACGCGATAGAGGTCGTCCATCGTCACCCCGTCAAAGTCTTTCATAGCCACTCCGTCTTGATTGTACTTCTCGTAGAGTACCTTCAGAGTGGATTCCAGGTGACGTCGGTCACACCCACGATGCAGAGCCAGACAGCGGAAGAGACACATATTGTCGGTGTACCTCTTGTTATGGTTGGGTTCTCTTTCCAGTCTGATGACGGCTATATTCTTCTTGATGTACCTCGGAAGTGTGACACCCACTCATCCTATCGGATGGTCCACGATGCGGTTGATGAAGAATGTGACATTCGTGACCACCTCGCATACCCATTGACGGTCCGGATGTTGATTGATCACCCACTGCAACACGTCTGTTTATCGGATACACTCCAGAAATGCGTCAGTCTTCGGTGTTGGTAATAAGACACGGTCCATCAAGCACAACAGTTGCAGGACGAATTATAATATCTGTATCGGCCCGTGATCTTGTTCCTCAGCACGAAACCGTAACTGAGGTTAATCTTGAACGCGTGCGTCTGTTCGCGGAACATGCTTTTCAGTGTCGGTTCTAGAACAGACGTGTCCGGTGTTGACACTTTGTAATTGTACCTGGATTGAACAGGTCCTCTGGTCACGTGGGTTCGGATGGCCGACCAGTTGTCTCGTTCGACGTCTCGCAGCTCCCTAGACAGAGTGTCGGCGAAGGGGAGTCGTGGTGGAGGACGAATTGGGTCGTCGACGTCGTTGTTCACACGCGGTCGCTCTTTGCGTCTCGCTCGTTTAGGTAACTGTGAGTCGGTGAACTCTTCACGTCTGCTACACACCATTTTGATGTGCTGTAACAAGTTGTATCGTCTCGTGAACTCACGTGCACATATATAACAGCGGTGCGTATCGCTTTTCTCTGATGGTACCCTGCCACGTGACCTCCTCATGTGTCGTAACAAGTTATATCGTGTCGTGAAGTCTCTTATACATGTAGGACAACGGTGCGAAGTGCTTCTCGATGTTTCGTCAGATGGCGCCACACGCGATGGTGGTTTGCTGTAGGCATGGTCATCAACTTTCGGTGACTGGATCGACGGTGATGAATGAGTCAGCTCTATGTAAGTCATCGTAGGTATCGAGGACGATACCGCAGTGCGACAAAAGTGCTGTTTCATCGTGGATGTATCTACAACTGAAGGTGAGGCAACTTTGCACGTTTCTATATATATATATATCAAACACTCAGTGACATCACGGCCAACGACTACACTGATGGATGTAAGCGAACGAACGTGTGGGTGGAGAGGACCGTGGCTACACATGAACTAATGACAGTACATGGTTGGATGTGAGTAATATGTCAGCAGACTCACGTAGCAAGGATGGGTGTAAGCGTAAGAACGTATGGATAGAGTGAGGTGTAGCTACGTGTGATCAATGACTATACACAGTTGGATGAGAGTGACATGTCAGCAGACTCAGCAGAGGAGGTTGGCAGGCTCCGCGCATGCGGGAAAATGAAGTCATATTAGTGATCGACCGTAAACCGGCGCCATTCAACCAATGCATGCGAACGAGTTATCATCGCAGTTGTATCGTCTCTATAAGATGGCAACCTCCGTCTTTTTATGCAATGGCAACGGCGATTTACCATATTTCCTTTACTTATATTGTGTTCACCGCAACTGTGATCATCTTTCTCTTCCGTCGTGTCCATGTTTATACGCGAAAGCGTGTTTAGCGCACGTTTCATTCCTGGATGATTTGAAGGCTAAACGAATGATCTACACAGTTTACTGAACTCAGCTTAACCAAGTTGTCATCATCGATCTTCACTCTTGATCGCAGTTCGTCTTTGATACAGGTAAGCCAGTATGTACTATGTATAATAGTTGTTTCGTTATGGCACGTGAAGGTGTTTTAATATAAACAAAAAAACATAAAAGTTGTAGGAAAATTAAGAAAAATCTTACAGATAAAGTTGTAGGCCCATTGCCATGCCTAGGCTTGGGCTTGGCAAACCGGGCTAATAAGGGATTTATAATACTATAATATTGGCATTAGTATCATATAACAATGATCATATAGCCTAGGCCAGTGGTTCTCAAACTGGGGGTCACAGCCCCCTGGGCCTGGGGGTCGTTTGGCAATTTCAGAGGTCTCTTCTGATGGTATTGTCATTGTATAATTGGGGATCAGCTGATTGTAATTTTTGCCTAAGACATGATCAACCATGTTTTGGAGGAGACAAGTGTTGAAAAACTTACATTTCTATTGCAAAGGATACTATCTTGATGCTGAAAGGTGGGAGTATGGAAAGAGGATATTCCCTGGAAACAAATGCCCTCAATTTGCACCGTTTTAAGAATCTGTGACTGGACTCGAACTCTATTGATGGTATATTTCTATTCTACACACAAGTCGATTAGCTGACGTTGTGACAAGCACAATGGCCGTCAGAGAGGAAATCTAGCTTTTACGGGTATCACAACCAAAATTAACCTTCTCTCAACTTGGCCAGAACATGGTTGAGAATTACAACTGACCTGCCTCATTGATATGTTCGACTGCTCAAATCTAGGAAATTTAGACGACGAGAATGAAAAGTTTGTGATTTTTTTATTATCCATTAAAATATTAGGATTATTATTATAAGCAGTTATGGTTGAAATCAGTTATATTGATGATTATTTTAATTACACTGTAATCGCTGTGAATGTCGAGATGCGTCGTGCCCTCAGCCGTGTCGAATGGCGATGACTGACGGGGCAGATCGTTGTAAAGGCATAAGCGAATCCTACATATACCTCCGTAGTTTGAAACGCGAACATATATGTATGTATGTGTGTATATATATATATATATATATATATACACACACACATACATATACAGTCTGTATAATTTATTATATTACACATATATTATATATATATATATAATATTATATACACATACACATAGATACATATATGTTCGCGTTTCAAACTATGGAGGTATGTGGGATTCGCTTATGCCATTTCAATGATCTGTCCCGCCAGTCATCGCCATTCGACACAGCTGAGGGCACGCCGCATCTCGACATCCACAACGATTACAGTGTAACTATCATAATCCTAAACATAACTGATTTCAAAAATAACTAATTATGATAATAATTCTAATCTTGTTAATGAATAATACAACAAATTCACTAATTTTTCATTCTCGTCGTCTGACTAGTTCCAATAATTACCTCAACTCCAACCATAACTAACTAAAATCATAACTTATGATAATCATAACCTAATTAATAAGGACATTTCACACTAACTATTTATTTCCGTCCTCTGATTGGTTCCAACGATTACCATAACCGCAATCATACATGACCCCACACACATGCTCACAGTCATGCACGCACACACACATACACTTTTCCTACGCGTGTACATATACAATCAGAGATATTATTAATATATTCAGTTTAAATTTTTTTAAGAAAGGAATTTAATTTGACCAATTATTTATTTTAATTTTGGTTTATTAGGTAGCTCATCGAGAGCGACTATCAAAGTCTTAGAGAAGTCTCCTGACCCCTATTTTTGCAATTACATGCAATGTTTATATAAGAAAATAAACTGTACTATTTTAAATTATAATTTGTATGTCTGACAGGTCAAATAAACGAAATTCGTCTTCTTCTTCAATCACACCTGACTCCAACCATAACTAATAATAACCTTAACCCTAATTAAAAATAATGATTTATTCCTAACGTCCGATTGGTTATAACCATTGTGCAATAAAAATAACCTTCATAACTGACTTTATCCATAACTAATTACCCCATTAATCTTAGCCCTAATGAATAATTATTTATTCCCCTCGTATGATTATCACACTAACTATTTATTCCCGTCGTCTGATAGGTTCCAACGCTTACACTATGACTAACCTCAACCATAACTAACTAAAATCATAACTAATTATAATATTGACATTAAAACAGTGACGCGGGAACGAAATTCATATTGGGGGGGGTACCGGAGCTTCAGCAGCGCTGCAAAATGTTCGCCGCCGCCAATGCTCACATTTTCCTTCACCTTGTGGCTGTCTCGGTTGGCTCGACTGTGACTGCTTTGGAAAAAAAATTCGCCACCGCGCCGCCTATTACAGGGGGGGGGGGGCAGAAAACAATGATTGCCCTCCAAACATACAGACATTTCAGTCTACAAAAATACACATTAATCGTTCATAAAATTTATATTTCCACCCGCCATTGACGCTCGCCACAAAAACATTCACGTTTACATTTAATGGCGGGCAGAACCATATGTCTGCCCCCCTGAGAAATTCCAGGGAGGCAGCTGCCCCTCTGCACCCCTACGTGTCCCGCATCTACGCATTAATATGTTATGACATTTCACACTAACTATATATTCCCGTTGCCTAATTGGTTCCAACGATTACGAACTTAACCTTAGTGTATAGGATGATTACTAAAGGAAACTTGTGTACTTGGGAGGTAAACTATAATAACGGTAGTGTTTTGACATTGGGTAGTGTCTTGAGAGTACGTTGGTATAGTGTTTTAAACTTAACAGTAATGTTTTGAAGGTACGCTGCTCGAGGTAGCTAGATGGCAAACAGTACTGGGCTGAAGCTGTCCCTATTGTTGTCATGAATGAAGGACATTCACCGACCGATATGCGTGGTTAGTGTAGGACATTTATTACCAAAAGAGGGTCACATTGCAACAAATTGCAACCGAAGCAATTGTTACAGTTTTGAAAGCAAGCATATATCCTAAATAAGATATCCAAAGTATACAGCTAAACAAATTGGGGAACATTGTTAAAATTACGCAAGTTTATGTTGGGGCCTCCTCAATAGCTTTTACCTGCGATTTTGTAACGATTTTAATTTTGGGACTAAGAATGAGCAAGAAAATGTTTCTGCATAAACCTCAAGTAATCCAGATGCGTGTACATAAATTCGCAGACATTAAATTCAGAGAACAAAACAACATACATAGACATTAAATATTTTTACACTGCATTAGTTGTTTAATGAAATGCTTATTGCTATCAAAATATACACGACTAACTCTGTAATTACTTGTTCAATTCGTCTCCTGAGTCCTATATAACATGATTATGCTCAGCATAATTATAATTATGTTACTCTCATGAGCATCTATCGTACATATAACATGGTGCAAGTACATTTAACAGGGAACATTGTGTAAACTAATTATAATGCCCCCTTGATATAAGGTCTACATATAAATACATGAATCTAGCTAATAAGCATAATTGAGGAAAATTGACGTATTCTCTCCCATGTAACGTAATTATAATCTGCATTCCCATATGAATATCCTTCTGTCGTGAGCATTGACCCTATACGTAACATAACACAAATGCATTTTATCATTGCGGATAATAATTATAATGAACCCTTCCGTGTAAGGCCAACACATGTACATACGTGAATCTTTAGAGCCCAAGAAGGTAAGTCCTTATATATCGTAAGGTAAGTCCTTATATATCCAGTCCTTTGGACTGCTCAAAGCGCTTTATCCTTTACTCCTGACAGTCTAGTTTAATCGAATACCACCGATACTTCTCTGGGAAGCATTCAGCCACTCTGCATTTAATGCGCGAAGAACATTCGTACACAACTATCCATTATTGTCTATACTCAGGTAGTCAGTCATACAGCTGAGAGAACTGGAAGAACGTAGAATGAACGAACTTGCCCAGGTTCGACAAGGCAGCACAGGATTCGAAACCGATCGAATTCTCTCGATTGATAGTCCAATGCCACTGCGCTCCACACAAAAACTTAATTGACGTAAAATTGCTGTATTACGTAGTCATTAATATCACACGTAACTGAGAGATCATTGACGTAACTCTAGACTTTGTTTGAACACTCTGTGTCGCGGATTGACGTGCAAGGTGTGAGTGATGTGTTTGCAAGAAGTCTCATCATTCGAATTTATGATTCTTCAAGGACGGTTGAAAGTATCTCCATCAGCTTGTGTAGTCTGATGTATCAACTGTTCGGCTCATGTCTACGCGAAGAATCTCGACTGCGAAGCGATATTTCTGTGCCTTGGCACACAACCACCGGTACCCGAACACTATGTCAGCCGTACTTCGACCATGGAATCCACTTTGATCAGGCGAAAGGCGCTCATCGACTTTCGATGCGATTCGAGAGAAAATCACAAGCGACGGCATTTTGCGTTTTCACTGACCCTTGCACCAAACTCGACCGGATCTGTGATTAGTCGACCTTCTTCGTCATGTATCGTAGCCTGACCGTAATGTTTACGAGATAACATCCTGCCTGCGCGGAACATCTTGGCCCCATTTGCCGTCTTTTGAGTTTCGTTACAATTTAGAACTGTCCCTGCACATGATCTCGAACACGTGAGAAGACATTTGTGTGTCCAACAATATGTAGGCTTACAAATTCTTATGTTCATAATGTTAGGCTACAGGAAACACAATATCATGAAGTTGCATAATAATATCATATTCGCGGTAGGTGGGCTTAGCCGGCGCTTCAGCACCACTCCGCATCCGCCGTTGACGGATCATATTTTTCGGCGACCTTCAACATATTTTGAAGCTTACCACAAACCTCCAGTTGCATCCCGTTGAGGTTCGTCAAATATACACTGTCAGGCTCACCAAAAACCTCGACCTGTACCCACCCTTTAGGATCGCCAATAAAACACATTCAGGCTCACCACAAACCTCGATTTGCACTCGTCTTGAGGTTCGCCAAAAAGCACCTTCAGGTTCAACACAAACTTCAAATTGCACCGATAAATACAAACCCCTTCACTCTATATTGGGGGGCTAAATTATCTTCACCCCCAACAAACTATGTTGTGCGTACGGGCTACCTACGTATGTTTGTTGCCCAATATAGCAACCCCGAATAGGGTGTCCGGGAGGGGTTCGTCTTGTAGCAAGGTGGCGCAGTGTCTAGAGCACCGGACTCTCAATCGAGAGAACACGGGATCGAATTATGTGCTCTCGTGTCGAACTTTGTATAAATGAGTACCTGTTGGATGTGTGTGTGTGAATAGTCTTCGTGCATTAACTGCAGCGTGGCTGAATTCTTCACCGATGAGTCGAGATGGTGTTCGATTGAAGAGGTTTGCCAGGGATTAAAGTGTACAATGCTTTGAGCAGTCCTGAGGACTGAATACATCGCTATATAAGAACTTACCTTTACCGTTACCTTTTTTAGAAGAGCAGAGGCATATAAAAGGCTTCAAAAAGAAAAAAGAATTCCCGGTCAAAAAGTACGCCCGCTCTCCAAGGAATGACTCTAAGTCTATACTCACACCATGCAACGACTCTGCATCTTGTGAAATAATCATTCTTCGGTGAGTAAGGCGTACATTTCGATTGGGAATTCGTTTTACATGGGATTCGAAAACAATGGTGCTTGTCTGACCCCCAAAATATATCACCTTTACATTTACATATATAAATTATGTACACATTTCACTGTAGAACTCACAGTAATAATTTATAACCATAAATTATAGTTGGAAAACGAAGTTGGGTGCGTGTTCAAGCGGGGCGTCCCGAATCCCCCACCTGCGGTTACGGACCTGTAAGCCTGCAATAGTTAAAGAGCGTAAATATTTTTTTGAATTTTTTGATGGTTTTGGTGAAAATCCAGGGTAGTGCAGTTAGAGGCTCCCAGCAAATCTGCAACAAAATCTGCTCTCGTCATCTGATTAGAAACGCGTGAGCTGCAATTGCATCATCTGGTGTTCATTCAAAACAATCTCAAACACTAACCCCCCCCCACCCCGTTGACACCGTGTACAATCTCCAATAATACTGGGTGAAAGTGGTATGCTATCTATACACTTTCTATTTGTCACATACGTGAAATTAATTGGTCAATGGAATTTAGTGATAGTACAATAAGATCAATTTAACCGGTGGTAAAGCCGGTTATTTATATAATATGATATTATAAATACGTTAACTTGGCATCATTTAAGTTCATCTCCTAACTCGCAACGTTCTATGTCCATTCGCGTTTTTAGATCGTTGGCCTCTATAATCTACCATTTCAATTGGTCACATATTACCAGACGATAGTTATTTAGAGTTATTTATTTACGTGTTTGCAATAGTTTCTGCTTTCCTGCAGGACTTTTCTCATGCCTGAGAGAATTCAGTAATAATCACCTCACCATATTGCTGCAATGTAAACAAGTAGATCATCAACATACTGTGATGGTAATAACCAGTGTTCGACTTTTACCCCCAGAAAGGTCCTAGTCATCTGGACCAGAAACTCGAAAGAGTTACTGGTCAGGCAGCAAAGTTATTGGTCCGCTTTTTAGCAGTGGCACAATGCACGAGCGCAAACGGCCTGCTAAACAATACGCCTTAAAGAAAAAGTACACAGTTCTACTTATTTCCATCGCTCGGCGACGTTCTATTAACTGACTAGTCTGTATTATTGTGGTTACAATGTAGTGGTCTTATAAGGTTTCATTCAATTAGTCAGCCGTTTTCAGAACATTATTTCCAAACCGACCTTTCTAAGCTGGCACTGAGGGTGGTCACTGCCAGGGTGCTTGTCGTCCTCGGTGGTTATTTTACGACCCAAATTGCGACGAGACCGTCATTAACGTGATCTCTGAGTCACGAAGGATACACAGTCCCCAATGTTGAGAGCCAGGTTTTTACACCAGATATCATGCCTGCCCTGTCCGGGTTTCAGTCCAGGTCCAGTGTATTGCCAGCTGATAATAATTTAATACATATGTCAGATATGGGTTATGCTGCTGATATATACGCTTATAAACTGATTTGATATATTACCATACTGATAATTAAATAATTTTTTTACATTCGCTAAAATAATTATGAACAACAGAGATTTGGGAAATTTTCCTCAATTCGATTTAATTGAAACAGGTGGCACACACTGGCAGTCGACCATTCATTAGCCATATGTGAGGAAAGATCCTTAAGAATCACATTCATGGCCTGCGGCAACAGCAGAGAAATCACCACTGCAAGAGTAGGCCATAACTAATGTCATACATGTCAGAGTCGCTGTCATCAGCACGATCGGATGGGTTAATTCCATCACTTGGGCGAGCAGAAGTGGCTTCCAACTAGTCCATGTCTTCTTCTCCTTGGTTTACACCAAGTGCTTCGACCAGAACCTAAAGAGTCCCACAATGGCGCGGGAACGAAAGTCATGGCTACCAGAACTTCATCACCACTGAAACATTTTCGCCGCCGCGCCGCTGTAATTTCAGCTACTCCGCTGTCTCGGCTATGAACTCATGACATCCGAATACGGGGGGGGGGGGGGGGGGAGTGACAGTGCTGTTGACTGAAATTTTGTGTTAGCTTTTCTTCGCTATCTCGGCTGAAATGATGACATCGGAAGGGGGTGCTTTGGACAATCTGTTTGCCGCCGCGCCGCCTATTACTGGGAGGGGGGGCACAAAACCATATATGTATCCTCCAATTGCACACACCTTTTACAGTCAACAAAATACATATTTATACATGTCCACCCGCCATTGACGCTCACCACAAAAACATTCACGCTTACATTTCATAGGGGGAGGCAGAACCATATATATGCCCCCCCCCGGAGAAATTCCAGAGGAGGCAGCTGTCCCCTTGCCCCCCTGTTCCCACGCCTGTGGAGCCACATTCTTCTGGGTCCTGTCGTGTGGTCTTCGTGACTTCTTAGATGAAGTGTTCCATTCGTGGATTCTGCAGCCAGGTCTCACGGAAATGTCGATGACGCTTGTCAGAGTTTTCCGCATTTTTCTAACAGTTTCCCCGGCAGATTTTTGCATTGGCGGCGTTTTCCAATAAATACGAAGTGCATAGTCTATTTGGATAGTGAGTAAATTACCGTACGTTCGTTTCAGGAGCTTATTCAACTATCAAAATAACTATAACGTGTGCGTTTTGTGAGCGCCCTTCCCACGACAAAGGAAATTGGGCTATACAGAGCGTAAAAACGCATTTTTATTAACAGTTTTTTGTTGCAAACAGCGATTTCTGGTGGCTAGTTTTGACGACAAGCTGATGTATGCTGCTATAAAACGGTGTAATGTCCCCGGAAAAGTAGGCAGTCACACGGACTAGTAACTCGGAAAAGCTACTGTCTTGACGGCAAAGTAGGTAGTCAAAAACGACCGGCTAGCGTATATTTCGAACACTGGTAATAACTGATGCATTTGATTTGTTGCTCACCGAGGGGGCTAGACTTACATGCTTATAATATATGAGAAGTAGATTGCTGCCCTGATGGAAAACCCTCGCGCCGATGCCAACAGTACTGATACTGATGAAAATAGCAGCATCGTTGTTCTGGGGAGTGTAAGGTACTCCACAGACCACTTGTTTATTGTCATTTCTATATTCCTACAATGTGTTGGCGTGTTCCATGTTTACAGGAACAGTTTAACTAATACATGCTAAACGAGTGTTATTGAAAATTAGATCGAATAATACCTGCCAATATCTGTTTCAGGTATTGACAGAACACATGTCCCTTGCTGTTAATATGCCATTGCCTTGCCAACAACATTGCATTACTTATGGTAGTTGTATGCAGAAAACAACTAAACACGATATATATTTAATAAGATTTAACAAGATTGCCACCCAGAGAATTAACTCTACGTGGCAGGTGGACAAGGAAGCCCTTTGGCTTATCGAGAGCCCGACCCTTTTATCTATGTGTATCCCGCCCGTCTGAGGTATGTGTCGATTTTATTTTTAAACATATTCACGCTACTAGCACCCACACAATCAGCAGGTAATCTGTTCCATTCATTTACAGTCCTTTGTGAAAATGAAAACTTTCTTATATCCAATCTACTCTGCTCCTTTGCTAATGTAAGTTCATGTCCTCTAGTCCTTCTATCTTTCTTAACTGAGAAAAAAATATTTCTATCAATATTTTCATAACCCTTCAATGTTTTAAACACTTCTATCTGATCTCCTCTCAATCTCCTGGTCTCTAGTGTTGTTAAACCGCATTTTTAGGCGTATTTCGTAACTAAGATCCCTCAGTTTTTGTATCAATTTAGTTGCTCTCCTGTGCACTCTTTCTAGCATATCTATGTCCTTCCTCCGATATGGCCTCCATGCTTGAATACAATATTCTAAATGAGGCCTAACTATTGTTTTGTACAGCGGTATTATTAGCTCTTTTTCCTTATACGTTATGCTTCGCCTAATTAATCCAAGGATTTGATTTCCCTTTGAAGCTGCAATTCCGCACTGCTCTGAAACCTTCATATCAGCACTAATGGTTAACCCTAAGTCCTTTTCTTTTACAGTAGTACTTAGTACAGTACCCCCCATTGTATATTCTACCTCTTCGTTCCCATGTCCTGTGTGGAGGCATTTACATTTCCCAAAATTGAACAGCATTTGCCACTTTTCAGACCATTTGATCAACCTGTCAAGATCATCTTGTAAATGCTGTCTGTCTCCATCACTTATAATCCTTCTAAACATTTGTGTATCATCCGCAAATTTCAACACCTTGCTTGTTATTTCATCATCCAAATCGTTGATATATATTAAGAATAATATAGGTCCTAATACTGATCCCTGTGGTACCCCACTCAATAGCGATTTCCAGTTTGAAGCCTCCCCATCAACTATTACACGTTGTCTTCTGTCAATCAGCCATTGTTCTATCCAGTTTATTATACCATTTCCTATGCCATGGGCCTTTAGTTTAAGCAGTAATCTTTGATGTGGTACTTTGTCGAAAGCTTTTTGAAAATCTAAGTAGACGATATCTACTGGTGATTCCTCATCTACCCACTTAGTGATGTCTTCCAAAAAACATAACATATTTGTTAAGCATGACCTCGCTTTAAAAAAACCATGTTGAGATGGGTTTATCAAGTTTTGTTTAACAAGAAAATCCACCATGTGATCTTTAATTAGTCTTTCTAATAATTTACAAATCACTGATGTTAAACTCACTGGTCTATAGTTCTCTGACTTGTTTCTCGAACCTTTTTGAATAACGGTATAATGTTTGCTTCTTTCCATTCTAAAGGAACCACTCCCTCTTCTAATGACAAGTTGAAAACTGTTGCAAGCGGTATGCTAATTTGTTCTACAATTTCCAATAGTAGTTTGGGTGGAATACCATCCACTCCAGGTGATTTATTATCCTTCATAGCCCTTATTTTCTTAGCTATAATTTCCGGGGTTACAATTAATTGTCCTAAATAGTCTGAATCTGCCCCCTTGGACTTAGCCTCTGGTACTGGCATTGAACTAGTATCTTCCCTGGTAAACACTGAACTAAAGTACTCATTCAGGTCTTCTGCCATTAAGAATCCCTCTGATATTATATTTCCAGCACTCTCTTCTAGAGGACCGACCTTACCTTGAACTTTCTGTTTGTTTCGAACATACGCATAAAAACTGTTGCCGTCATGTTTTGTATTACTAGCTAATTGTTGTTCATAGCTTCTCTTTGAATTTCTAATTTCAGCTGTAGCTTGGTTAAGTGCTTCTTTATAACTGTTGTAGTCTTCATCATTTCCAGTACATCTATATGACTTCCACATCATTTGTTTATACTTAATTTTTCTAATGGCTTCTTTCGATAAGTGTTTCTTTTTGGACCGTTTTCCTTGTTTTTTGAAGGATACAAATTTATCGACTATGCACTTAATTTCACTCTTTAATATATTCCAGCATTCTCTTGCCGTCTTATTTTTCAGTGTGTTATTCCAGTCTATCTTTGCTAAATATTTCTCATGTCCCTATACCTTCCTTTGTGTAAATTTCTCCTATATTGCTTTTTACTATTCCTTTCTGATTTTACTTTGATGGTAAAATGTATCTGGTTGTGATCGCTACTCCCCAGTGGCTCACATATCTTGACATTGTCAACTAATTCATTCTGTGAGGACAAAACTATGTCTAACACATTCTCACCCCTGGTTGGTTCTAGCACATCTTGAGAAAGGAATGTATCTTGAACTAAAACTAAAAACTTGTGGTCCTCACTCCCCATACTCTGTAGAGATTTCCATTGTATATGCCCGTGGTTAAAATCCGCCATAATAATACAGTCCCGTTTGCTTACTTCCCTTATAGCGTTTTGTATTTTTTCATTATCTTCTATGCTTATGTTTGGACTTCGTTAAACTAACCCAACTGTTAACGTTGAGTTTCCTGTAACTATGTTACACCAAACAGCTTCTTCGCAATCTGCTTCTCTTTCTAATTTTATTTCATAAGTCTGAATAGATTCTTTAATATATAAAATAACTCCACCTCCCTTTCTTCCTATTATATCTTTTCTAAACATTACATATCCTGTCAGTCCCAATTCAGCATCTGATATATCGGTGCTGGTCCAGGATTCGGTTATACCTATTATATGAGGGTCAATATCTTCTATCATAATGTTTAGTTCATTTCTTTTGTTTACTATACTCCTTGCATTTAAACAAACACATTTATATCCAGCTTCAGAAGAGTTTTCCAGACTGTTATTTGCTGATTTATTTGTGCTGTCTTTATCTATGCCTCCATTTTCAGGCTTTTCTGTGAGTCCCCCTGCGAATCTAGTTTAAATAGATGTAACCTGTCCCACCGTCAACAAATCGCAGCAGGTTCTCTGAGAAAACTGCTGCCCCCTTTCCACTAAGATGGGGGCCATCTCTCATGTACATATCTTCCCTCCCAACAAACTACCCCCATAAATCTGTGAATCCCACCCCCTCTTCTTCACACATCTATATATATATTTACATTGTAATTGTAATTTTGCGCACCGTTAGTTGTCCGTAATGAAACAAATGGCTGTGGAGTTGTAAGTATCAAAGTCTGCTTCTAGAGAACTCGACAAAATAAACGACGGTTAAGTATTAACACCGTCACAGGAGTGGCTCAAAGCTTCCCTATTATCGTGGGGCCAACCTTCCCTTACATTATTTTGATCTTTTGAAATTTGTTCACAAAGGGGAGCGGTGTTCATCTCATATTGCCTTCTATCTGCTGTCTGAGCTAGGGGTGGTGGTCTCTATCTCTAACCGACTGGATCTTGCTCCCAGCGGCCGGAGTTGCTTCCGAGTCAGGCGTGTGAGAGACGCCGAACAGACAGTGTAGGCAGTGTATACACTGTATCATTGGACCCACTGGTTCCTATATGAATGAACACACCGTGGTGCCCTCCGGAGGAGAGTGGTTCACTACTCAATACAGTACAGCATCCTCGCAAGCCATGGCTGTTTGCCGTGCAAAACTAGCCGTGGCTGATCCCCTGCGCGAAGTG
Organism: Paraescarpia echinospica; assembly: GCA_020002185.1. NCBI lineage: Eukaryota > Metazoa > Annelida > Polychaeta > Sabellida > Siboglinidae > Paraescarpia > Paraescarpia echinospica. The sequence continues at coordinate 344,854 of JAHLWY010000135.1, forward strand.
CGGAAGCTAGCTGAGTCAAGCTATTAACTGACTTCGCCAGTCGCGACTGCATCACCCGTGAGAACAACGCAAATACCCGCCCCAATTTGAAGACGGATAAAAGACTTCTGGGAATCCCAATAATATATAATGACCCATTAGCACGAGCAGCTGAACGGTATTGTGTATTCGAATAATTGCTTTTATTTCCTAAACATTGCATGTGACACGAGCCACGGTTGGTTGAACATAGTTTTATTATGACCACCTGACCTGCCGAGATCCACTGATCTAGTGAGCGATTAAATAGGCTGAGCTTAAATTCAGAGTTTCCCAAAGCGATACCGCTGGCTGGCACTGACGTAATCAGCAGCAGCGACCCCTGGCGCGCGACGATGCAGTACAGGTTTTCACAGGTTGTTGAAAGACCGTGTAGAAAAGAACAGCGTTTCGTAAATACATATGCATATCACTCTATCTCTTGTGAACTTGGTTATGCAAGACCACAGGAATGTTTATTTTTATATAATTATTTAAAAGTGTCATGCTAATTTCGTAAACAGTTTCCAGTATAGGTGAAAATAAAATATCCATGCAATTCGGTGATGTTATAAAATGCGGCTGAAGTTGTTGAATGGAACCAGTATATGTGCACAACGTATTGTGTTTGGATACTGAACACAGGCAGGATTTGAACCTGCCACACATGACACTGGAACATATTTGCCATAAACTACACAACTCAACAAACTGGTTAGACAAACAACCTAACTGAAGGGGTATTTATGTGTTCAACTAGTTCAATTCACTTGTTTTCTGTACGTGAATTCTCGAGATTCTCGAGATTCTGTGAACAACTTTCCCGGTGAAAAAAACGTGTTTCGACGGGTGATTATCTGGTTCACCGCACGTGAAATCATTAGTTTCCGTACGTGAATTCGCCAGATTCTGTGAATAATTTTCCCGGTGAAAACACATGTTTAATGTGTGTGTGTGTGTGTGTATATATATATATATATATATAATATTATATATATACATAAAATCAAGGCACAGTTAAAAGTATCATCTTAATTCTCCTCCAGCTTTCATGACGCTAGCAGCGTAGGCCCTTGTGTAATTTCGTGCAGAAAGTTTGTTGATCGCAAACTTACACTTGATAATGACTATTTACGTTATAACTAGCTGAGTTACTCGGCGTTGCCCGGAGAAAAGGCAATCATATGTATGTTCTAGTTTAACTGTTTGAAATGAAATGCAGACTGTGCAGCTTACAGTGGGAAATATGTCGTATTCTGAGTTACCAATATAACCTCTCAACTCAATAAGGATAATTTTACCAAATTCAACATAGCCGCCCACCATGCAAATTGTGCTAATTTTACATTAAAATGTTATTTAAAATAATTCCTTACATGTTTACGCTACAGTGTCTGGAGCCCTTACCACTGACAATGCGCCCTTTTATATTAACGCTTAGTATAATTAGATACATGTGAATGGTAGTAGAGGGTCGCCATCTTGTATTTAAAATGGCGGTTGTAAAAAATAATCACCTAGCGTTTACTGTATTAGTATGCGCAGTATACACTATTTACCAGTGGTTCTTTGTATCCTCAAAGTGTTCTTTCATTTGAAAAGGCTTGCAAATAGTTGCATGAACATTACCTCTCATCACTGAATAGTTGACTCTAAAGTTGCATTCTGAGACCATTCGTCTGTTAAATATACAAATCCACTGAATTAACATGCCCCACATACTATACATAATTTCCCTCAACTTCATATAAACTTTGTTTCAATAATAATTTTGTTTCATAAATTTTATAATAAAACGACGCAGAAGACGAAATATCATTTATTACTCCGTGGGCTCGACCCGGCGACCGGTAATTTTGCAAACGCATAATGTGTCAAATAAGATCAAATGCCATTAGGTAATTCTCCTTATTCTCCTTTTGTGTCACCGCCATTTTGAAATTGAAGATGGCGGATCTCCACAAGCGCTCACATATAACTAAGACACACCTGTATTAATATAAATGGGTATTGTCAATGATATCCGCTCCAGAGATCATTATAGACATGTAGGAAATTAAAAAGAATTAGTGCACTTTGAATGGTGGGGGCCGTATGGAATTTGGCAAACGTATCCTGCGTAAACAAATTGCCACCCTATTGTTTTAATCTTTACTAGCCAAAGATGCAAAATCAAATGAAAGTTTGCTTTTAACAATGATTTTGCACGAAAGCATTGTTTGTGATCTAGTGGCCTACACTAGCTCCTCCCTTGTCCTTCATGCTCAAGCTCCTCTCTCTCGCTGCTTGAACTGTCGTGCACCACCAGCTCTGGCAAGTCCGCTGCCACTAGCAAATCAGAAATATGTACAAATAATGTAAACAGTCATTTGGGAATCTTATCACTAAGGCAGGAAGTGTGATTCACGCATTTCCTTGACCCTGTGGTCAAGAGAAATAATGTTTGTTATCCTAGCTCGCATTCATTGGTCAACTTTCAATTGAAATCTAGCATAAATTTAAATGGGAATTGGGAATTAACACAGGTATCTGTATTCACTCAGAATAAAAAAATGAAAATTATATATATATTACACTAGCAATAAACGATCTATAAAAATAAGCGTTTTACCTAATAAACGCGTGCAGTATACTCGGTCGTGGAAGCGTCTTCAAACTTAGCAAAAACTATAATATTATGGCTACTTATGATGTAAGATTAACTTATGTGTTATTCGTTAACTGTTCAGATACGTTGGAAGTGAAAAACGTATAGCTGAAACATGTCTATTACTTTTAATTATGCACATAACATATTTGTATTAACCTTAATGTCTTTCCGTTTTGAATACGATTACAAAACGTCCCCCGTGTCGCGAAACATATTTTCACTGGGTATTTCGATCCGGCGGCCTGGTCCTGTAACAGAAGAACACATTTGCATTACACGTTGGCAGATTTACTTCAAACTTTATGTTAAACTCGAAGGTGTGATTGAAATATCCTCGCAAGCCAGGGGTGTGTCTACGTTCCTTTGCCTAATGTGGACTGTACGTTGCTTGATCTGTGTAGGGGTCATTAAAATACCATTAGTAAGCATGAGCAGAATTAATGGGCCCACGGCATTCATTGCCCATGCAGCTCAGCCTCACATCCAAGCCTAAAGCGGTGAGCACTGACCATTTCAAACTAGCCAATGGGTAGCTCTCATAATCCCACCGCTACTTAACTATAACTTCTATATTATAATAATTATTCCTTAAAATTATAATCTATGAGCCTATATCATACGCACAGAACTGCCAAAACCGGCTGAATATAATATTTCCCCCCAATTTGGGAAGTCTATAGCCTTGACACTATCTTTAGCTACGTCATTTCTGAAGACAGATTCTGAAAGCCTGGGTCCCATTTATTAAACTTCAACGTGATCAGAATTGTTTGGCAAGGGTAGTCTCCTCGTTTTTCTATCTATCTGGAATATTCGTAAATAAACAGGTAGCATGTAGGTTAATAATAACAACGATAAACTAGACCCAGTACTTTGGGACCCTGTCTCCCATGTAATCAGAAGCCAGGGAAGGCAATAAAATATATTCGTCTGTCGTCGATACACCATTAATGACGACCCTATACTATATCATATGTGGAATTTATGACCACCAACACGTTGGATTCTAAAAAATCTATATACGTATAAACGCACGCACACCCCCCCCCCCCACACACACACATGTCCTCTGTTAACGTATCCTGTTATGAACTAATTTTACATGCACGTACAGTTATGGTGCGGACAGGAGGACATTAATCATACACACCTCATTATGTTTATTATAATTCAGTTAATGCCAGTTGTAGGCCAGCTTTAGGCTGACGCCTGAAACAAAATACCCACCCCCAATTTGTTAGGATAATTATCCCATCCACTACGCCACTCCAGGGGTGAAAAACGCCCTCCTGGGAGAGAGCTAATTAAGACACTCATTGATGTCAGAGGAGTGGCAAAGCCAATAAACATACCTCTGCAATCATATATAGGACCAGAGCGAGTCTGGAAACAATAAAGAAGGAATAAGTCATTCCACCAACTTGGGTAATGTCTAGGGACGGGATAGTCATGCAATAATAGTTTACCTCACAGGGCAACATCTCAAGATTTCAGTTATGTTGGAAGTACATTATTATTTAAACAGATTTCAACATATATTTACAACTTCAGTACACCTATAGAATTTAATTTTCAAATCAAGGCATAAATTGTTGCCTATGCATACGCCATATCATTGTTACTGACACCTAATATAAGTCTTGGTAATGTTTCACTATTTAAAACAAAGTTTGCGATGTTTATAACCTTGAATCTTTTACAACAAATGTATAAACACATATTTGGCGCGAAGTATCGAGGCATCATAATTGAAGGTCATTTTACGAAGCTGTTAGAAAGTGTTTTGGATTGAAAGATATGGAAGAGAGTTAAGTAGGAATAAGACGAAGAATAACGCGGATTCAGAAAGGGAAGAAGGACGACCGATGAAATGTTTGTATTTAAACAGATGGCAGAAACATGGACATGTGAGGAAATACTGCTACTGATATTTGTGGACATTTAGATTACTAACGACACAAGTCTAGGAGATATGGTGCCGGCAACGATGACACTAATATAAGGGACATAATTAGATGTCAGGATGGTGGCAGCTATGTACCAAGGTACACAGTACGAAAGAAAGAGTAGCAGTGGTCCTAAGATGTCGGATTAGTTTAACGATGACGTCGGTTTGAGGAAAAGACATGCACTCAGTCCATAACGGTCCATCATCATGATGACGAAAATCAAGCGGGATCGGAGAGAAACAGATGAGTTGGACATCGATCATATAAAGCAAGGGATGAATTGTATTATGTTAAGGTATATAGAAGCTCACGAATTCTGGGAAATAAATCTGAAATGATATGAGCGAAACATCAATATAGGGCCTATTCATTAATGCGTACATATAAACTACATTGAATCATGTTTGTAACTTCCTACCTGGTGACTTCCGTGCGTTGTCCTAATAGCTGCGAAGACGTACGAGTCAGGCCGTTGTGAACCGTCCGCGGTATATCACTGGTATGCCTGCCTTGCCTGGCACCAGCTCGATTGGGCTTTTATTGGGGAGGGGAATTATTGCACCTCAACATTTAAAACAGGCGTAAGCCGCGCTGAACATGATTGGTCACCAACAAGAGACCCCGCATATCGACTGTCATTTTGGAACATTTTGTGGAGAAAGGGTGGATACGCTTAAGGGTGGTGACGTGTACATGGAAATCATATTTATTTCATTTATATAAATCTGGTTGTTTAATTTTTTTACATCAGATAAAAAGTATCAATTTCCCGTTTTTCGAAAAGAAATCTATAATTTGAAAAGTTTATTTGTGGTAATAATAGTTATTGGGTTGTTGATGCCAGTTAGGCCCCTCTTTCTACTGAACCTTTTCGATATCATTCGGTAGGGTTTAAAACCTATACATAGGTGAGTTTTTTAACATTGCACCAGTTGCAAAAAACGGACTAGATTGCATTCCATGGTCCATAGTTAGAACCTCCCGTTTCACTATCGGCACGTTCAACGTTCGTGGATTCTCGTCAGCAACGAAACGTGGCCAGCTAAGCGAAGATCTCGGCCGACTACACATCGACATTTGTTGTCTGCAGAAGACGAAATTCCCCGGCGGATTTGATGAACGGTCAGGCAACTATCGGCTCATTGGCTTGCAGTCACAGTCACGACACTACGGTCTCGCCTTCGCTGTCGCAATGCATTTGGAAGAAAGAATCGTGCGCTATTGGTCAATGTGTGACAGAATCGCTGTAATTCAACTGCGCTTGACCAACAACTCATTGCTAACAATTATAAACGTATACGGCCCGACGTCGCGTTAACACCAACAATGCCGAGCAAGACGAGTTCTTCGCCGAACTCGCAAGTCTGACGTCGCGGTACTCGTCGAATGCCCTATTTTACATCGCAGGTGATTTCAACAGCAAGCTCGGTTACAAGAAATTCGACGAGGAATTCATGGGAAAACACTCGCGTGGCTGACGAAACATCAACGGCAAAGCTCTCGCCGACTTTCTCGAGGTACACGGCCTGTTTGTCTGCAACACTGCATTCCAACACGCCGCTCGTCACAAAACAACATGACAAGGACAGCGCCGCGATGTGACGACAGGTCACACTGTACCCATATACAATGTGATCGATTTTGTCATCTGCCGACAGACACACAAGAGGCTCTTGACAGACTCTCGATCATACGCCGGCACTTTACTCGATAGCGACCACCATCTGCTCCTCACAAAGCTCGCTACAACGTCGAGTTGTTAGCTTGCGATCCTTTCCGCGCACTCTTTCGTGACGTTGTGTCGGAAGCACTATCGGAAGTCGAACACGTCAGCTAGTTCGAGATGGAACACAGCAGAACATGTTCTGAAGTCAGCGGCGGAACTGACCATCGGTCGGACCGCCCCGGCGGCCAGACGAGATGTCCCACACTGTGTTGAAATGGCGGCAATGTCAGAGGAACAACGCAAATTGAAACTATGGCTGCAGAACACTCCAAACGCCATCCGCCGGTGCGAACTGAAGCGATAACGCCTCAGCGAGACTAGACAGGCTAGCGTCAGAAGTTGAACGTCTCCACGATGACGCAAAAATGTTTCGTGCCGTTCATGAGATGACGAGGAAACCTGCCGTCAAGCTAACGATCCACGACGACACTGGACGCGTTATCTGTAACACAGCCGAACTGAACGCGCGGGTCACCGAACACTTCAGTCACCAGTTCAGCGACGAAGCCGTAGAAGAACTGTCTGCCTTCACCGGAAGACCATCGCGACTGGCAGACTCAATCACAACCGAAGAAGTCAAGCGAGCTATCGGGAAATTGAACAGCGGCCGGGCCAGCGGGCAAGACGGCATACCGGCCGAATTCTTCTGCCTGGAAAAACACGAACCGCTCGACCTAGGCAAAAGTGTGCTCGTATTGATACAGAAGCCGGGCAAAGTCCACTAACGAGTGTGCGTCCGATAGTTTTACTATCAGTACTCCGAAAGACACTGTCTCTCATCGTTCTATCGAGGATCGCGCCGAAAGTTGACGACTACCTGTCGCCGTCGCAATCGGGATTCTGACGCGGACGCAGCACGGCCGACGTAGTCTTCGGGTATCGTTGGCTCTGTGCTAAACCGCAGCGTCAGCACGTATCAATCAAATTCCTCGGCATCGACCTGAGTCGCGCCTTCGACACCATACGTCGCGACAAGCTGCTTGATACGCTACAAACATTCCTCGGCTAGTCGGAACTGCGGATGATTCGCTTCCTACTCGCCGCCACGTCGCTCAAGCCGCGTCTCCCAACAGGCGATTGTCATTCATTCGCCACGTCGATCGGGACGCCGCAAGGCGACAGCCTCAGCCCGGTGTTATTCATTGTGTGCCTCGAAGCGGCACTCCGTGACCTTCGTTCGCGCCTCCCGACACGTCCACCAGCCGATGCCACCCTACCGCTGGACGTCGATTACGCTGACGACATGGACTTCGTCAGCTCTTCTCGTTCGTTCCTCGACGAGATCGAGCGCATCGCGCCAGCTTGCTTGGCGGAGTGGTCGCTGACGATCAACGCGTCGAAAACAGAACGAACAAGTATCAGCCGACACGCTGACCGCATTCCGGAAGAATGGCGTATGACACGCAAGCTTGGATCGTTTCTCGGTGAAGCCGAAGATGTCGCTCGCCGAAAGCAGCTGGCCGATCGTCGCCTTCCGCAAGCTGTGGACACTGTGGTCTAGGCGATCACAGATCTCTCTACAGCTGCGGCTACGGCTACACGCATCCTTCGTTGTGCCCGTGCTGACGTACAACATGGATACATGGGGACTCACGAAATCAGAACTAGATTGTCTGGATGCGTACCACCGACGTCATCTACGCCAGATCATCGGCATCTGTTGGCCACATCGCATTTCCAAAGAGGCACTGTACCACCGTTGTCGATGCCGTCCCATCAGCGAAGCTGTCATAACCGCAAGATGGAGTCTATCCGGGCACGTGCTCCGTATGCCACCCGATGTACCCGCTCATCGAGCGATCGACAACTATTTCGCCGTGGACACAGGTGTCACTACATACATGGGTCGACCGCGAACGACTCTGCCGACAGCGTTGAGCGCGGACCTGCGACGCATAGGTCGTACGCTACGTTGCCGTGCCGACGTCGACGCTCTGCGCGCACTCGACCGTGAACAGTGGCGACAATTGGGGCTGGTCATTTGATCTTTTGAAATTATTTATTTACATTTTTATAACTTTTTAGTGCAATTTCTACTGACTTTCAACGAATATTTTTTTACTTTTTATCATATGGACACTTTAATTATACATGTATGTATTCATTTAAATATTTTAATTTATTTATATATCTATTTATTCCACTTCTACAAAAGAACTGTGACGGTACATTTCGTGCGGAATGGCACAAGCGAAACAGAGGCGAACTACATCACGTCTGCCCCGCGAAAGTGCACATAATAATAATAATAGTTTGAACCCAATTCATGGTGGATGTATTTTGACATTTCCATTGTATCGCTGAAGTGTTGAGGTTTGTGGACATATATAATACTTCATATCAATACAATTATATATTCGTGATTTTTTAAACATTACATATACACTTAAACAAGTGTGTTCTTTTTGGTATAAAGTTCAGTGAATGTGTAATTATAATACTTGTTCGAATTACAAAGAGTCCAGTATTCTTTTTTATATTTCCATAATATACTCCTCTACGAAAGTTGAATATATTCTTTCAGACATTTGTGAATCTTTGGATGTGTGAAATATTGCCCTTTTTCCGGAACGTCTGTGACTACGTGTATTTCCCATTTTTTAAAACAATACAAAATTATGTCGTATCTGTATTACACAAGTCCTAAAATGTAGACCATCCATGCTTTTAGTCAATTTCATACATAAATCTTATTGCAGTTTTATGTCAATTCTTATAAGAGCATGCGAAATGTCCCAAAACGCCGTCACGCACGTTCCGCCATGTTACATGTCCGCAAATCGCAACGCCGGCTCATATAAAGCATCAGATGGCAAAGTACGGGTGAGGTACCCGCATCCAGTCGGTGGAAAACTAAACGTATTCAACAGGCTATCAACCGAGGACATTGACGACACTGCCGTCGATGAGATCTTCATGCCTTGGATTCCTATACCGTGCGTGACTGGAGGACGCAACCGCGCCCAGTGCATACTGCATGAAGGTCTAGGGGATTAGATCAGTGCGGCCCACAACCAGTTTTTGAGTTTGCTCGCAGGGATTGACAGATTGACAACATCTATAAATGCAGAACGTCCGTGACGCCAAATTGTCTTCATTAAATGCGTATACACCTTTAACTTGGATTTATGTTTTTGTTGTGTGCGTATTATTGTTGCTCGAGAAGGTCGTTGTTCTACTTGGTGGAACTATTGCAGGTTTCTAGGCAACGTTAACTAGTTCAATAAAATTGGAAGTCGTCATAGTCTTCTTCCATTTCGCTATAGAATATAATGGTTGACACATACACATATGAATGTAATGTAGCCTATATAATTAGGGGCATGTAATGTTTTGGCCTGCAGATGTCCGTGGCGGCTGTGTATTTGTCTACGTTAAACGCACAAATGTAACTCGTGTAACTCTCTAAGACATGATCCGATTCGCGAACGGCTTGAAGTTCTGTACGCTACAATATATATATTCAAGAACGGGACACCATAAAATATAACGCACAAGAAGTTTGATTTTAAGGACAATTTTTTTGGCAATTGTATAATATTAGAAAAACTCATCCATAGACAGACTAGTTTGTTAACAGAACGTTGTGGAGCGCTGGAAACAACTAAAATTAGAACGTCATGACCACCTTCGATATCGTATGACGGTTGTTTTGCAACAAAATGTTGCCCACATCTAAACTAAGTTTGCAGAACCCTGTCCTATTACTTTTGATGCAAATATTTTTGCACTTGAGGTTTTTCTCTAACATTGTTGTAATATCCAAAATCATTCATAATATTATATCATGGCTATTCTCAAATAAGTTATTGTTTAACGAAAAACGTTGTGGTTTATCCGCATCAATTAATTTTAACGTGTGCATTTACAAGTTGGATACTGCTAGATTACTGCGTGCCACAGTCGCCAGGAACGCATTATGGGTCGCTGAGCGTAATTTCTCCAGCTGACACTATATGCCATGCACAAATCGAAATTAAATCAATTAACTAAATATCCTAAACTATCACATGCTATAGTAATGAATGGGGGTTATCACTCACGTGCTGGATAAGCCTAGAACGGAAATGGTTGTAAACGACACACGTCGACGCAAACAGTAACTGATACAAAAGTACCATAGTGTCCGTGCTCCTCTCAACCAGAGCTATGGAACGCCTTATACGAACGTGAAAAGTGCAGTGGAGGCAGTCATGTAATTAGATTGGCCATGATTTAATCATAAAGACGGTATTACACGCGTTCTTAGTGGGTAAATAAATGGTGCGATTATAATTATGATCACAGTAATTAAAATATATTATTTGATCAATTAGATATCTATATTAATAAAGCATTTGAAACGACTTTATTTTATTTTTCTGCATATTTACTAAGTATGTATGTGTATGTTCAAGGTATATTATTAGTTATTAACACACTGTGATAAATGTCGGTACATTTTATATAGTTACTTAAATGGTTACACACTACAATATGATATATATTACATTACGAGTTTAGTTTTTTCAAAAACGTTATAAATTATTGTAGGTTTATTGTCAAAACGATATATCTAGGTTTCATGGATATTAACCTTGGTTTATGAGAACATGGTCTGTGTGTTCAACGCACATAACCGCTTGGAATGTATGTATAGCGTAACAAATCAACACGTTAATGAACCCCTGAATTCACGTGAATACTCGTTCCGCTAGAACCGTACCAGAGTCCCCAGTTTCACACGTGAATGAACACTTGAATTCATGTGAATACCCTTCCATTATGACCGTACCAGTTCCCCCAGTTCCACACGTGAAGAAACACGTGAATTAACGTGAATACTCGTTCCGCTAGAACCGTACCAGTGTCCCCAGTTCCACACGTGAAGGAACTCGTTAATTCACGTGATTACTCGTTTCCCTGGGACCGTACCAGTTTTCCCAGTTTCAGGGATGAATGGATACGTGAATGAACCCCTGAATTCACGTGAATACTCATTCCGCTAGAACCGTACCAGAGTCCCCAGTTTTACATGTGAATGAACACGTGAATTCGCGTGATTACTCGTTCCGCTAAAACCGTACCAGTTTCTCCAGTTCCACACGTGAACGAACACATTAATTCACGTGATTACTCGTTCCCTGGAACCGTATCAGTTTCCCCAGTTTCACACGTGAATGAACCCGTGAATTCACGTGATTGCTCGTTCCCCTGGAACCGTACCAGTTTCCCCAGTTTCACACGTGAATGAACCCGTGAATTCACGTGATTGCTCGTTCCCCTGGAACCGTACCAGTTTCCCTAGTTTCACATGTGAATGAACCCGTGAATTCACGTGATTGCTCGTTCCCCTGGAACCGTACCAGTTTCCATAGTTTCACACGTGAATAAACCCGTGATTTCACGTGATTACTCGTTCCCTTGGAACCGTACCAGTTTCCCCAGTTTCACACGTGAATTAACTCGTGAATTCACGTGAAGACACGTACCGGTGGAGTCGTAGCAGTTCTGAACCAGTACGACACATGTCAAACTGGTTCTAAACTCGTGAAAATAGGCAGAACACGTGTATTCACATGAATACACGTGAATGCACGTACTGGTGGAGCCGTACCAGTTATGGACCAGTATGACACGTGTCAGACTGGTTTAAAACTGGTTCCTTGTTTACTGGAACACGTGGTGCTATCTCTTCAGCGTGTTGGCTACCTGACTGTTTGGGACACAGTCCCCGATATCCGCATCAAGGCCAGGCCACCAGACGAAGGAATGATTACTCTCTTCCCCATACTTTTGATTAATTCAAGACTGGCAAACATTATTTCTCACCCATCAGTGGGATGGAGAGCTGTCTCCTCATCATCTTCAGGATCCTATCGGTCTGGTCGTCCTGCTTGTGTTGTTGTTCCTGGCTTGTCACAGCCCCCGGCGCAGGCTGCAACAGAGAGAACAACCGCCCATGGCACCAGGGACTGTTTCACTACGGTAAAGAGCTCATCGGGGGAATCCATCACTAAACAGAATCCTTGTTACATTTAAGAAGCTTTTAAAAATGCTCAGTATCGAGGCCAACCTTTCCCCAACGATCCTGTTAACGCAGCTTTCCAAAATCCTCTGTCACGGAGACATTTGAAAGTACCATTAAAAAGTTTTTTTAAAGAAAGAAACTTTCCCTCTGCCGTTTTAATCTTAAGTGCTAGTTTTAAGTAAACTGTTTACAGCAAAACATGTACACACGCACGAACAGGCTTACATAGGCACGCACATGCACGCACAGGCACGCATCACGCAGACACGCGCAGAAACGCGGACACGCTCACGCGCACACATGCACACACACACACACACACACACACACACACACACACACACACACACACACACACACACACACACACACAAACACACACACACACACACACACGCAAACACACACACACACACACAAACAAACACACACACTAGTAGATAGTAAGACATGTACGATCTCAAAAGCCTACTTATAAAAAAGAATTTAATGACCACTAAACGATTCGGGCACACCGCTGAGTCAGCAATAATGCGAGACAAATCCTATGTATAAAAAAAGATCAAAGGCTTTGTGTTTGACACTAATGAGTTTGGGAAACCTACTTATAAAAAACGTGATTGATGAGCGATGTAATTTGATACTAATTGGATGATTGACAGTACACTAGAGAGATGCCACCTAGCGGTGAGTGCAGAGAGTATTTTAGTCCTAGCGATCAACGCCGTACCTAGAGCGCGCTGACGTAAGCAATAATGCGTTTAATAATAAAGTATATAAGTTTAGTTTCGTACTTTATAACCATGCTAAAGTATATAAGTTTAGTTTCGTACTTTATAACCACGCTAAAGTGAAGTGGACCACCTATAACTGGGGTAGGAGTTGTGCTGACGTAAGCAATACGCTGGGGTAGGAGTTGTGCTGACGTAAGCAATACGCTAACCATTGTGTATTAAAACCATTGTATAAACGTTGAGATGTCCCCGTATGTTATGTTGACAGCAAGAGGAGCGACGACGACTGCTGCAGCGATAAGGGCTGCTGCCCTACTGGTCTTTGACCCCTGGATGACAGCATAGCTGGCTAACGGCGTTGTTCTGGTGGACGGATTAAAACGAAAGCAATGCGTTTAAATACGTCTAGTCGTGGGATTATCAAATGCATAAATACACTAACATTCAGTAGGGTGTTTATGCATTGAAAATAGACGCGTGAAAACGTGAGTAGTGACTGGAATATTTATTGTGTGTAATATTGCAGCGTTCGCCCGCGACCGACGGGTTGTCGCCTGTCGGTCGCCGGCGGGGAGTCGATCTCCGGCGGAGGACCGAAGCCTTCCCGCCGATAGAGTTCTGGAGGCGTTATCGTCCTCCATAAGCCGTTTGGTAGCTTGACGAGAAAGACTCGCGCTAGATCGGGAACAATCTCATCATCGTCACTGTAGTAAGCTGCTGCTGCTGTGACATCGGGCGACGGCGTAACATGTGCTGGCGAAGGCGCACGGACGGACGGCGCGACCTCGCATGTTGTTCGTGTCGACTTTGTCGTCGACGCGTCGGGGAGCACAATCGGCCTACGCGGGGTATATGTGTCCCTTGTAGGCAGTTGGATCGGTCTATGAAATAGACAAAGGATGAATAAAATGAGTGAGATAGTAAATTGAAATAAAATACTGTCTTGGTAAAATACATTGTTTAAATAAAATGTACTTATAAATAAAATGCATGCATGCATGTTTAAACGGTAAAATGCGTACTAGTATGCATTAAATAATACAACATGCATTTAAACGATAAAACAATTTAAATAAAACAACAATAAAAACGTGCATTTAAATAAAATGCATGCATGTTAAAAATACATGTGTTTAAATAACAATAAAAACGTGCATTTAAATAAAATGCATGCATGCATGTTTAAACGGTAAAACTAGTGAAAACATGCATTACAACAATAAAAACGTGCATACTAGTAAAACATTTAAATAATACAACAATAAAAACATGCATTTAAATCAAAGGATGAATAAAATGAGTGAGATAGTAAATTGAAATAAAATACTGTCTTGGTAAAATACATTGTTTAAATAAAATGTACTTATAAATAAAATGCATGCATGTTTAAACGGTAAAATGCGTACTAGTATGCATTAAATAATACAACATGCATTTAAACGATAAAACAATTTAAATAAAACAACAATAAAAACGTGCATTTAAATAAAATGCATGCATGTTAAAAATACATGTGTTTAAATAACAATAAAAACGTGCATTTAAATAAAATGCATGCATGCATGTTTAAACGGTAAAACTAGTGAAAACATGCATTACAACAATAAAAACGTGCATACTAGTAAAACATTTAAATAATACAACAATAAAAACATGCATTTAAATAAAATGCATGCATGTTATAGTAAGCACTGTTTAAATACGTTACAACAATAAAAACGTGCATTTAAATAAAATGTATGCACTGTCTTACCGTGGTTTCGTTGTGGACATGTTGTTAGAGCGATGGGTGGAGACGACGTGTTTGCGTGGTTGTAAAAGCGTGTATGAAATGTACGCGTCGTCAAACAGCGGTGACGGCGGCGCATGACACTACGACTGATTTTGATTGACATGTGAACGGAGAACAAAGGGATTTTTACAAACGTTAAACGAAACGTTAAAAGTACGAAATTAAACGTTATATACGATCACTGGGGGGTCAGGAAACACGAGATGCGTATATATTAGAGAAATTTGCGGTAAAAGTCACATTTGACGATGAATGCACTGACGTGAACGTTAGCTTTTTTCCTAAAACAAATTCCTCGGAGAGTAAACGGAATGCGTTAAGCGCACATGTGTGACATCTGTTGCGCGTGACTTAACGAGTTGGAATGTGAACGGAGAACAATGGATTTTTACAAACGATAAATGAAACGTTAAAAGCGCGAAATAAAACGTTGTATAAGATCGCTGGGGGATCAGGACACACGAGATGCATAGATATTAGAGAAATTTGCGGTAAAAGTCACATTTGACAATGTATGCACTGACGTGAACGCTAACTTTTTTCCGAAAACAAAATGCCTGGGTTGGATGAAGTATGCGCGACGATAATTGAAAAAAGATAAGGATATGAGTGTGAAGTGCGCATGCGCGTTATAGTGTAGACAATGACATTTCAAAAACAATAAACGAAACGTTAAAAGCACGAAACTAAACGTTGTATAGATTCTCTGTGGAGTCAGGACACGCGAGGTGCATCGATATTAGAGAAAATCGATGTAAGGAGAGATTTAACGGCGAATGTACCGACGTGACCGGATACTTTTTTTCGAAAACAAAATGTCTGAAATGTACGAGGCACGCACACTGATAATTGAGTAAGATGACGTATTAGGGTGAAGTGCGCATGCGTGTTATTTGGAAAAGGTATAAAACGGGTGAGAAAATGTTATATTGTATGACGCCGAACTTCTAACCGTGTATTCTTTCTACAGAGCAGCAAGCAGCAGACGTTCTTCCGCAACATGGCGGATGAAAGTCAACAACAAACAAAAAAGTCGAAGGCGCCGCGTAAGCAGTCGATGAAGGCGGCGGCCAGCAGCAGTCAACCTTCGGCACTGATTGCAGCCTTGTCAACGGGGGTGTCACCACCCGTTAAGCGCCCCGTTACGCTGATCGCGGCCCCGTTGACGGTCGGCCGAAAACGGAGCGCCGAAGAGGCGCACTTGGAACAGCCCGACGAGACGGCCGCGCAGCCCCCGGTCCTGTCGCGGAGCGGTTCTATGGAGCGTGAATCGGCGGCGTCGACACGCGCCACAGCGGTGAGTCTGAGACATCTGAAGTGCGCCGTCAACGGCGTATATAGAATCCTGTCACCCGTTACGATCGAGGCCGTCTCGTACAAAGGCGAACCCGGCACCACCTATTTGGGATGTTCCCGTTGTCGCCGGAAATTACAGACAAACAAAGACGGGGCCCTGATATGTCGAACGCACGGTGAAGTGTTTGTACCGAAATATTTCTTCGCGTTGCGTGTGATGGTGAAGGACGGCGAGGAGGACGAAGATGAGCTTTGGCTTACGTTGTTCGATAGCCAAATGTCTAATCTCGTCGAGTTCACGGCCGAGTACCTGACGGAATTGAACGAGGAGGATCTCCGCGATACCGTGCTCGAGTTAACCGGTACTAAAGTGGAGATTAGTGTGCGGAAGACGAGTTGGAACGGGGACCCCTCGTATACAGTCCGCACACTAAAAAGATTCGACGACGACGATGACTAATGTTGTTGTTGTTGTGTTGTTTGTAGGAAGAGGAGGAAAATTGGCCGCTACTGGTAGATTTATTGAAGCACGCCAACGAACGACAACGAATGAGAGATCGTCAGGGGCTGGAACTAAGCAAGCAGAGCTTTGAACTATTAGCCGAGTCGGCCGAACAATATATAAGAGCGTTTTGGTTGGCCTATGAAGCAAGCCTATTTCGTAGTAGTTTGATGTACTAACAGTTGTGCTTTATATGCTTTAGGAAGTGCGCTGCGTACTCCAAAAAATGCTTGCAAACAACGAAAGGATTCGCGCTCAGTACGACGAGGTTGCAACGTTCGTAAGAACGTTGTTGGAACGGGGTGTGCCGGCGGGGTCAGTAAAGATGGAGGAAGAGGAGAAGAAGGAGGATGAGGACTAATCATAGTAATGTGTTTGTTGGACGCTCTGATGCAACACACCAGACGTGAGTGTATGAGCGACTTCCTACACGCGTTGCTGACGGTGATATCACGTAAAGAGTAGAACTGCTTTGTGCTGTAGGGTAGTGGCGGAGGAGTACGTGACGTTCACGTATTGGAGGCGATAATCGAGGAGGCGCTGGGCTCGCCCCAAACGCGCGCCCCTCCACCGACGTATAACGACAGCCTGGCGACGATGGGACCGTACTGGAGCGTATCGGAGGAGCTGGGGACGTGTCAACGGCAACTCGTCGTGCCGAGCCGGAGTCAGTTGATCGTACGTTACGAACGACTGGCTATGGATCTCATCGCCGAGACTATCGGCGAAATGGTTCTGGAGAAGGCGCGGGATCATTGCGGGCTATGCGAACCAAATGAAGGCTGCCCCTACGTTCACATGTCCGGCTATCGCGCGGGACGGCCGAATCGCGTCTACATGCAACGTTTCGTTAAGCCGGGCTGTATTGTGACGCGGTATTTCAACGAGGTCATGGAAACGTTCCTACGTCGATCGCTCATTCCGTGTTTTACGAGACTAGTGCATATACTAAGCGAGACTACGGTGTCGATTTCTTCCGGTGATCAGCAGCCGCAAACGGGCCGTGCAGGAGAATTGTATTTGGTCCAGTTTGTGTCCAACTGGTTGTTGGGGACGAATTGGCGAGATTACATGAATCGCGTGCAACTCGAGTCGGCCGTGCACACGTACGTGCAACGTCGGAGCGGACTGGAATGAACGAACACTAGTAGAATAGAGAACATTTGCTTGCTATCGAAACGAAGGCTTCACACTGTTGTGTAAGAGTACCGAATAAAACGTTGAAAATGTTCTTTCCGTTTCCGAGTTACCTAGTTAGAAAAATTACCGCTAGTTAGAAAAAACCACCACCGCTAGGACCACCACACAGTTAGAACATTCTACCGCTAGGGTTAGAAACACTAGTTAGAAAAACCACCACCGCTAGGATCAGTTAGAACATTCCACCGCTAGGGTTAGATTAGAAAAACCACCACCACCACCACACAGTTAGAACATTCCACCGCTAGGGTTCTTCCCGCTAGGGTGTACACACCACCACCACCAACGCTAGGATCAGTTAGAACATTCCACCGCTAGGGTTAGAAACACTAGTTAGAAAAACCACCACACAGTTAGAACATTCCACCGCTAGGGTTAGAAAAATCTTCCCGCTAGGGTGTACTTACCACCACCACCACCACCACCGTCACCGTCGCCGTTATAAATAGCGACGCTCGAAAAATATCATTAGAGAGAATGCCACCACCACCACCTACTAGATGGCAATGTCCGAAATGTGGGTGCTATTTCGCGACGCAGTCGACGTTAGAACGACACGTAAAGAGTTCGAAAAAATGCGGCGACGAAGCGCTATGCGTAAAAGGTCGAGAGTGTCCAAAATGTGGCAAGCTATACACCACGCGTTACGCTATGCTACGACATCTGAGGCTGCAGTGTGGCCGTTCGTCGCCACCTAGTAGTGAATCAGTGGAGGAGGAAGAGGCCGCCGCTAGGGCGCCGCCGTCGCCCGACGATCTACAGCGTGTCGTAGACGAGCACCGGCGTAGCATAGAGACGTCGGTGGCGCGCGGCGTCATACAGTCGCGTTACAACTATCGTATGACCGCCTGTACGAGTACGCGCGTACTCGAACCGCGTCTGAGGGAAATGTTTCGCGCGCAAAAGAACGCGTTTAAAATTAACGTTAGTTATGGTTTTGTATTACGCCACAAGGTGTCGGGTCGGTACCGATATTTTCATTCTTCGTGTAACTGTTGCGGACGCCTCCTCGAAACACCCGCCCTAGTTACCGATAGCCGTTCATTCGAACGATTCCTCGACGCCGTGCGCACTACCGACGTACTGCAGTACGCCATCGCGCAGCGTCCCGACTCGGGATGGATCGTCGAGCTCGTAACTAACGCCACCTACTTCGTGAACGTCATCATCAATCATCCTATCGGCTGCGTTGGCGTGACGACGCTTCCCGCCTACGTGCGCCTCAACAGGTCCATCGTGTCGTTGACGAACGATGTTCGAGGCGCGCCCTACGACGACCATCTGTGTCTCTTCCGATGCATCGCCCTTCACCTGCAAGGTCACCGACGAGGCCAAAGTATCCGTCATACGAACCGTTTAACGAAAGACGCTAAACGTCTGCACGCGCGGTATCGTCGCGACACGGCGACGACCTCGAACGGCGGCGGCGTGCGCCTGAACGAACTGGATCGCGTGGAGACGGTTTTCGGCATCAACGTCGTCGTCTATCGTCGACTGACGAACGACGTCGCCGAACTAGTCCGTCGATCGCTCGAAGCGCACCCCACGACGCTGAACGTCAACCTGTACGAGTCGCACTTCTCGTACATAAGCGATCGGCGCGCGTACACGAAAACGTACAAGTGCGGGAAATGCGGCAGCGTTCTCTGGCGGATCGCGCGCGATTTACGACGTCACGAAGCGACGTGCGAAGGCGGCCTTCGTCACGTGTTCCCCGGCGGCGTCTACCGACCGACGGCGTCCGTATTCGAGCGACTCGACGACGAAGGCATTGACGTCGGCGACGACGACCTGCGCTACTACCCGTACCGCGCGACGTTCGATTTCGAGTGCTATTTCGCCGATAACGATCTGCCGACGAATAGCGACAAATGCCGCTGGATCGCGCGACACGAACTGCTCAGCGTGAGCGTCGCGTCGAACGTGCCCGGTCACGAAGCGGCGCGCTGTTACGTCACGACCGGCGATTCGTCGGAACTCGCGCGTCGCCTCATCGACGACCTGGAAGCGGTGAGCGCGGCGGCGTGCGCGATTCTACGTCCCCGCTACGACGCGACCTTCGAGGCGCTCGACGCGCTCGACGCCGACTGGGGCGACGATGCAACGACGACGACGACGCCGACGCGTCACCGTACGCCACTCTCGTCGACCGGCTGTGGACGTACCTTCGACAAATGCCCGTATTGGGATTCAATTCGGGTAAGTACGACTTGAACGTCGTCAAAAAGTACTTGACCCCCCTGCTCATAACCGACGACGCGCAGCACACGTCGTCGGCGTTTACCATTAAACGTCAGAACAATTACATGTGCCTGTCGACGACGACGTTGAAGTTCCTGGACATAACGAATTACCTCGCGCCCGGCGTTAGCTACGATCGCTTTCTGAAAGCGTACGGTTGCTCGGCAACGAAGGGCTACTTCCCGTACGAGCACATCGACGCGTTGTCGCGTCTGGACGAAACCGCCCTGCCGTCGCGCGAAGCTTTCTACAGCCAGCTGAAACGCGAGGGAATCTCCGCGGAGGCGTACGAGATTTGCGCGACGGCGTGGCGCGACGAGGGCATGACGTCGATGCGCGATTTTCTTGTGTGGTATAACAATCGTGACGTGGCGCCGTTTCTCGAGGCCGTCGATCGCCAGTTCGCCTTCTATCGGCGCCGACGTATCGACATGTTCAAGGACGCCATCAGCGTACCGGGGTTGACGTTGTTGTACCTGTTCAACAACCTGCCGAAGTCGATCCATTTCTCGCTCTTCAACGAGCCGAACAAAGATCTGCACCGTCTGCTGCAGGCGCAGATCGTCGGCGGCCCGTCGATCATCTTCGCGCGCCACCACGAGGCCGACGTGACGTCGATTCGTGGCGACGGCGGCGCGCCGTGCCGATCGATAGTAGGCTTCGACGCAAACGGCCTCTATCTATGGGCGATAATGCAGGAGATGCCGACGGGCTGGTACACGCGCCGACGCGCAGAGAACGCCTTTCGAGCGGAACGCGTGCACCGCTGCGGTCGTATGGCCGTGGAGTGGTTGACGCGCGTGGAGGCGGAAACCGGCGCGCGTATACGTCACCAGTTGAACGGACGCGAGAAGCGCATCGGAAAGCACCGAGTCGACGGCTGGTGCGCCGCCACGCGAACGGCGTATCAATTTCACGGCTGCTATTTTCACGGCTGCCCGACGTGTCAGGCGCACGTGACGACGAACGCCG
Organism: Paraescarpia echinospica; assembly: GCA_020002185.1. Lineage (NCBI taxonomy): Eukaryota > Metazoa > Annelida > Polychaeta > Sabellida > Siboglinidae > Paraescarpia > Paraescarpia echinospica. The sequence continues at coordinate 365,944 of JAHLWY010000135.1, forward strand.
TCAACGGTCAACCGATGACGACGCTGTACGCCGCGACGATCGCCGTGACCGCCTACCTGCGCCGTTTCGTCGACGAAGTCGTCGAAATGTGGGAGTGCCAGTGGCACGCCGTGCAACCGCCGGCGGCGCCTACGCCGCTCGACGCGTCACGATGGCAACCGACCGCCATTACGCTCTCGACGATACTGGAGGCGGTACGCGACGGCTCTCTGTTCGGCCTCGTGCAGTGCGATATCGCCGTACCGGAAGCGCTGCGCGACAAGTTCGCCGAGATGCAGCCGGTATTCAAGAACGTCGATATCGTGCGCGACGATCTCAGCCCGTTCATGCGCGACTACGCCGAATCGCACGATCTCCTCACGCGACCTCAACGCACGCTCGTCGGTAGCTACTTCGGCGCGGCGATCTTGCTCGCGACGCCGCTCCTACGCTGGTATCTGGCGCACGGGCTCGTCGTCGAGCGCGTCTACCAGATCGTCGAGTACGCGCCGATAGCGTGCTTTCGCCGCTTCGGCGACGCGGTTTCGACGGCGCGCCGCGAGGGCGATATCGATCCCGACAAATCGATCATCGCCGATACATTTAAACTTCTCGGGAACAGTTCCTACGGGAAAACGATTACGCGCGTCGATCGGCACCGGGAAATCAAGTACGCGACGCCGGTCGGCGCGTCGATGCTCGTCAACAATCGGCGCTTCCGGCAAGTGGACGTCGTCGTCGACGACGCGCTGTACGAGGTGGCGCTGAATAAGCGTAAAATCGTCTACGGCCTGCCGATACATATCGGCTATTTCGTATTGCAGTACGCAAAATTGAGAATGCTGGAATTTTATTACGATTTCGTCGACGCCTACATTCCCCGTCCGCTCTTCCAGTACTGCGCTATGGACACCGACTCGGCGTACATAGCCCTAGCCGGACGTGACGTCGACGCGCTCGTACCGGAAGAACGTCGCGAACACTACTTCCGGAATCGTTCGCTCTGGTTTCCGGCCGAATGCTGCGACGCGCACGTGGACGCCTACGTACGACGGCGCGTCGCCGGACTAGCGTGGGACGGCGGCGCGGCGGCCTGCTGCGCGCGCCGACGCCTGTTCGATCGTCGAACGCCGGGTCTCTTCAAAGAAGAGTGGCGCGGCGACGGAATCGTGGCGCTGTGCAGCAAAACCTACTACTGCTTCGGCGGCGTCGCCGGTCCGAAGTACAGCACGAAGGGACTGAGCAAGCGACAGAACGCCGACATCGACGAGCACACCTTCCTCGCCGTACTGCGCGACCGTCGCAACGGCGTCGGCTGGAACCGCGGTTTCCAAGTGAAAGACTCGTCCGTGTTGACGTACGTTCAAGAGCGCGCGGCGTTGAGCTACTTCTACGCTAAACGCCGCGTGCTCGACGACGGCGTCACTACGGCGCCGATACTCGTCTAACTCGTAAACACTCGTCTAACTCGTAAACACTCGTCTAACTCGTCTACTACTAACCTAACCCCCACCACCCCCCTAGGGGTAGTTTCTGTATGTATGTATGTATGTGTGGGTAATAATAAACACCAACAATTGTATACATCATTTGTTCGTTTTTATTTCTTCTTCTACTACAAGCGGTGGTTAATGAGGTTTTAATAAATCGTGTACGAGACAGTCATTGTTCACCCTATCGGTGCCGAATAGGCTCTGGAACGTCGTCAACGGCATCCCGCGACATCGGAGGAGAAGGTAGGCGACGCAATATTGTTCGCACACGTTAGAGATGACGCTCTGCAGGCGCTTGTCGTTGTACGTCCACGCGTCGCCGCAGTGGCGGCGCAGGAAGGCGCGGAAGTCGGCGTGCAGCGGCGGCAGACCGTACGAATCGAAGTACTCGCCTCGTCGGTCGGCGCCGAAGTAGACGGCCACCCAGTGCTGTCCCGGTTCGCCGCCGTCGTCGGTGTTGCACACGAAGGCCGTCGGGTAGATGGTGGCGCCGGCGGCGGCGGCGGTAAGTAGCGCGTCTTTAAGCACGACGCCGACGACGATACGTTTAGCGTACGTATCGAGTTCCAGACGATGCATCAGTTGAAACGTATCCATAGTTACCAGTCGTAAATGACGTTCCGGTTCCGGTCGATTTCCATCACCGTCTCGAATTCCGCGTACACGACGACGTTCACCGGACGCGCTAGCGGCGTCTCGAAATGCATATCGACGCCCACGCACCCCTGACGCACGACGTTGAAATGATCGCCGTTGCAACAGTCGGGGGTCAGGTCGAAACCGAAGATGCTGTAGCCGGCGCCGAAGTCCGTGCGCGGTACGTCGTTCCCCTCGTCCTCGAACGCCTTTCCGGTCGCCTCGAAGAGATTCATGTAGCTGCGCACGTACCGGTTGTGCGGGAAGGCCGGCTGCAGCGGCTTGCTCGGCACCTGACGTCCGTCGACGACGAGCGACAGGAAGTTTATGTCGTTGTGACGCGCGTCGAACGGATTTCTAGTGTAGTCGCCGTTGTAGGGGACGTTGTCGATCATCATCAGGAAGAGGCGTTTCGGAATCGCGCCCATGTACAGGTTCTCGTGCGTGTGCGATAGCGCGCCCGCCGTTATCGAGAACGATTTGCAGTCGACGCGACGCATCGGAAACTTGGCCGTTCCCAACGCCCACGCTTTGTTATGTCCCATCTGGACGGCAGGGTTCAACTTCACTTTTCGCACGTGCAGTCGAATCGCCTGCAGCACGACGCGCCACCCCGGTACGGCTTGCGCGCCCATCAGCGAGAAGGCGTCCTTCGAACGCAATATGCGCACTTTCGTGTCGACGCCGTTCGGTAAGTATTTGTTTAGCATAAACGCGTCGACGTGCAGGCGTCCCATCATCTCCACCTCGTGGCTATCGGCCGTCGCGATGCGTCGCGCCTCGAAGCCGAGGTTGGCGTTGCCGAGCGTGTCCTTCCGTCCGGCGGTGTCTTTGTACCATAACGACGCCGTGAGATGCGAACGTTTCGCGTCGCTACCGTAACTTAGCAACGTCTCGAGGTAGGCCCGGTACGCGTACGTATTGGTCGACGGCGTCACGAGGGTGTTGTTCAGCGACACGTCGATTTGACTGATCATCGAATGCAGGAAATTGTTGACCGGCGCCACCGCGGCCGCGGCCGCCAGATCGGTACCGTCCCCCCGCGTCACTTTGAAGCGCACGTACAGTTGAATGCTCGCCAGGTCCGTATAGTCTTCGCCCGAACCCGGCACGAGGAACTCGATAGGGCCGCCGGCGTCGAGAGTCGTCAGCGGCTGGTAGACGGTCCAATGACTACTCTCGATGCTCGTCTGCGTCACCGGTCCGCTGAACAGCTCCAGTTCGGCCTTCACGCCCTCGCACGTCGAGCCGTTCACGAACGCCATCGTTGTCGTCCGTTCGACGTCTTCCGCCTACTGACGACCGTCGCCGCTAGCCGCGCTCTCTTTATGCCGCCGCCGCCGCCGCGGCGGTTTTTCTTACGTCGAGTTGATTGAATATCGTATGCAGGATGACCGTCGGATCTCCTCCGCGCGGCATCATCACCACTATGAAGCGCACTCGAAGGTACGGCGGCTGGTAGAACTGACCGTTCTCGAGTGCGCGCTCCATCGTCGTCGTCGTTACTCGTCGAATATGTCCGTTCGACGCGCTCTTTTCCGCCTACTGACGGTCGTCGCCGCTAAGCGCGCTCTCTTTACGCCGCGGGGACGGCGCTGCTGCTGCGTTTGTTTCTTTTTCTTCTTCTTCTTTGGCGCCGCCGCCGCCGCCGCCTGCGGATTCAATAGGCCGTCGAGAAGATCGGCGCCGGCCTCCTTCGCGCGCCTTTTTAGCGACTGTTTCAGATTGCCGCCGGCGACGACGTCGCGCGCCACGTGCATGCCGGTGTTGAGCGCCCGTTTTCCCAACGCCATCGCGCCCCTCATGATAAGCGGCATGGCGCTTCGAAACAGACTCCCGAAGAGATTACCCAGACCGTGACCTCGTTGACCCCGAGCGCCGACGAAGACCGGCAGCTGTCCGCCGACCTGACGAACGTAGTAGTCCACGTACGGGTTCTTCGACGACATGTTAAAACAATTTCGATTTACAACGTCTGAAGTGAAGCGTCGTCACCACCTTCCCCTGCTCGAATGGTATCGGTTGGCCGTGATCGTCTCTTATATCGATTTCGACCTCGTCGAATTGATTCCGCATCAGCTTAACGTATTGCACGCGAACGAACGATTCCGAAACGACGTCACCGTTCTCACCGCGGACGGCGATGTTTCGAAGGAGCGGCGCGAACTCGTCACCGACGACGCGCGGTTCCACGAGATCCGTGTACACGTACAGACTCTCGATGCCCGCCGACATGGTCACCGTATCGCGACCTTCGTACTCGAACGTGTACGCGGCGGGCGACGTGCTGATGACGGGTCTCGTCGCCGGCGCGGGACCGTACGCGGACGAACTCATGATCGTGTTGCTATGGAAACCTAGCACGTGCCTCAGACGCCTCGAATGAGGTATGATAAATTCGACACCCGCCGAGATACGTAGCGTAAAGCGGTTAGAGACGGCGCAGTATTCTAGCACGGCCTTGACCTTCCTGGTGTGTAATTTCTCTAGCGCCTCGTTGATCCTGTTGCACAACGTATAAACGTTGTTGTAGAAACCGTGAGGAATCGTCGTCTGACGATATATCAGCACGGTCGTGCCTTCTTCGTCTATCTGCGTGTAAACGCCCCGTTCGCCCGCCGCGCAAGTCAGATAGAAGTAGGCGTCCTTCTTTCTCACGTTGTACCACGTGTGCGGATACTGTACCGACACGGCGCCGCATTCCCACTCCCCCGACAGGTCGAAACATCGCGGCAACGTCGTGACGTAGTGCGTCAACGTATTTTCGGGGTGACGTTTCATAGACGCGTTGCTCGGCAGCGTCAGGTAAAAATCAGACGAGACCGCCATCGCGTTGTCGACGTCCGCCGACACTCATAGACGGACTCGGGAGCAGGTAACCGAGACAGCTGCTCAACAGCGCCGTCCACAGGTTGGAGTCACCTTGACCTTTCGTCAGATTGTATATACTAACGGCGATGACGAAGTACAGGACGACGACCTGACAGAGGAACACGATTTCGGCCTTAGGGCATTCGTTGCCGCAGATTCGCCATGGAACGGGTTCGGCGGCGGTTGTTGTTGTAGCGTCGATGGAGTCCGCGTTGCGCTCGTCGTCGACGACGGACGATTCGTCGGCGTTCGTTCGACGCTCGCCACTCGAGGTAGTTTCGTCGTCGTCGCACATCGTCGCGCCACTGCGCCCTGTCGATGCAACAGGGACCTTTATACGGTAAGAACGAAGATCCGTTGCATAGTCCCGCCTCGTGCAGTCGCCAGCAGCCGGTGTGACGCGTCCAACGATTCATCATCATCATAGGTCCACGAGCGACTAGGCGTCGATCCAGCTGTTGAATGAGGCCGGATATCCGCTCCATTTTACGAGCGCCTCCGAACCGCCGCCACGACGCCGACGACGCCGAAGAACCGCCTCCACGCGATATAGTTTGTCTTTCGGAACGACTACGCGTTGTAGTTCCGGTTCGTAGAAGGTGCCCTCTATCGGCGTCTCGGCGTCGTCCTTGAGGCGATAAACGGGCGGTTCGGACGGGTGCACCTCTACGACGGTGAACAGCTCCTCGCTCCAGTTAGCCATGTATCCTTTTTTGAAATGACCCCTCGTCTTGCTGATACGTACGCGATCTCCCACGCGTAGTTTCGGTTTTCGTCGTCGTTCGACGTCGTCGCCACCCCCGTACAGTCGTTGACATACGGCCTCCTGATTCGTCGCGTCGACACTCGCCGGCGTCCTACCGATGCTTCGGTGGTAGGCGTTGTTGTACGATCGCACGAAATCCGGTAACGCCTCTACGTAGCGCAGCGTTTCGTGTTTCGTAAAATAGCGCCACATACGCGTCTTCAAAGTTCGATTAAACCGTTCCACGACGCTCGCTTTGGTCTCCTCGTTATGCGTCACGAAATGATGAACGCCGCGACTCTTTAGCAACGTTTGCAGGGGTCGGTTCAAAAACTCGCTCCCCTTATCGGTCTGCAGCGTGTGCGGCGTCTCGTCGTCGTTCAGCAGGCGCTCGAAGGCCGCGACGAGCGACGCTCCGTACTTATTCTTCAACGGAACGCACCACGCCCGCTTCGAAAACATATCGATCACCGTCAATAGGAATGTTATACCGTCGTTGTGCGTTTTCAGTCTAGTCAAGTCGACCAGATCGGCTTGCCACTGCTGGTTTCGACCGCCCACGATGACGCGACGTCGTTTGAAATTACGTCTAACCGGTTTGTGTAGGGTATAGGCTTCCTGCGACGCTAGCCACCTCTCGACGGCATCGAGAAGTGCATCCGAGTACGACGTCTCCACTCAGTCGGCGCTGTTGATGAACTAGACGTCGACGGCCTCGTCATCCTCTCTTCTAGTAGCTGCTTCCGTCGTCGCTCCACGTACGAACGATAGCGCGGGTTGCCTATGAATTCCATAGGGATATTCATATCCTTCATGTGCAATCCGAACTCCCGCCATCCTACGGGCGCCGTCGTCTTCGATCTCGTTCGCATGAGATCGTTTACTAGATCGACCATATTACTCCCCGCGATCGCTTTACCGTCGTACACGAATTCACCGCGATCGTTCCATCGAGACAACGGATCGGCTTTCATTTTTTCGATCAGCAGTCTCGTCTTCTCTTTCAACGTTTTCGGCATACTGGCTACGATTTCGCGCTCTATCGTCTCCGACGATGGTGGCGCCGCCGCGCCGCCGCTGCTGGCGCCACCGGTACCGCGGGTGTCTCGCCGCTGTTCACCACCGACACGCGTACCGGTTGCGCCGCTCGAGCCGCCTCTATCGTATTGTACCGACTCAGCAGTTGATTGTACGACGCTACCTTTTCTCGTTCCGATAAATCCGAACGTTCTAGAATGTCCTTCATGTCGCTGTCAAGACTACTCAGCACACGTGATCGAGGCGTGCTCGACGACTGATCGACGCGTGGCAGAAGGCTTTCCACCAATCGTGGATCGACCAACGCCATCTTCTTCGCGTACTGCATCAATTACCGCCGGCGCCGCCGCCGAACACCTGTCTGAGCAGCGGCAAGATAACGGTACTCGCTAACGGCGCTAGCAGGGCCGTCAAAAAACCACCCGCACCCTTTTGCAAGATGACACGCTTCTGCTTACGCGTCACGTGTTTGTCGACGAGTTTACGCAGGTGATCCCGGTATTTCGACAATACGCGTTTCTGTTTCGGCGACAACTTCACGTTCCCTTTCAGAATGTTGTACGCGCAATCGCACAGACTACAAATGAGACCGGTGTCCGCGTGGGCGAGTAGCGCTTTTCGCAGAGCGATGTTCCGCCTATGTCTCTCCAACAGCTGCAGGGCGACGATGTGTCTCTTTATTTGATTCGTCGGTCCCGCCACCTTCGGTCGTCTCTTCGCTCCCGTCACGCGCCCCGTCATAGCGACGAATAAACGTACGCCCCGTCGTCCCTCTCTTCTTATAGTCCGCCGACGCCACCACCACCACCGCCGCCACCCTTCCGTACGTACACGTACTGAAGGTGATCGTCCGGAAATATGCACGTACGCAAACGCATGTCCTCTTCCGTTTCCTGTTTCAGATCCACGAATAGATACCCGTACGCCGACGACGTCGCGTCTTTGAAAGCCTCTATCATGTAGTTGACCTTTCCCGGGTACATCTGTTTCGCTAGGTGACCTACTTGACCCGCGTCTCGAGGACTCTTGAATAGCACTATGTATTGAGCGTTCAGGCTGATTGTACGGTTTTCTTTCCCTTTCGGAAACATGTTCTGACGTAATTGTACGACCGACGTATTACAATGATTTTCTCCGGCGGCGGATCGATCATAGTGTCGTAACGTATTAAACGCTCGACGAACGTCGTCTTACCGCATCCCGTAGGACCGGCTACTATACACGTAAAAGGATGCTTCAACGACGGTCCGTTCATTTTTCACGACTGAACGACGAACACTTTTTTACGCGTTTTTATACTCATCGCGCAACTCCATCAACCGTTTACCGAGCGTGTTCTTCCCCGGATCGCCCGCGATTCCGCTACCCCAGAAACCCTCCTTACTCGCTACCCATTCCACCAATTCGACGTCCACGGTCGCCAACAGTGCAGCCTTCAAATCGCTCGATCCGTCAAACTTCCTCTTCAACAACATCTTCATACATTTCACCCTAATGTCGGTCCATTTGTTTCTCATTCTCTTTAGTCGAATGTCGTAACTGCGTCGTTTCGCTGCGTAAGAGCTTCGCGAACTTTTGATTATTTCGGCACATTCCACGTCCTCGTAGAATATCGCTTTCCTATACTGATAGGCGTGCTCGACGGATCGAAAGCCTCGACCGAACGCCGACAGTCGACGCATATACATATTCGACAAGAACGACCGCGATCCACCAAACCTTATAGGCGACGACATCGTACCGACTACCGATCACCCGCTACCGTCACCGCTTATATACCACCGACACTAATAAAAAGTTGCGACTAGGGTTCAAACCTTTCGATCCCTAGGATTATCCAGGGTTTTGCCCCGGTTATATCTCACCGCTAGGTGGCCTCTCGAATCTACAAACGCATTACGTCAGCGTTGAGGACTACGTTAAAAGTACGAACGTTGCATGGTTTTAGCGTGGTTAGCGCGATAAACGCATTATTGCTTACGTCAGCGCGCTCTAGGTACGGCGTTGATCGCTAGGACTAAAATACTCTCTGCACTCACCGCTAGATGGCATCTCTCTAGTGTACTGTCAATCATCCAATTAGTATCAAATTACATCGCTCACCAATCACGTTTTTTATAAGTAGGTTTCCCAAACTCATTAGTGTCAAACACAAAGCCTTTGATCTTTTTTTATACATAGGATTTGTCTCGCATTATTGCTGACTCAGCGGTGTGCCCGAATCGTTTAGTGGTCATTAAATTTTTTTTTATAAGTAGGCTTTTGAGATCGTACATGTCTTACTATCTACTCACATCCTGCGAGCTCACTACCAAGTCATGCCATGGACGGCGGCAGATCAGCAGGCTCCGCCCGTGGTTGATATCGCTGATTATGGGTGGGAGTTTGTTACTGGTGCAGGGGGTGGGCCAACTCCATGCATCGCAAGAGGACCAGCAGCTCCCCTGTCATCATGGACGTCATCAACTGTCAGTGTAAAGCTGTAGCTGTAGGGAAAGCTTGCAGCAGTCATGCATGTAGCTGTCATTCTGCAGGATTGTCCTGCACACCGTACTGCTTCTGTGTTGGTGAAACCACGTGCCTCAACCCGGTCACCAAACATGATGAGCATGAGAATGACGCTAGATATGATAATGAGGAAGACGGTGACAGTACAGAGGAAATAGACGAGGAGGATGAGAGAGAATGGCGGGACTAAACTTTTCTATGAGAATGTAATGTGAATGGCGTCCCTTTCATATACCGTTGGTATTGAATTAAGTAATGATATACACATTGTCAATGTCCAAATGAAACCTGCCATTACAAAAATGCTCTCAAATTGTGAAGTGAAATTAAGTTTATTTTTTAGATCATCAAACATACATAGTAAAAGAAACAGTTTGTACATATTTTGCAGTTTGGATGATCCAGGGAGGCCTGCACTAAGACCTGATATATCGCTATCGTACAGGCCTCCCGATGTCTCTATGAATACATAATGATTGTGGTCTAGTAGTAGTAGTCTTAGTTAATGCTACCTGATTAGTCTACACGTTTTAAATAAATGTGCATTTACAAACAACACATATAACAGTGCTAATAGTTCTAACAAAACTGATACTACATAATAGTGCCAACAATGTAAATGCCTTATTTTAATTAAATTTTCTAACATGTGTATGAATGTGATTAGAATGTAAATCAAATTATCATTGGTATGATGCGATAATTACAGAGAAATAAAGATAAAAAATCCTAAATAATAGTAAACTACAATTAAAATTTGGACAGGAAAATTAATAACTTCTATGCTTCAGCTGGTATATTCTGTTTGCAGATGTAGCAGTTATTGGTGTCACATTCCGTGTCATATTTACTTATGATATATATTTTGCAGTAACTTACGAAGCCTTGATATGAATAGGTGTTATTTTTTCCATGGCAATTTGTGGAAGAACGTTTTCTTGAAGCAGATGTGGTATAGTATGTCTGATACAAAGGCGGCAGTATATTGTATTAGTTTGTTTAATTTGAATATCACAGTTATAGTTTTGTGGGTAATTATGTATTGTATTGGTAAAGTGTTGAGGTGTCTTTCTTTGTCTTGCTGGTCTAGAGATATTTTCATTAGTAGAGAACATGTTTTGGAAATATTCTGGGACGGTTTTATTTTTATATCTGTAAAAAAATGTCATGCATGATAGTTTATAAGGGTCATCTGTTTTAATAGTTTTAGTTCTTTAAGTAATGGTGTACTGTGTGAATTATATTTACTGTTTGATATAGATCTAATTGCTTGTTTTTGAAGTTTGTTTATTCGTTTGTTTATTTTGCCACCCCATGCTAATATACCATAGATTAGGTGTGACATAAATAGTGAAGAATATATTACCATTAGGATGTATATTGGTATGTAATGTTTTAATCTAGTGAGAATTCCACATATCCTTGATAATTTGTTAGCTACATAGTTTTGGTGAGGAGACCATGTTAAGTTTGAATCTATTATAACTCCATGAAATAAAAATGTGTCACCCGTTCGACCGGTACGTTATTGATTTTAATATTAGGTATTTCGTGGTTCTTTAGTTTTCTCTGTTTAGAGTGAAAAATCATCATTTTTGTTTTTGCGGCATTCAGTGACAGCTTATTTACTGCTAGCCAGTCTGTTATTTTAGTCAATTCTGAGTTTATATTGTTGGATGTAGTCAAGTCATATTTTTGTTCATCTGTGAAAGTATTTACTGAGCTCAGCAAGGTGGTATCATCTGCATACATGATTGGACAAAACATTTTGCTCGCTGTTTGTTGCTAGATCATTAATGAATATTAGGAATAACAATGGCCCTAGAATTGAACCTTGGGGTACTTCAGTAGTAATTGTTTCTAAAGGTGATTTTATGTGGTTGAATTCTACATATTGCTGTCTGTGCAGTAAATAGTTTTTAAACCATTCTAGTTCAGTATTTTTGATGCCATAATGTTCGAGTTTGTTAAGAAGGATTCTATGATCTTTTTCACAAGATGGCTGCCCGGGGTAGACGTGTATTCTGGTGTGTCCCGAGCTTTGATAGTTTTTGTGGTGGGGAGGCGTTGGAGTGTGGAGGTTTTCAAGGTGGATGACTAGCCGAAGGAGATAGAGCACGCTGAACTTGTCGGACTTTGTGAAAGTGCTAGATGGAGGTTGCGTAACTGCTGTTAGTTCCATAACTTAAGCCTGAAATCAACGCACATTACGCCTCTGTGTCAGTGCGTGCCTGGGTAACAGGGTGCATTACGTAACAACGTCTTGCACTGGCAAACAACGCCGGACAGTGGAACTGTAGACACCCACTTTTTATTGTGTTCCGCATGACTGCGTTTGCAAGTTGGTTTACAATATGCCGATCAAGCAATGTCGAGGACAACGAAGAAGATCAGTTACTTCTAAGACTAATTGCAGCCCTCACCGATTCAGCAGTACTGAACAAAATGAAACAGGTTCTCTTTCCGGATGAACTCGCCAAAGAGAATTGAGACAAACGTTTCATAACCTTTCAACAGCAACTGGATGAAAAAACCAATAAAATTGCACTGGTTGAAGATAAGGTTACTCATCTCCAGAACCAAATTGATGACAGTGAACAATATGGCCGTAGGGCAAACCTACGTTTCAGTGGCATTGAGGAGACAGGTCATGGGGAGGACCTTGAGTCAAAGGTCATCGAAATTTGCAACGAGCACATGAAAATCAGTCCTGCTGTACTGCCCAGCGACTTTGAACAGGTACACAGAATTGGTCGCCAAACGGACACCTTCACCAGGCCGCGACCCGTAATCGTCCGCTTCAAATCGAAGAAGACACGCGACAGAGTGTTTCAGTCAAGAGCTTCACTTAAACAAAAGAACGAACGAGTAGCCGAGCGAAGTGTGAAGATCTTCATAAATGAAGATTTGACAACAATGCGCTCAAAGTTGGCTTATGCAACAAGAGTGTTGAAAAAGGCAAACAAAATCAGAGACTGCTGGACGTACCATGGGAACATTGTAATCAAGGCTGTCAACAACGTGATTCACAGGATATACACCTCGAATGAGTTAGACAAGTACCAATGACATGCAAGGCATAGCACCAAATGACGGTGATAATGATGTGAACAATTAGTTGTTGCTGACGTGACATTTCTGACTGACTCGAAATCTAGTTCTGCTATTGGCAATGTCTGCTATATGAACTGTATGTATGTAAATAAGTTGGTTAAAAGGTACCTGTTTTTCTATTAACGTAGGTTTTTTTTCTTCAATATCTTGTTTTGCTATTTGCAGTGTTCCCTATATCAATTTTTTGGAATATATCTTAGTGCAGTTTGCTACTCTCTTATGTCGTGACTTGTGAACCGTTTTCTGTTTAATGCTTCTTTATTTTCCACACGACTTTTTATTTATTATAATATAATAACCTATGCATTTATATATATTGGAAATGTGTTGGTTAAAATGCATTATATTGCATTAGCATTTGCAATGTCTGCTATAGGAACTATATATATATGTAAAAAAAATGGTTAACGGGTACCTGCTTTTGTATTAACATACGTTTACTTTCAATATCTTGTTTTGCTATTTGCAGTATTCTCTATATCATTAAAAAAAATCTCTTAGTGCAATTTGTCACTCACTTGTGTCGTGACTTGTGATTCGTTTTCTGTTTAATGTTTATTTATTTTCCACACATGAAATTTTATTTGTTATAATAAAATAACCTTTTTTGCATTTTTGCATTTATATATGTTGGAAATGTGTTGGTTAGAATGCATTAGAATGCATTAGCTCCTACCACTAGAAATACAGTTTTATTCTTAAGTTTTTTTTCTCGGGCCATCTTGTCAAATGGTCCTGACTTTTATCTATTAAATCGCCTTTTTTTCTAGGTTTTTTTCTAAACATAATCTGTTTTTTGTCTATCTCTGACACTTTAAGTAGCTACTTATCATGCACCGCTTTAGCTTTACATGAACAAAATACAAATATTATTAAACTAAATCTAGTAACTCAAACATTAAAGGCACACACTATTACTGAAACATTATTGCACATTGAAAATATGCTAATCTCATTAAAATACACTGAAATGATAACTGACGAAACTTTTCTCCAATTTACAGGTGGTATTACAAATAGTTATCTAAATAATATTATAAACATCAGTAATACTGTTGATGAAAATAATGAATTGCCAACAATACGCCGATCGTCGTATTATGATTTTGAAAATTTTAATTTGTTAGTTCAAAACAATAATAAACATTTCAGTATCCTAAGCTCAAATGTACAGTCCATTAATGCAAAGTTTAGTGAGCTCGAGACATTTGTAAATGACTTGTCTACCTTAAATTTAGCATAATATGTCTCCAAGAGAGCTGGTTATCTGATAATGATGATTTATCACTAATTCAATTAAATGGATATGATTGTATATCCAAGGAAAAAGTTGCAGCACCAAAGGGGGATTATTAATATATATAGATAAACACTTTGATTATAAACTAAAGATTAAAAAGTTTCAGCACCAAAGGGGGATTATTAATATATATAGATAAACACTTTGATTATGAAGTAAAGATTAAATTAAATATGTATGAACAATGGGAGGGACAAATAATACAAGTAAATGGAGGAGGCTTATCGCAGACAGTCACTATAGGAAATATATACCGACCTCCAAGACCTTTAACTGAAAACTATAACGAATTTATAAGTTAATTTACAATGGTCATATCATCTATGCAACATCATCAAAACAACAACCTTTTCTTGCAGGGGACTACAATATAAATATGCTAAAAATAAACGAACCACAACACTGTAGCACTTTATTTGACATGTTAATTTCATTTAGTCTCTTCCCCCAAATTACTCTTCCTACAAGGTTCACAACATGTACAGGTACACTTATTGATATTTTTTGTCATTTAACAAAGCATATTTTGTAAAGTACAGCAGTAATATTAATTAAGAACATTTCTGATCATCAACCATATTTTATGCTTATTAACATTGCTCTAAAAGAGGAACAAACTACACAATTTATACGAGTTAATGTACAAAATAAAGAGGCTAAAAGTCAGAAATGCTATAATCTCTTCTGAAATACATAAAAAATTAGATACAAGTTTAAATGCTGATCCAAACCATAATTATAACATTATCATTAATGAAATAAATCAAGCTAAACATAAATATATGACTAGCAAATTAGTGAAATTTTATAAATATAAACATTCAAAATCTACATGGATAACTCAAGGCTTGCTAACCTCAATACGATACAGAGACAAACTTTACAAACAATTAAAAATCACAAACACTGAATCTTCTGAATATGGCGTATTATTGATTAATCTAAAAACATACAATAGTATTTTGAAAAGACGTTTTTGCAAAGCAAAGCAATCATATTTTGACAAATGTTTTAATCAATTTAAAAGTGATATAAAACACTTGGAAAACTATAAATGAAATCCTGTCTAAACATAAAATGTATAAATCATTTCCAAAATATTTTAAAGAATCCGATACTATTGTGGCAGACAAATTATAAATTGCAAATAAATTAAATACATTATTTACTAGTATATAGTAATCTGGCTAATTATATTAAATACAAAGGCATTCGTGATCATTCATATTATCTAAATAAAATAGTAAACTGTAATTTTACATTTAATACGGTGAAGAAGATACCATAAAGAGAACTATAATTAATCTATCCAACAAAAGTAGCTGTGGACGTGATGGCCTCTCTGCCAAACTGCTAAAAATGCTTGAACCTGCACTAACTAAATCTTTAACTTTATTAACAAATCAAGTATTAACCACAGGAATATTCCCTGATAAACTAAAAATTGCTAAGGTAATTCCAATTGATAAAAAAGGTGAGCCAGCAGTATTCAATAACTATAGACCCATATCTCTTCTACCAGCTATTTCAAAAGTACTTGAAAAAAAATATTTTTGACCAATGATCATCTTATTTAAATGGATTCTTTGTAAGCGAATATGCATTCGAGATGTACCGTATCAAAACGTATTAATTTCCCATAAGTACTTTTTCTGCTACTTATGTCTTGCATGTTTATGCATAATTTTAGTGTTATCTGCGCAAAAAAACAGATAAACAGTTGTGTTTACGCGAATCATTTTGAGCTTGCTGCCACGTGGATGATTAATTCTGCAGCCCGCGTATAATGAATATTCATGCACGCGCAGTGACCCGCACAAAGACCGTTGACGTCACACACACAGCTAACATGTCTGATTCCGAGGTGAGTTGAGTCAAGCAATGGCATTGTAAATAAGCAATTTGTAGATATATGTATATTGACATATATTTTTATGAGTGTAGGAAGCGTATGCATTGTTTATTTATCCTGCTTCCCAATGCCGACAGCCGAGTAACGTTTCGATTAAATAGAATTATAACGTCCGCCGACGCGGACGGCTGCAATTGGTGTCAGCTGCCGCTGGGACTGTCACTGAGTCTGTCGAGCCTCTACTACAGTAAATAACATAGTCATAGCCTTAGGCAAGGGTCTCGTCTTTCTAGTTAGTAAAACTGCATTGTCCGATATTTGACATGCAGTGAACGAAAATACACGCTAAAATATCAGTATATGCAACCATAGCAAGATGATTAACCTGGTCGTGGATGTAATTTGTTTGCCTAAATCTGGGATTTGGGTATGTGTGTCTACGAGACTACGGGTCTTGCCTTTCCAAATTCCAGTCAGCTGTTTTTGAAAAGTCCCCGTTTCCCCACTTATTTGAACCGAAACATAAAAATGTGAGATTCGTACGTTCACAGACTGTTTTAATGCTACAGCTACGATTGCCAGTAAACCTGGCTGGCATGTCATCATTCAATGTAAACATTTTAGGTGTGTAGTACACAATACCATGTTGCCACGGAATTTTTGCGATGCACGAATTTTAGACACCAGCATATCTGCACTCTAGTATACATACGTTTTTATCCATGAATATATTATTACAAATCTAATAATACATCAGATCAAGTTGCGCTGCTTCATGTGAATAACACATTTGATAATAATAGTACTCGCTAAAAACAAATTAAACATTTATTTTTGACATGTTACTTTACTGTTATTGTACACTTTTGACGAGAATGGTCCATATGTATAATTATATACAACATTAATTATTTGAGCAAGAATAAAGGAAAATATACAGTGCACTCTGTATAAGGTTGAACTTCCAAGGACTCATGACAATACTGATGAGTGGAATTTCTGATAACTAGAAAGTTATCAGAAGGTCCCCTTATTGGGACCTTTGCCCTGGACCGAGGAAAAGATTGATTTAACTTAGCAAAAATTAACTTATGTGAGTTCAAGTTATCTGGAGTGCACTGTATATGACCAATGCGTACAGGTAATTATGTAGAAGCAAATTAAAAGTTGGCCAAAGTAATGGATTGGGATTTTAGTCTGAATGAATCAACATAACAAGGTTCTCTTGTATTTCTTTTCCATTTAGCCAGCTGTACACTCGGTGATAAGTCCCATAAATGGCATAATCCAATATATAAACTGAATTAACCTGCACAGTGTTGAGGTAGTTAACTCATATTTAGGCTCAGTTTCATAAATTCAACTTTGTTTATTTGCAGGAACATTGGAAATAGCTGAACTGATGGAAAGAGGAAATTGAAGAGCTCTACTTAACACTGCCATTAATTGGACAATGGGTCACCTGGCATAAGATGATGTGGATGTGTGCATCTGATAGCTTTGTGTATCAAAATGCATAGCAGTGCTATTAATAGGACAATATTTTAACTGACACAGTAGTGAAGAAGATGTATGACTTTGTTCTGCCACATTAATTCCGTGTGGCTTCGGCTGGGAATATGTACATCAATACGTTTCAAATGGATTTGTGCAATCGATCGATTTGTGCATCCAAATGCACATCATCCCGTCATTATGTTAAAAAGTAGGAATACATAATAAAATTTATGCTTTCTTATGCTCATCATGATTGGATTGTGTTCTACAGCATATTCTTCAAAATTTGTTGAAACAAGTTTGTGTTAAGTGAATTATACTGGGAGTAGTGTATAAAAAGGTGTTGACAAAGTTGCTTTTACAACAACAACAAAAATTCATAAAATATAAATGTTCCACAACATTAAAAATGTCTTAGGGATCTTCTTGAACTAAATACACCAATGATGACTGAAAACAGTGTTTTAGAATATGCGTTACTTTTAACGTTTTGTAATTTTATAACTTTATTTCCATCATACAATGGCCATTTTATTTGTTATCGAAACGGGAGTTCGACAGAAACAAATTCAATATCTTTTACTCTAAATGATGGACAGAACATATAATTATTGCACTCCCAGTACAAAATAAAATAACTTTTTACACTGATGCAATAGATTTTAATATTTTGTCGACAATAATGTTATGCTCTTTATAGATCTACATTTTCCAAACAAAATGTAGTAGAGGTAAACCTTACGTAGATACGAAAGTACATAACCGCCTATCCTATTTTAATACATATATCTTATGTGTAATGTATTTATACTGCTTATGGAAATAGCAGCTGGATTTATGGTGCAAATAAAATTGTTTCATTATTGAATGTTTCTCGGCTTCAGTAAGTTTCTGTTATCTAAACGTTTCATTAAAACTTCACTTCAAAATGTATAGCCAGATGTACCTAGTGGAAAATGAACATGATAGTACCATAGTTTTTATATTCCAACAAAAACATTGCCAATCATTCAATATGACGTCGGCGTCGCCATCGGCGGCTTCGTGCATGGAGAGGTGGTGTTTTTTCTTTTAAATCAATCCGTCTGTCATGAACTGTTGCTATGTTCATTCTCCGTTTAATCCATATATTTTCCTTCTTTACTTTACTGGATGTGTGACATAAACAGCAGCTGGTCTACGTTTCATTTTAATAATTTTATCGGTCACGACTCATTCGCATTGCGGTGGCTAATCCAAATACACACATGTTGTGACGTATTTCTTGCATCTATTAACTCGGGGTAGCTAATCGAAGTCTGACGGACATTCCCGAATATTCATGAGCATGCCTTACACGGATTGTGAAGGTGGGCCCAAAGTAGAAACTCCGCGTATGCAGAGTTATTTTTTCGATATATTGTCAGGGTCATTAGTGATTAATAAAACATAATTCTAATGAAATATTCATGTTAACAAGATTACCTAATAATTGCGTACATTACAAAGATATTAAAATTCTCAAAGAATCCTTTTAAGACTAAGCTTTTTGTTAACCAACAGTATGGATTCCGACCTAAACATTCAACTGTATATGCAGCACTGGAATTAATAGATAGAATAATAACCAAACTGAATAAGGATGAAATACCCATTAATATTTACCTAAATTTTTCCAAAGCCTTTGATACCATTGACCATTTAATTTTAATTTACAAATTGAAATATTATGGTATACATGGAACAAGTCTGAACTTATTCAGCAGTTACCTGATGAAACAACTCTATCAAGTACATTAAACACTTTCAGCGATAACATACATAACGAAAATTTAGAATCTTTAATAAATTAAGAACTTTTAAAAATAAATGAATGGCTCAAAATAAATAAAGTATCGCTAAACAGCAAAATCGAAATACATGACATTTCAAAAGGCAAAGAAAAATATACAGACACTCTAAAGATAGACAATGTAAATATTGAACAAGTCAAAGAATTACATTTTTTTGGGTTTAATTATAGATACAAATCTAAACTGGAAATAGCACACTGAAAAAATATCAAATGCTTGTTCTAAACAAGCATTTGATATTTGGCATGTTAAATAAATTGAAACATGTGTTATCTCTTCATATTAAAATAATATTATATCATTCTTTAACAGTGCCACACATTAATTATTGCATCATGGCGTGAGGCTTTCAATAAAATAAAATAATAAAACTTCAAAAAAGGCCCTGAGAATTATTATTTTAAGTAATTATACTTCCCACACAGAACCACTTCACAAAAAAACTTAACTTGTTAAAAGTAGATGACATCCTTAAATTACAACAATTAAAATGTTACTATAAATATTTACACAATGACTTAACAGTTTATTTACAAAACTGGAGGATAATGTTTAATTATGAGGTACATAATTATGATACAAGAGTCAGGAATAAAATATGCACTTATACAATTAAACATGAATTTGCTAAGAAATGTCTTAGGCATAATTTGCCACTTTTACTAAATAACATTCCTGATATTGTCAAAGAAAAGCTTAGTACACACAGTTCACAAGGATTTGACAAGTATGTTAAACTTTATTTTTTACAAAACTATCAAGTAACATGCACCAGGCAAAATTGCTATATATGTATGCAAAATTAAGAACCGACAACCACCTATCAACTTGATACAGTATAACAGTGCCTAAACAACAAACTCAATAATCATGTAAGCTTGCTCACACTACACACATGCTTACATATTATGTTTTTTGTTTTGTTTTTTCTTTTTCTGGAAGAATTTGATTAGGTAATGTATTGATTCAGTTAAAGTTTTATTACAAAAGGTGGCTCCTCGATAGCGACTACCATAGTCTTAGAGGAGTCTCTTGACCCTACTTTTTGTTATTTATCATACAGTATACCATGTTTATCATAAGGTTATATATTTGTATTATTTAATTTTTTTGACATGGATGTATTGTATGTATTATTTGAAATGTATGGGTCAAATAAAACAAATTCTTCTTCTTCTTCTTATTTTGTCGAAAGCCTTTTACAGATCCATAAATATTGCCATTGTCAAGATTTAAGTATATTCTGTCAACTAATTCAGTTATTGTTAGTTCAGTAGAGTGTTCAGTTCTGAAACCATACTGATTAGGGTGGAGGAGCTTATTAAGAGTGAGTTAGTGGAATAATTGAGAATAAACTATTTTTGAAAGACTGGATATGCATGACAAAAGAGATATTGGCTTGAAATGTTGAAATTATGGTTATCATCTTTTTTTTGGATGGGAATTACATTGGCAATGTTTAGTTTTTGAGGAAATTTTCCACTGCATAGTGATTGATTAATTATACTGGTAAGGGGTTTGGCAATGACATTAACGGAAGCTTTAAGTAAGACTGAAGAAATATTGTCATTTCCCATACTTGTTTTCAGCTTTAGATTATTTATTATATTTTTTGTATCATTTTCATCAACCAGTGTAAATTGGAAGTTAGAATCTTCTGTTCTTTTACCTAGGTACGATTTGAATCCAGGTTTTCCATTAATGCTTAATTTATTTGCAAGTTGAGGTCCGATATTTATGAAGAAGTTGTTGAATTGTGTTGCTGTTTCATTTTTATCTGTTATCTTGGTTTCATTTACATTGAAATATGTCGGTAGTTGTTTCTGTATTTTTTTATTTTTGGATAACATCAGCTATGTTTTCCCGAGTATAGGATTGAATTCCTGCATAAATAGTTCAATCGAGGCATGGTTGTTGTTGTTTTTGGGGGTCTGTAGATGTGTTTCATTGTGTTTCAGCAAATTTATAATTGAGTACTTCTTACTTTGAATTTTGTACTTTTTAATGTTGTACATGTATGATACAGATTCATTCGTAATTACTACAAGCCATTTTGCAAAGCTTTTGTATGTTTCTTGTCAGAAGTAGCCATATACATGTACATGTAAGTATGTATGTATAACTATTAGTATACCCGTAGCTCAGTCATGATGATTGATCATTGCAAATGAAGAACTGTAAATAAATGTTATCCTTACAAAAGTCCTAATTTTAACAACAGCATTATTGTCATGTCACATCAATACAAAATAATTGGAAAACATTCCAATGAACTCATTATGCTCAAAGAAAATCATGTTTCTACCATCATCCAATTAAAAGTCATGGTGTATTTGGGCTATTTTCGGTAAAAATTACGACCATTTTGAATTTTGGTCAGGTGTTCATAGTCGGGCATCATTGGAAATAGTTCCATTGAAATCCTGATATGGCAAAACATAGGGATGGACACAAAAATCGTGTCTCTAGCATAAACCAATCAAACGTTATGCTCAATTTTTTGTTAAAATGGTGGCCATTTTGAATTGTTGTGATGTGAACACAGTCGGACATCATTGGAAATGATTCCATTGCATTCCTCGTATGCTAAAACATGTGTATAGACACCAAAATCATGTTCGTAGCATGATCCAGTGCAAAGATGTAACACATTTTCTAATATGACCTAGGTTCAATTACGGTAGCCATCTTGGATTTGCCTGGCTCCCACAAATTGCCCAAGGATAGCGCGTTGCCATTCCGCTGAATTGAGTTGAGGGACCCATAACCTACATGATTCAGCAAAAAAACTTACACTACCAACCATTTCCAGGTTCCAAAAATGGCAACTCGACTATTGTCCGCATGCCGTTTGGAGCTTATAGGTCTGTACGGCAATCTAATTAAATCTGGTTAAATTTAATTAAATCTATGTTTTATCTCAGAGTGTGCAGTTGTTGTCATTGACAGAATATGTAATTTTATTATAGAAGCCACCTAAAATTCTGACTATAACACTACCTCAAATACAGTAGACTTGTTGCATACATCCAAATTAGACATATACACATGACTGACATGTAGTTGTAGTAACGCACACTATTCACTGTGAACATTCACATGCCAGTTTAAGATATCCTTAGCTCAGATAGTTAGCAAGGCTTAGTAAGCCTAGCCATCTTCCAGTTCATGCTACACTTTTATCATTGCCAACAACATGACACCTGGTTGTCACAGTTTTGGAGTCTGCACATATCAATACATCTGAGACCATTTGACAAGCAAACACACTTTAGCAGTTCACATCTCCTGGGACCACTTCAAGCTAGTAGATCCAACATGGCCTAAGGTGCTAGCTGACCCTCCAACCAGTGTACAACCAGCTGCTCAGTTCCATCTCCTCTTTCCTCTGCCAACAGTGCTTGGTGTATTGTTGTCCTGCGCCAAACACCTTCTCCATATTGCAGCCTGGTAGTTTGCGCGTTGTGCGTGATTCACCAAACAATCCCTGTATGGTGGCAGTTGATGATTGTCTATCTCACCTTTCATTGCACAGAACAGGTGGTATCTCAGATCATTGACGTTCACAGCGGAATATTTTGGTGGGTAAAGAAGGCATGTAAATGCCTCTAGTTTGTCCGTAAGATCTGGAAAGATCCCATTCTTGGTCCAACATGTGTGTAGCGCCGTGGTGTAGTGGCTAGAGCTTCGGACACTCAACCGACAGAACCCTGGTTCGAATCCTGTGCGGCGGTGTCGAACCTTGGACAAGCTGGTTCATTATACGTTGCTCCAGTTCACTCAGCTGTATGAATGAGTAGCTGGCTATAAACAGTGATTGATATTTGTGTACAAATAGTATTCGTGCATTAATTGCAGCATGGCTGGATGCTTCCCAGAGAAGTAGAAATGGTGTTCGATTGGACAGGTTTACCAGGGAGTAAAGTGTTAAGCGCTTTAAGCGATCCTGAGGACTGGATATTGCGCTATATAAGAACTTACCGTTTTATAACATCCTGAGTGTGTCCTGTGATTCTTTGTAGCTAGCCAAGAATTTCAGAGGACTTGCCCTCCCTTTTCCAGCAAATGCACTGACAATATCACATCCAGTGTATGCATGCATTCCAATGAGAGTTACGCACACATCTCTTCCTATTGTGGTTACTATATATTTCCAATATGAATGATTCTTGTTTTGTTTCTAGTACCACATTTCTGGAACAATGTGTCTGTGTTTACTGTGACTTCGGTGGTTTTATCAAAGGTAATGCGCTTGAATGGATTGTTTCCATAAATCTGGACAGAGAAGCTGCCTGTCTTGAAGGATCCATATACATCAGAATGCTCCTCAGGAAGATGTGTCATTTGTGCATAGTAGGCTAGCACACATCTTGCATAGTTCGGCTTATCATAGGCAAAGCACCACGGGGTCATAGATCTGATGAAATTGGGGCACAATTCCAATTTCTCCTCGCGAGAAGCACGCAGAAGACCACGCAACACATCTTCTATCTTGTCCACGTAAGACATCTAGAAACATATTGTTTACAACTCTCCATGGCGAAGGTGTTCCAAGAAGTCATTCCAAAGGTTCCCCAACTCTTCAAACGCTGAGTTGTGCAACACATTGTAATAGTTTTCTAGGCACAATTCTTCAACCACGCTGTTCACTTGGTCTAAGACTGGGCTGATCACTGATTTCGTCCCAGGGTTGTTTTCTTCTACTCACATGATGAATTCTACCCATGCTAATCTCATCAGTGTTTCGTAGATATACTTGTGCAACATGACAGCTCAGTTCTACATATTGCCTTCGAAAACTCCGCCAACTGAGCTTCTGCAACAATTCTTGATTCGATGCATATGTCCTTGAGATCAGCATCCTTAAACCGCTTTCCTATTATGGCTAGGACATTGCAGATTGTGTAAAATGTCCCCATTCTTACTATATTAGCTTAGCGGTATTTGTGTTTCCATGAAATTTCAGCTGCTTTTGTTGATATTTGTAGATTTCGTTTGTTTTGCGGACTGTTTTGCAATGCTGAAACAAACGAGAGAGGACATAGGCTCCTTGAATTTGCAACATACATCGAACTAATACTGGCTAACAACACATTTCGTCTACACAAAGCATCCAGAAGATGGACCTGGCACAGCCCAGACGGAAAACATCACAATCAGATCGACTACATTATGATGAAACGGCGCTGTCGCACAGGCGTGAACATTGCCAGGACACGAAGCTTTCCAGGAGCAGATATCGGAAGCGATCATGATTTATTGATGACAACCTTCCACCTTCGCCTGAAGAGGATCAGCAAGCCAAATCACATAAGAATAAGATTTGACATCGAGAAACGTAAGGACCCTGATGTAGCAGAAGCATTCAAAGCAGTGATAGGTGGAAAACGTGCACCCCCTACCATCCTGGATTGCAAAGACATTGACCTGAACTTGGTGACCAATACCATCAACAAAATAGTGGCCGACGCAGCCAGCGAGATCCTCAGCAAACAGCGTGGGTCGCAGCAGACATCCTCGATCTCTGTGACAAAAGAAGAAAACTGAAAAAGAGAAAACGTGATCATGAAGGCGCAGCAAAATACAAAGAAATCAACGGGAAGATCAGACAAGATAAGAGAAGAGCAAACGATGACTGGATAGCAGATCAATGTTGCGAAATTGAAGACAGTCTGAACAAGAACAACAGCAAGAAGGCCTACCAAGTAGTAAAAGACCTGACATCAGTGAAGAAAGGGATCACCACCACCATCCAAGACAAATCAGGGAAATGCCTTACAGAAGAACAACAGATCCTCACCCGATGGACAGAATACTGCTCAGAACTGTATAACTACAAGACCAACGGAGACACAGCGATACTGAGTTGTCCACACACCATCGAAGAGGACGACTACCCCATTCTCCTTGAGGAAGTGGAGGCTGCAGTGAAATCTCTGAAAAAGGAAAGTCAGCTGGAATTGACAACATACCAGCAGAACTGGTTCAAGCTGGGGAGAAGCCTTGATCACCACCCCCACAACAATCTGCAACAAGATCAGGCAGACAAGAGAATGGCCCACCCCATGGATCCAGTCACTGATCATCACGCTTCCCAAAGAAGGCAACCTACAGCTGTGCCAAAAGTATAGAACAATTAGCCTAATCAGTCATCCGACCAAAGTCATGGTGAAGATCCTACTCAATAGGCTCAAATCACAGGCGGTAAAGATAATCGCAGAAGAACAGGTGGTTTTCGAACAGGACGGAGCACGAGTGAACAGATCTTCACCTTTAGAATAATTTGCGAGAAACATATTAAACACCAGCAAAGCATGTACCATGTCTTCATATACTTTAAGAAGGCGTTTGATAGGGTATGGCATGTGGCCCTATGGGTGACCATGAGGAAGTACAACATTGCCTCAAATCTTGACCGATTCATCGAACACCTATACGACAAGGCCACCAGTGCAGTCATTTTCAATGGCAGCATAGGAGACTGGTTTCGAATAACAGTGGGAGTTCGACAGTGATGCCTACTATCACCCACCCTCTTCAACATCTTTCTGGAAAGGATCATGAACGATGCCTTGGGAAACCATCAAGGCACTATCATCATTGTAGGCAGGACAATCACCATCCTTCGCTTCTATGATGACATCGACGGCCTAGCAGGAGAAGAACAAAAACTAGTCAACTTGGTGGAGTGCCTCGACAAAACTTCTACAGCATACGGCATGAAGGTCAGCGCCGAAAAGACCAAATTGATGACAAACAACACACAAGACATCAACACAGAGGTCGAAGTTAACGGACAGAGACTTGAAACAGTAACAAGCTTCAAGTACTTGGGATCGATCATCACAGACGAGGGTTCCAAACCTGAGACACTTGCCAATATTGCACAGACAACAACAACACTCAATAGGTTGAAACCCATATGGAACGACAATAACATCAATGTCGGTTCGAAAATAAGGCTGATGCGCTTTCTTGTCATGTCCATATTTCTATACGTTTGGGAAACATGGACCCTCTCAGCAGATCTACTGAAGAGAATACAAGCCATGGAAATGAGGTGCATTAGGAAGATCTTGCGCAAATCATACAATGATCATGTAACTAACGAAGACATTCGCAACAAGATCAAACAAGCCGTCGAACCATACGAAGACCTCCTTACAACGGTCAAGAAGCGCAAACTGAAGTGGTACGGCCACGTCTCACAATCATCTGGCCTTGCAAAGACCATCTTGCAAGGTACCGTGAGAGGGGGGAGAAGAAGAGGTAGACAAAAAAAGAAGTGGGAAGGCGACATCAAAGAGTGGACAGGACTGGAGTTTCCCGACTCCCAGAGGGCTGTGGAGAACAGGGAAACGTGTAGAGAGTTAATTAAAAAGTCGTAAGTGGTGCCCCAACGATCCTTACGTGTTATGGGAAAGTTAAGAAGGTAAATAATCAGTTCATCTTTTTTGTTGCAATGTTTCCCTTTCACAATGCAATGATAACTGTTCAACTGTATAAGGGAGGCATCGTCGTTATCGCTAAGCCATGTCTCTTGCAAATAAATAGCACTAAATTGAAAACCAGAATCATTAAGTTCATCTATGAACATTTGTAATTCGTCAAACTTCGCATGTTTACGCTCAATATTCCGACTTAAAATTACAAAACAATTTCGCTTTGATTTCAACATATCGATAAGATTTTCATTCACAACATATGGAGAATGTTGTATTAAGTTTATAGCCACATCTTCTTCATCATCGGTAGTTTCGTTAAGAAATATAATGTTGTGTAATGAGTGTGTTTTATCCATCCCTACTTTCCACACGCACAGTATACTCGGTGATCAAGGAATCCTTGATAACCAACCTGTTGAAAGAGAGGTACGCCACCTTTCTATGTTGTCGTGCTTCCCGCAGTTTCGGGAGAAGCTGTTTTCGTTTGTCAACAACTTTCTGCGAGTAATCCTCGTTGACAAATAGTCCTTTCGGTCAAGTTTGTCTCGCGGCTTGCAGCACAAGTTATTTGTCTTTGTACTTTTTGAACTTCACAATCACCGTTCTTGTTTTAGCAGCGCAAGTTCCCCGAATACGATGGGCCCTTTCGATTTCGATATTTCTGGTCGTTTCCTCCGGGATGTTGTTCTTTCGTCAGCTTGACACGAACAACGTCTTCCCTTCTGTGCCCATGTCTCGCTAGGGATTTCGGCAATTCCGTCGAAACGTAAGTACTTGATTGATTATCCAGGTAGTCGATTGTGTCAGAAAGTTTCATCAGCATCAAGAGACGACATTTTTTGGACAGCGTTCGTGTTGATCTCTTGTAGTTGTTTGTTCAGCTCTGCGACTTCATGTTGTGTGTATTGAAGGCTTGCTCGTAGTTCACTTTCAGTACGAACAGTGCCGGACCCGAACTTGTCGAATCGGCTATTCGTCGATTCCATGAAAGCAGGCAGGACTGGAAAGTGTTCTGTTGTACTTCTAGCATCTTGAGGAACATCCTCTCCTAGCGGGCCACCGCATCGGTGATATTGGTTGGTTGCTGCTGGTCCTCAGCATGATTGTCATTGCTGGAGGCGACACGTGTCACCTTCCCCATTGCGAGAAAGCAGTGTTGTTACAGCGAAAAATCATGCCGCACCGACCCTTATTGCGCATGTCCGGATGTAGAGTTTTCGCTGGGAGACGTCAGGGCTTGTTATATGTTAGTAAAGGGCAGGCACAATAGGCAGACCTGCGCAGTCGCAAATCTACGAGGCCGACGGGACTGTGGGTCTCAATGGACGAGCAATCAGGGCGGCGGCAATTCAGACTGACGGCTATTGTGTTGCATGGGTATTTATAGGGTGTGTATGCATTGTAATGCGGTTGTGCGTACTTATATTGGGTGTGTGAACTATTTACAGTGCTGCCCCGCACTACACGTACGCATACTAATTTTACGAACAGGTAGGCCGGACTTACGTATACGTACGTTCATCCAGATTATATTATTTAGCGTTCAATTTACACCGATATTGATTAGGACAGTCATGAAATCCATTAATTGTAAATGTTGTCAAACTGTTTTCTTAACAACACGAAGCAAATAGGCGCAGTGTGGAACAACAATTACCTTTGCATTTATATAATAAAATTCTAGAACATGCACAAAATTTATTAATTTAATTTTAATCGAGCTAGCGTATTAGGGAAGACTATTCTAAATGTATTAATGTAAGCTTTATTATGAATTTTTGCGATGGGATGTGTGTAAAATTATTAGAATGTTGTTCATTTGGAAGAAGAATATATGTGGAAATATTTGTAAATGCTAGCCACCTAATGTGGTGTAAGCTGTATTCAGCACAAATAATCTACAAACTGCCGAAACACACGTTTGCTTCAAAAATAATAGAGATTTGTTTAAAGTTAGTTAAACATATTTTAGCAAAAAATAATAGACGTGTTCTTGTAGATGTGTAACATAATGTATACTGAGTATAATCCTGCAATAATTGTGATATATCCGTTCACTCACGTAGGCCTACCCATTTGGCATGTTTACTGCTGAGCTCGACTCCACTGGGCTTTTGCTTATATAGACATCCGTATGCCCATACAGACATTCAGAAATGTACACATGCATACTTAAATTATTAAATTACTTACATGAAATATGTAAATATCATATGGTAATTGGGCTGCACTTTGCTCAGTTCGTAAAGTGAAAGAGTCTCAGTAATGGTGCATAATGGCAATTTCATTTATTTAATAAAACATTTGAAAACGTGTGTAGAGTGTGTATTAAACATACCCGAATTATATGATCACAGTGCACGTGCATTATATAATTACTAGAATTTAAATTATTTGAAAACATACGTATGGTAAAAAATTGGTATGCATTAAATATACATGAATTAATGTAGCGTAAGTGGGTTGCATACTTGGGTAGTGTATAAGTAACTATGCCTACAGTATCTTTGTTAACTAGCATCAAACCAACTGTATAAAGGACTACACATTTCAACTGGTGTGCATAGTGTGCATTATAACTTTTGTGAGTGTCACACGGATAAAATAATTTTACTCTTACTGTCATGGGAATGTGCAAAATATGACGACATAATTATATATATACAAAATTGTGTGGTGCACAATGCACATGCAACATTCAATGTATACACATACATATATCATTAATAATCTAATAATAATAATTATTTTTATTAGATTACTAGTATAAAACACATCACCATCACAACAAAAGGAGTCGCCAAATTATTTCATGACCTAAAAACAAATCAAGAGGACCCGACCAGGTGCCCGCCAGCATCCTACAACCACTTTTAGAATACTCATCATCAGTGTGGGACATTCATACTCAGGTCTTCATCAATAAAATAGAAATGGATCAAAGATGGGCAGCTCACTTTTGCCTCAATGATTACACATCCAGAGAAACGGGATGCATGTCAGAAATGTTAAAAAACCTAGAACAACTAACAATCAGTCGAACAAACAGACACCTTATCATAGTAATACTTTATACACGACTAAATTAGTATGCACACCTAACCCCTACCGTTTGACTCCTCAGGAGTGTTGGCCAATATACAATCAAGTTCAAGACATCCAACAATGCTGTGCATTAAATATGAAATGATGCATACTTGGATTATACAGCATCTAATCTGTGTGCATAAACACACACACACACACACACACACACACACACACACACACACACACACACACACACACACACACATATATTTAAACATTTATAATGGTAATATATAATTTATATGTATAATTTATATATAACATATATAATGGAAAACATGTTCATATTGCTATAATCATTGCATAAATAAATGTCAATAGATGTGTATACCTCACATGGGTATACTTATATGTATGCCTTATATTTGAATGCAGATATGTTCACCATAGCATGTGTGCATGGTGTTGTCAACTACAGTGCATTAACTTTTCTTTCATCAAGTCCAAGTATTTTCAGAGCTTGTCCTAACAGGAATGGCTCAATTACAAGCCTCTTGCATGACACGCTGCAATGAAAGGAATGACACATGTTTATTATCATTCTTTCAGTTAATGCTAGTGCATGTAACAAATATGTGATATTCTACACACACACAAAAAAAAATTTCTCAAAATTTCTTAGTAACATGGATATAAGCACTTTTATATAAAACAAATGTACATAATATATAATAGGCTAAATACCTCGACCAAAGAAGGTTATGCTTACCCCTGTCTGCTTGTTTATGTGTTTGTGTCTTTCTTTGCCAACTACATATGTCAACAAAATAATGGAAGCATGCATCTGCAAATTTGGGGGAGGATTACTAGGTGAATAGGAGTAAGTTCGAATTTGTTGAAGAACGGATTCTGAATAAGGATCCTGGATTTTAAAATATGCACAACTGTAAAGATAACTGGGTCATTCTACCAATTCTGTATAATTTATAAATGCAAGACTTGTTTTAAATCAGCATACTTTTCCTTAAAATGTTGTTATTTCAATATATAACATTTCAGTAAACAAACCCAGAAATAGGCAAGCTTACAGATAAACCGGCATACAAAATTTTTTCTAAAACATTAATTTCATAATTTATTTTGTCAAGTCTGTTACAGACATTTCCATACACAGTAGAGCAATTAAACTTAGTCATAGATGAATTATGCTATGACAAGCAACTTGTATCTGTATCCCCTGGTCATTTAATCATAAGAAATAATTAATTTAAATATCATGTAGTTTTTTAATTGCATGGCTCTTCTACCATGTTTGTGTTACTTTTATCTCACAACATATACTTTGTGTTAATGATTAAATCTACAAAAATAGTAAAACCTCTGGTGCAGTAGGCAAGGCTATTTTGTTACCTATTCACCTGATGTGCTATGTTCACCTGATGTTACAATATCATTATTATAAATGTTTCTATTTCTTATGTGTCACTGTTATTATGGGGTAACAGCGTTAACAAACTTATCTTATACAATACTTTTGAAATCTTATACAATACTTTTTTTTATAATCACACTAATGCAGTTGATATCAGAATAATTAAGGAGTTATATGCATAGCCTGAAGCTAAAAGGACTTCGCCCCATGCCTGGTGTGGGTGTGGTGTGTGTATAAATGTATGTGTATATATATATATATTTATATATATATATATATGTATATATATATATATAATATATATGTATATATATATATATATATATATAAATATATATATATATATTAGGGCTGGAACACAAGCCCTTTACTAAAGGGCTTGAAATTTCAAGCCCTTATCAATCTCTTTTTAATTAATTATAGTGTTGTGGTAGCGTATTTCATATTTGGTATTTTGTGGGGCAAATATGCAAAAATGCACATGCAAAGGGCACATTAGTGTTATTATGAGGTGATATGTTGTGACATCTTGTGTACAGGGTGAAGGATGTGTAAAGTGCCAGACAATGATAGTTAAGCATTACCTTGTCGTCAAGTTGCGTGGCGTCTTCCATAAAACGTGTCATGTCTGCCATCTCACAATCAATGGCAATGCCAACATCAGTTGTCTGCTCAGCTCAGGCAGGTTATTCAGTGTTCCAGCCATATGTGCATCTCACTTGAAGAGTGCCTTCATATCAGAAAAGAAAAATAATTTACTGTGAATTACTGATCAAGCACAACCAGGTGCAGCAGTATCTAATTTATTTGTAAACAAAAATTTGTTTATGTATAGCACTACTTTTTCAAAAACGTTAACTCATGTTTAAAACATTTATTAGGTACATAATCATACTTATAATTTCGACATTTGCTCTAGCTTCTATTTGTAGCCGATGGATTTTTCATTTATTCAAATAGATATACAGACAATACAGACAACTTATGGACTCGATATGCCAATGGCTTCCTTGTTCATTTGTCATCTGGAGATTTTCTTATCACTAGATGGCAACTGCTAAATGTAATTGAATGTGGTTAAAAAAAATGTTGCATAAAATATAGGTTTGTAATTTGTTACCTTGTATGGAGTCATCTTGGTGGACTTTTGATAGGGGGTGTTGATTGAATATGCTGCATGCACAATATGCAGACCCCAGTCAGTCTTGTCCCTGCAAAAACTATACAATTAATTATATAATGCATTACCACAGTTGGTCAATAATGAAGCAATGAACTAAGAATAAGAGTAGATAATATGTTTAATGTGGATAACGGTTTAACATAGTAATACTGAAAGAGTAAGTGTTGGTAATATAAATTATGATTTCAATAAAACAAATATTTTAATAATTTTTAATAAAAGGATCATTTGTTTCTTGTTCTCATTTAAGCCACTATTACTTCTATCATGCCAATGCAATTCAGCTGGCATCAACGGTTTGATATTCCAGTTAATCACAGACAACACTAACCAATGACCTTCGTACTGGTAAACAAAAAAACTGTTTCACATGTGGACATGTGATTTAAATAATAAATCTAATCTATTTGCCTTTTTAAAGTATGATTAATTTCAATTCTAATGTGAATGAGTGTACCAACTTTATAACGTGTTGATGAACTTTGGTATTGCTGTACCAATAGACCTGTTGATGCGTTCATCTTGTCCAGTGCATATTGGTTGGTAGGCGGATGTGCACCCCAAATGCCTCTACGATGTGGTCATTCAGCTGTTAAAAAGTTACAAAGAAAGCAGAAAGACATTCAGTTTATTTTGCTGCTAGGTGTAGTCATGGCTGTAGTTGCATAAATTGCATACCATATTTTGATACATAACATTTCACAAATCCATAATAAAATAATTAGCAGTTTTTCCAACAATCCAGTACATCATAATTTACTAATTAACTTTCGCCACATTTTATATTGACTGTATAATAACAGTTTATCTACCATTCTAATTCATGACAAATTAAAGTAAAACCTTTCTAAATCGACTGACTTGAAGAGGTGGATTTAAGGAGATCGTCGATTTATAGTATATAATTACAATGTTTTTTTTCTGTTTTCGTGAGTGGCCCCATCAGGTCGATGCCAGTGACATCACAGGCACCGTCTGTCTTGATAGGGCGAAGGTCTGGTGCCATGGTCTTTATTTTCTCTGTGTGTTGACATTTCGGGCATCCCTTCACCTAGAACACGTTGCTGGAAATAGCAAAAAAGCACAACTGGTAATATGACATTTACCTGAAGAAAACTTAATAGAAAACTTATGCTCTTGTACATTATCCAATCTGGTTTCAGCTGAAATAGTTATTATTATTATTATGAGACATCAAAAAACATAGAAAACTATTACTGATGTAATGAACAATACAAAGTACAAAACCAATTTCCAATTCAAATTTTATTGTAAATGCCTTAAGTAGCTAAGCCTTTACCTGCATAATTAATAAATCGCTGAAAATCGGAATATTTCCTAATAAACTGAAAACTGAAGATTATTCCTATTTTCAGAAATAAACATGACTTGAATAATTATAGACTTATATCACTGTTGCCCTCGATATATAGTGTTTGAAAAATGAGCCTATGCACAACTATTTCAGTATTTAGCTATTCATACATTCTTATATGTAAACCACTACGGATTCAAAGCAACTGGACTAGCACTATCGGAAAAAAGTAAGTTATTCAGCAACAATGGTTGACTGCGTAAATAATACAATTCTAAATTTCAGTCCAGTAAAACAATTTAATACAAAAACACACATCCAAATTAGATAATTATTGTAAATATATGTTTAAACTACAGAGATATAAGTATACCCAATTTTTAACATCTGTGGTCATGCTCTGCCAATAGTAGCTCATGTTGAGCTTCTTCAAAGTGACAGTAATGCCAAGGTGGCCCAGGCTTCCTGGGCCATCATGGCATTCTGTCAAAGCAGCCTCTATTTCCTGTCTGCTCCTCACAACCCATCGCACAGTTTGTTCTTTTGTTGCTAGGCATAACTTGTCTCCTATAATGGACACCATATTTCAGTAAATACAAAATTTACAATTTAATATTTTAATATAGAAAATACATAAACGGCGTTACAGGAAGCTGGTCTGATTGACATCTTTGTTATGGTATTTAACGTTGTATGTTGACAGCGTGTCATTGCTAATTAATTAGCTTTATTCCAGACTAAGGTGGCCATAATGACATTACCACTTATTTCAGGTTAGCATCCGGACAAATAACTTTATCTGTTTCAGCTGGCTGATCTTTAGAGCTAATAGTTACTCTAATTGCCAGTACGATAGCAAAGCAATTGTCATGCATTAAATAACACGTGCCACAACGGCAATGCATAATTGTTGCAGGATGGCTCCGAAAAGAGCACGCAGCCAGAGTTCGACTCGCCCGGTGGCAGCCATAATAGAGCCAACTCGGACTCGCAGCCGGACGGTGACATCGGATCGCCCACCGATTGGACAGCCAATGCCAACCGTAACTCGGGGTCGACCCCGAACACGTGCGAGGCGGCCTATTGTAACTCGGGCACGTCTGTCCGAAGCGCATCCTGGTGTTGGCCAGTTGACTCACGACAATGAGCGGCGGGGCGCAACCGCAGCGCCACTGTTGGAAAGTGAGACAGCGACAGCAGCTCGTCGGCAGTGGGAAGAGAACATCGAAGAGCGTGTGCAGCAGTCGAACACTTTGCTGCAACAGATGCACCAGATGTTGACTGAACAATTGACTAGAGACACTGTAGTCCCAATTGATGATAATGTGCATGATGGTGAGTTCTTACCAACTGCTCCACAGCTGTCCCAAGTGACGGCCTTGGGTCAGTCTGTCGGGGACATAGGTCCACCAGAGTCTTCCCTGCCCAGAATGACGGCCTCTGGGTTGGCGACTCCTTGGCCATCTGTCAATGGTTTCGAGACAGGTGTCGGGGGGGGGTTCTAGACAGGCTCCCAATGAGAAAGCAGGATAGGGTGAGGGCATTCACTTCCTCCTCTCTGTCGCTGCATGCCCATGTCCCCGATAAAACTAGAACAGGCAGGCGAGTTCATTGAATTAGCGTCCCTTCTGCCTCAACGCAAAGCAGTCCCCCAAGAGCTATCGTTAGGGTTACAGTCAGGGATGGAAGAGGGTACATCTGTGGTATGTGTCGGACCAAGGGCTAATTAAGCCATCAATCACTTCCTTTCCTCTGTGGTCCAGGGCTTTTCAGATCTACATGTCAATCTACCTGACCCAACCCATTCATTACCCAGAAGCCCCAGCTATGTTGAAATATATTCAGACGATTCGGGATCTGTCAGAACGGGGCAGTAATTGGCAGGGGTATGATTAATCTTTCCGTGCAATGCGAATGCTGCATAACTGGGGATGGGACACAGTGGAATCTGAGCTTTGGCTCCAGGCAGGTAGGACGGTGGGTGTTCCATACGGAGGCGCCCCCTTTCATGGCAAGGGTGGGGCCCACCGGCCACCACCCCAAAGTGCAAACCCCTGCTTTGCATACAACAAGGCCCTGCCCTGCGACAGTCGCAGATGTCGCTACCAACATAAATGTAAGCGATGTGGTGCAGGACACCCGGCTGCACAGTGTCCCCGCTTCAACAGTAGACAGGCCAGTACAGGCCTGTATCCTGCAGTTACCCAGCGCAATAACCTCAGACAGCAAGCAGCAGCTGCTGCCATCACCGGTTT
Organism: Paraescarpia echinospica; assembly: GCA_020002185.1. Classification (NCBI taxonomy): domain Eukaryota; kingdom Metazoa; phylum Annelida; class Polychaeta; order Sabellida; family Siboglinidae; genus Paraescarpia; species Paraescarpia echinospica. The sequence goes on from JAHLWY010000135.1 coordinate 401,469, forward strand.
CCCCGTCAGTATTACATGAGGTATTACAAGATTATGATAGTAAGCTAGCCCAATATCTACTTCATGGTTTTACTTAACTGTCGGCGTAACCAGACCTCATCATCATATTAGGCTGACTCGACAGGCGAAGCTTGACTTGAGAGTATGGCAGGAATTTTTGAGAAATTTCTATGGTAGGGCATTTTTCCTGAATGAGAAGTTTCACACAGGTGAATGTTTGGATCTATACACTGATGCATCGGGCAGCGTAGGATACGGGGCAGTGGCAGACAGGTTGTCACGTGGTCAGTTGGAGGAATATAGAATGTTGGCTCCATGGGCTAATGCCATGCCAATCGATCTGCCAGCTCATATCTTACCACATAATTTATAACAAGGTGATAGAGGATATGCAAACTTGTCACGGGCAAGCTCTTACAGTCCTGGTAGAGTAGCGAGCGCACCTTTAAAAATTATATGGGTTTTTGAACAGTGTTACAATGCTAGGGAGGCTTGTCACGGGCGAGATCTGCCAAGCTTTGTAAGTAGCATAGTAACTTTGGCTGTTACAATGATGGGGCTATGATAAATTAGAATGGTAGCAAGACTTGTCACGGGCGAGATCTTCCAAGCTTTGTTGTACGTAGCACAGCTCTTGGGCTGTTACAATGATAGGTGCTATGATAAGTTAGAATGATACCAAGACTTGTCACGGGCGAGATCTTCCAGTCCTTGTGTATATAGATATAGGAGTCCTTCTCATTTGAGGTGGGGTGGTCACATGCTCAGGTGACCTTGTGGCGGAATGGCCCCACCTCTCTTTAGTATGTTTTAATAAGTAGTAGTTTTAGTTGCCAAAATGTTTGTGAGACATCTTTTTGAGGTTTTTATGTATTATCTACCACTATTTTAATGTAGTGCTTTATAATGTGGGCCTTTATTTAGAATGTATAGGCTAAGTAAACGGGGCAATGTTTAAGACCTCAAATGGCCCACATTTGTTTGTAAATATTTGCATGTTATAACTCATCCAATAATCTGGTGAGTAATAAATAACTGTCAGGTTATTCTGGCCATATTCTACCATATCTGTTGTTGACTTGTTGCATTGCGTAAACATAAACATGTAAACAGAAGTTGTAATGCTCTATACCATAGGCATCAGGTTGGCAAATTTTTCCCACCCTGGTAAATATTGGGCGGTAGATACTGATAAATACCGTCCCGTGAAACCCTTAGGTAGTGGTAAAAAACGGAATAAATTGGGATAAACTCTTAAAAGGATTATATTTGAAATATAGTTGCAATAAAACGTATTGTTTCATCACCAGAATAAATTAACAATAAACCCTTGCTGGACAAACATAACATATACTGACAGAAAACAGCAACAAACATTACCTTCTAAATAAAATATTCAGTCAGCTGTCTACATGTACTGGCAATGTTGCTACATGCTCACCTCTACGTGTTGCTAATATATGTCATCCATAAACTGTGAGGAATGAATAATTATATCATGATAATACAAACACAACATCTACGTGTTGCTAATATATGTCATCCATAAACTGTGAGGAATGAATAATTATATCATGATAATACAAACACAACACCAACACTTCTTAGTACTAAAACACTGGATTAACAACATGTGCTGCATTCATCATGTATCCCAGACGGTACAGGTGTATTATGTAAGAGGATTGAGGGGGCTACTTTGTATTTAGCACCTATCAATTTTGTATGTTGATCGTTGTTTGGGGTTCTTCGTTTACGTTCTAAATATGGCGGGACAATTTAAATACAGAGTTAAGTTATATTAGCGATCCTAGAGGATATATTGTTTCTATCTTCTTGTACTGTAAACATTATCTCGTGTAATTCTTGTTGTACGTTGAAGTATTAGTTAAAGAGCTTTGGATTATTAGTACACAATAATTATTTACAGCAGCTGTTGCTACGTATGCTTGTCACATGAATAGGAACCGATAAACATACACACCTTCTAGACGAAACTTCTTAGCAGCTCGTTGAACACTATCTATTTTATTTTTGCCCTGGACAGATGTGTGACAACGTCCGTTCCGCAAATAAAATTGAATGTGATCCAACCTTGGTGAATCAGCGGTTAGATTCATTTCTGAAATTCTATCCATTCCAGTCTGCAAATCCGGCTTATATGATGGCCGAGAAGGGTCATCACGTTTTTGAGGGCAGTAATGAGTATGCGTACGTCGAAAGCGAGACTTAGGCAGCCATTTATATTTTATTAAACGCATTCCTTTTTGTGTTCAGAGCATGTGATGATGGCTGATGACGCTGACTGTACCTATACGGTTACACATCTAGTTATTGTGCACAAAAGAGTATATGTTTGTACATCTAAATATTATCACGGAAGTCTACTTGGATTGCATTTAGCCAAACAAAAACGGGTGCCAGGCAGGCAGCCTCTTTGCAAAAACTAGGCTAGGGACTGAAATGGGTTACTTTATAACATGAAATATGTACCTATTGAACATTTTATTTGTTAAGTAATTATTGTTTCCATCTGTATATCCCTGATCACAAATACAAACAAAACTATTCTGTGTGCCTCCAGACACGATGAACGAGGGATGATTAAGGCATTTCTCAGTTGAACATTAACCAACAGTTTTGAAGTCTATTTGTGTATATTTATTAATTAATGACATAATATCTGTTCAGAATACACACATGTTATTTATGCCTTATATAAATTAACACATAAACTTTTAATAATTTATGCTTCTTGATTTACTCCTCGGTCCCTAATACTTCCATGTCTAGAAAAAAACTGACATATAATCCGTGAGACGATCTTCGATACAAATGCAGTGATGTCTAATGACTTAATCTTGGTTCCGTAGTAGCACATAAAAGCAGCGTTGCGCCGAAATACGAAGTACGAATAACGCGGTGTCAATAAATAGGCCCACTCAAATCAGGCTACCTGCGCTATAGACGAGTTTCAATGTTTATAAACAAACGTGACATATTTGGATGCGCGCGCACACTGGCGGCAGAAGTAGCGTCTATATATGGCGAGCGGCTTGTTAAAAATGGATGGCTCGGCAAGTAAAGGCAAATTCGCCACAGAAAATGATCATTATCTGGTCAAACTTCGTCTCAATACCGGTGAGCAGATACATATACGTTACCAGACAATGAGTGGTCGCTGATTTCCCCCCAGATTCATATTACCTCATAATGCTCATTAACATACCGAGCATAATTTTATATACACTTACGGCAAGTTATGACGTTACGAGAACAACTACAAGGGAGCGTACAAGTGTTTGGACGCATACGATCATGTTGTATGTGGTCATATACAACGAGTGAAATATAATTGTATAAATAAGAACTGCAACTACTGCTTCTTGATGGCTGAAGTCCTCCCAAGTCAGCGACAGGGATAAAAGAAAACGATGCAGTAAAGTAAGCAAAGTAAGACGTTGTATTCTTTCTTGTCCATACTTGTATTAATTAACTAAACATATTACATCCTAATCAAACACAGTATTAGGCATAGCGACAATAACTTTCAAATACCATGGCTTATGCCAAAGTACGGGATCAGCTTGTAATACAGTTATTTATTTATTCATCTAACAATACCAATTATGGAACCCCCTACCTCCATAGGATTCAATATAGTTTTAAGCAGAAGGGTCAACAAATTCCTGTTGAATAGAGCCAGATCATTAGAAAATAGCGAATTCTTGCATTATTACAATCTTAGAATCCTTTAAAATCTCTTTTTCCACAGTCCTCCCATCGCAGTCTAGTTCTTCCTCGCCTCCTTTCCCCTTCCAGTCTCTGTGCATCTGCTCTCTTTGCCATCCGTTCTTTTCCAATTCTCTCTACATGCCCTGCCCATCTTAGTCGACTCATGCTTATGCTTGTTCAGAAACAATTGTGTCCACTGGTCACATCAAAGACACAATTAATCGCAGGCGGTACTATGACCGTATGATGTCAATAAATAGCATCATTCTATTCCACTGCCTGCTATATTTTTGAGCGGTGGTGCTGTTCTAATTATAGCTCCTGGCCCAGGGAATATCGTCTCCACAGACGCACCGACTTTGACACGTCATGTAATCAATCCACTTGCCAGACAAGAGATACAATTAACCGCAAGTGCTACTTAACCACTTTAGTCCATCGGCACTACCAGATGTAATTGAAAGCCTCAATAAATTTAGCTGTGTTACAGCCGTACTCCGGTGTATCAGAATGGGACGTGGAAAGGCGAATGTGTTTTTGGATGACGATCGTTCAGATGGGACCACCTTGATGATATGTTGCAAGAAAACTGTGTGGTCTATGAAAGTTCCCATATAAACCAGGGGCCAGTTTCATGACGCGTACTTAAAGTTACGCAATTACTTGGCATCACGTGTTTGCGTAAACTCCTATGTTCGCTTATATAAAAAAAATCACGTCATTTACTAAAACAATCGTCTTATATATAGCGTTAAGAACTTTCTTAGCAGTTTCGTCAAACCGGCCCCCGGTGTATACGCCTCAACAATAAAATATTGAATGAGTATCGGTTTACATAACGTAGTAATTAAATTGTTACATAAGTATGTACGGTATTACTTGTATGTATAGTCATAGTAATTAGCATCACACGTTTTGATTTCGTAAACACATTATATCATACGTCAATTATATATATATATATATATATATATGTGTGTGTATACTGTATATATATAATTGTATTGTTGTACACCAAAACAAAGATATAGTGTATCATTCATATTGTTTTGCTATAATGTGTTAAATCGTTAAAGTGATGAATTATACTTTACTCTCATAAGGTATACGTTCAGTATTGTAGATTTGCTCCACTGGGATGTGGGGTTCATCTCGTGCACGTTTCCTCATGGAAGCAATGGCCTTCGTCACCTCACATTGTGCAATGTCTGGCGGGTGGTCATGCTCACCACTCCACTTGACGAACTCACCAGTCACGTCAGTTGTCAGCGTGGACTTGCACTTGGCGTCGTATCTGGTGCATACCCAGTACTTGTTCCTATTGGCCCCAGTGCGTCTACAGCGGAACCTGTAGCCTCGGTACAAGGCAGAAGGCTTCCCGTATTTGGTTGTTGCATATTCTATCACGTCCATCTTGTATACATAGATGCAAGTGCTCTATTCTCTGTGATACTAAACACGTAATGAATCATGGAGATAGTGTCTCAGTTCAGCTAACCACCAGCCAAAGAAGCCATCACTGTAACTTGCTAACTGCATTGGGATTGGAACTACAAGTAATGTCATTTGTGTAACAATGGGTGCATGTCCACCAACTATATCAACACACACAGCTGGTGAAGGCACTGCAGAGGATAACTGGTTTATCAGATGTCACAGCTAGTGTCTCAATCCAGTCTGAAATAGTTAATGCCCCCCCTCCTGCCCCATCCTGAAATGGAGAATTAAAAAGTAGCTATAATGGGACTAGTTCAACTGTCAAACTTAATGAGTACCTATAACGGGAATAAGAAGTAGCTATAACGGAAGTAGCTACAACGGGAAGTAGCTATAATGGGAAGACATCGTACATACTGCAATGCTATCACGCATTTTCCATCTCTAGGGATGTAGCCCAACAGTCTGGTGCAAAAAGAAGCTTGAATGAGGATTAAGTGATTTTTGTTGAAAAAATGAATGCCGTGGATTGCATTTTGAGATGTATATAAAATACTTCAACATATACAGTTATCAAGATGTGACAATAGTTTTGACATGCTTGTAAAGCATGACACTCCAGCCACAGTATATCCAATTTCTGTACTCCTGAGATGTATAATACATATTTTTATAATGGTCTGTGTATGGGTCCCCTTCAGCGATTTCATAGAAAACTTGTTGTCGCAGAAATGGGGATAGTGATAAAAAAGAGAGATTTCTCACAGAAACCAGTGCTGCAATGCTACCACCTATTTTCCATCTCCAAGGATGTAGGCCTAGCCTAGCAAGATCACAGCTAGGACTTATTTTGAGAAGATATAAGTATTTGTCTCACTTCCTCAACGTTTGCTGATGTAAAAAAAATAAGTAGGGAATGTATATGTGGAATATTTAAGGTTGATCTGGAAATGAAGAATGAACAAGGGTAATTCTGTAATCTGCAACACTGTAATCAGAGAAAATATCCCACAGAGATCTTAATAAATCGTATACAGTTAATGGTAAAAATTCATACTGCTGAGAAAGATGTTTGAGAAACAACGTATTGACCAACGTACTATTTTTTCATAATTAATTTCACTGTTACAAATTCCCGTTTACTGGATGGCGCTTCATACACACTTGACGACTGTTGTGACGTAAGCTTGAAAAGTTGTTTCCGCGTTAAGCAAGTTACATGAAACGTCCCTAAATGATCGGAGTTTCTCGAAACGATCGCAGAATATACTCGTAACGTTATGAACAACCGACTTACGCCCGTCTAAAGTACGGTGCGAATCATAAACTCGGCAAGAAGCCTAAACCTAAATCAACACACACACACACACACACACGCACGCACGCACGCACATACACACACCATATTGAATGTAGCATTATATAAAGTAATAATAACTTACCTTCTTACACATCAGGTTCAAGATCAACGGGTACATAGCTGTAGCAAAGAGATGAGTAGCAGAAATATAAAACTATAATAAAAACAGTAAACGTCACTAGACCATGAATAACACGTATGACGTCGGCGTATTCACCGCAATGGTAGTCGATGTAGTATATGAAGTGACGATAGTGTAAGCAGACTGGGCCGTTGGCAAACAACCATCGCACAAAATCCACAATATTGTCAGTACATATGTCGTAAGAGAACATGCAAGACAGGAGCAGTACTATCAGCATTGGCAACACAATGAATATCAAAAATAGCAGTAGCAGCACCGGCATATTACCTCCAGTACTGATACCAAGTTAGGTCAGATAGATCAAACCAAACCACATCGGAGATGCGATCGTTTCGAGAAACTCCGTGAAGTATAATGGGTTGCCGAATATGTCATGACCGCGTCATTAACACTTGTTGCTAAGTTACGTAATAAAATTGGCAAAGGATGTTGATGGATCTGTCTTAATTTGTAGAAAGGTTTCACTGGCCCAGTCTGTTTTTAATTTGCTGTCGCAAGCTACATGTTTTCCAATATATGAGTAACTATTATAATCATGTTTGCTTTATCGATTTTGTTATTGGTAAGTTATCACGGTAGTGTCTTGCATTTTTTTTATTTGTTTGGTTGCTTGGTTAGTTGGTTTATCTGGTGTTTGATTAGCTGGCTGTTTGTTGGATGACTGGCTGTTAGATGGCATGCCTACTGGATATCATTCTGAATATGGATATATATAGCACAACGTATATGTGTAATTTGCTTGGCAATATTTTAAGCGTTATCCAACAATTCAACAAAGAAATAATCCAGCATATCAATGGTATATAAGGATAGTTCAACAAAAGACTGGCCAGTGAAGATTATTGGAAGTCATATATGATATGCATGCATATAGAGTCGACTTTTGTAGCGATTTCTGACGTAGCCGCTGATTTACTTCCGCTTTACAGTTACGTATAGGCCAGTTGTAGATATTCTCATAGTTTACTTGTTTTTCTCGCTCTGTACCACTTTTGAAGTCTGCATTGGCTTCCTGTACGATATCATATAATATTTAAGATATGTATCAATACATACCAGGCACTTTCCAATAAGCAACCATCTTATTTGCATTCATTGTTTATTCCTGTAAGAAAACCTATCCAGCTTCGATCATCTAGTTCGATCTGACCTATTTTTGTTCCTAGAGTCAACACTGACATTGGAACTATGGCGTTTTCTGTTGCTGCACCAACTCTTTGCAATATGCTCCCTCTTAGTGTTAGATCAGTTGAAACTATTACAAAATTCCGTCGTCATTTAAAAACTTTTCTTTACAACCTTGCTTATCCACCATAGCTCCCTAGCGCCTTGACCCATCTGTTGACAACTGGAATACTACTTATAGATTTTGAGATTGACCAATCCTTTTGTTTTTATGCGCCTCTGAGCTTGGTTTCCAAGGATTTAGGCGCAATATAAGTTATCTTATTATTATTATTAGTTGAAGCCACATTGAATAATTGCTTTTTGTACGCATATAGTTACTTTTCACCATAATGTAACAATCTATATTTTTAATATTATATATCCTCCTTGACAATTCCATTCATAATATTGACGATTTTTGCTTTGTACATTATTACAAAAACGCTTAATCCATTTGTTTTGTTGTGCAACTGAGCTTGGATTTTCTGATGATATTGGCGCTAAAGAAGTTAATGTCGTCATTATTATTATTATTATTAAATGGCTATCTGGTGTATGTGCTACACTGAAAATGGTAAGGGAATACAACAAAACCGCTATCAAATATAAAGTCAACAAGATTTGTTACCAGACCATTTTATCCAGGTGAGTGACAGTATAATAATATTTATTACAATTTAAAATAAATTAAAGGATATAAACGCACATGGTAGAACAACAATTTTGAACTGGATTGGTTTGATTCCTGAGAATGCATCTAGCTGACTTTTTTAACGTAGACATCAGACCGGAGACATGCAGACAGTGGGTTGCCCAAAGAAAAACTTTAAATAAGAACCACGAGAACTGAGGTGGAAGTCTTTGAATTAAACCAAGCTGATGACAAGAGACTGGATGAGCTGAAGCCAATATACTGCAGCCTCGTGGGCTACTTGGCCCGAAGAGGATTGATAGGTAAGGTATAGGCAGAACACTGTTGACATGTTGCCAGGGAGACTATGTCCGCCACAGACTGCATTGATGTTTTCTGGGCTGCGTTCTGTTCATTCTGGCTTGACACAGCAAAACAGGCTTCGCTTTCGAGCAAATATTGTATTATGTTCCTCATCTTATAACATTTTTAGAAAAGTATCTTGTTTAGTATTGTTTTGTGATTTCAAATGTAACCTTTTAGCAACCGTTTCAAGGAAACCGTTTTCCATTGTAGTATGTGACAATGATCTCCCATTTTCAAACTATAAATGATTATTCACAATATTGAATACTTTCATGTCAATTGGTTAGGATACTTTAGTGGTGCTTTGATGATCGCGAGTTCTGGAAAATACAAGCATATTGTGTAATGTGAAGTGTGTGTGTGTGTGTGTTGCTGTGTGTGTGTGTGTGTGTGTGTGTGTGTGTGCGCGCGTGTGTTTGTGTGTGTGTGTATGTATGTGTGTCTGTGTGTGTGTGTGGGCGCGCGCGCGTGCGTGTGCATGTTAGCCTGTTAATGTACAGATGACATGCCCGTACCCGAGTCATCATGTAGTTGTGTAGACTGTTGATGAAGTGCATAAGTCTCATTTCGAGCAGCTGTATACTCAATGGGTCGATCAGACTGAAGATTCGACTTCTCTTGCTGTCAGAGGGGAGGAGATCAAAGCACTTAGAACGTCATTGTCCCTTAATTGTCTAATGTCGTGACAATGCACTGTTACGTTCCAGACCTGGGGTGCGTAAAAAAAAACAAATTATTGGTTTTATAAATTAACAAAAGATGGGGCCCATGTTAGTGACATTTTATCTCCCAATGGCCATTGGCCTTTGTAGGTCTGTTTGTTGTTGAAACTTGTAACATTTCTGCATGGTCAAAAAGGACAGTCTGTCTGTCTGTCTGTCTGGCCTAAAACAAATATAGAATTCACTTTTTTTATTTTAACTGCATTGTTATATTTGTGTTAGCAAATAAATTGTTCTTTGTGAAACATTTAGTAATGATTGCCATCATGTTGTAACGGTGCAGTTCCTCTTACTGTGCAGGCCAACTTTAAAACTGAAACGTTACGTTACTTTAACACATACTGAAGTATAGACATTTTGATTAGTACCGTATGGATTGAACTATTTCAACTTGTGAAAACCCTGCGATGGTGGCATGCAAAAAATAACGACATTAAGTGAATGCAACTCAAGTGATTTCACAGGAGGACCCACTGATTGCTTTCAAACAACAAACATTGCTGTAATAGTCATAACCATAGTTTGTGTGCGTGGGTGTGTGCGTGCGTACGTGTGTGTGTGTTAGCGCGCGCGCGTGTGTGTGTGTGAGAGAGAGAGAGAGAGAGAGCATACGTGTGTGCAAGCATGTAAAAAATATACACGCACACAAGCTTATAGAGGTACGTGACTATTTATAGTTTAACCATTGATAACTTTACAGCTGACAGAATTAAGGAAATCTTAACTACCATATAATATTATATTTGTATTGCCATGCTCTATGATAAAATGACTAGCAGTGTACTTCTATGATTACAGTCCAATAAACGCTACAGTAATAATCCGTGCCGCCGCAAGCCAGTGTACACATAAGTGCACGCGCACGCACGAACGCACACACACACTCACAATTTTTGAGGAGACCCTAGCCATCACCATCTCTATATCTGTGTTGCCAGATGCAAGTGTTGTCTATAATATTGTGGCGCACCGTCTAGACACATGCATGCGAGCACGCACGCACGCACGACCGAACGAACGCCAAAGCAAACGGTAGATCTTGATCGAAGTTTCAAGTTTAGCCATTTTAACATTTCAGTCATACTATAATAATTGATAAGATCATGCTATATATATATATATATATGATAAATATTATTCTGATCGAGTATACATGTCCTAGTTAATTGTTTTCAGTTGCAAGGAAAAACAAAACAGAAGTAGGTATAACTCATGACAGAGTGTATCAGATAGACGGACAGACGGACAGACAGACAGTAGTTCGTTATTTTGACCCATATACATATCACTACAGTTGTGAGGATATAACGCAAATATAATAATAGCAAATATAGTATAATATTATAAATGATCGTGTACATCGGTCAAGGTAACTCCCACTAAGGCTAGAAAGCCGCTCTCATGGGAATCACCTATTTAATATTAATAACAAATCCTAGGTGTATAAAAACAGTGGCATAGATCGGCAAAACGAATAAGACAGGTAAGGGTTATAACCTGGCAATTTACATTATTACATTTTAGTTTACATGATTATCGGGGAGGGGGTATTTTATTGTTGGTGGTGGTCACCAGATGGAAGCATTCTAGCAACAGTAGTCGAGAAACAATCGCCAGAGGGAGGCACGAATGCTAAAGATTTATAAAACTCAACGCATTAGTAATACCAAACATTTCATGTCCAACTACAAACATGGATAAAAAATAGTCAGCTGTCTGCGTAAATTACTCATCCAGAGGACTATAGCTCTGACTATAAGTTGCTAAAACTCGTAAAAATAAAACCAGGATACGGAATGAATGTATTTGAAATACCCGGATGGGGGCAAAGGCATTCTGACGTAAGATCTACTTCCGGACATGCGTCGTCGATTTGTCAAGTATAAATAAGCATTTGCCGACGAAGACAAGATTTCGTCTCCCTAGTCGTTAAAATGGCTCCGTTTTTCAACACTTCGTCACCATTCGACGCCGATGTAGGTAGGTATTGGTACATAAATGGTGTTAGACTGTTCCGAACGTGATTTCACTTGGAAAATTGTTATGGACGCGTTATTTTTGGTGGTCAAACAACGAGCTTGTATGCTTGAAAAGAGCGGACACTGAGATCAACACTTGAGAGTTGAGTCTTGACGAGCTGTTATTGTTTGTCATCATATGATCCATTTCTTTGTGACATGCGTCATATGTGTCATCATCTAAATATCCTTTCGCGTAGCTGCTTCACACGGGGAATGCATTATTCTTCGTGTAAAATTAGATTAGTAGGTCTTTGCTAACAGTAACACTGTGTATTGATGCAGGAAGCGTCAACAAAACTGGCACGATTACAGTTTACACCTGACGTTGAGTCACGGTCACGGCACAGTCAACAATAACAGTGTAAATTGTGGAGATCTTTTATTTTCTGACGTAACCATGAAAACGACCACCTACAGCCGCCAAACTTCTCACATATCTTACATACATGTACACACACTATGTTACATTCCTATAACACTCAAGATTCACAAAACACTCTCAATTAAAAGTCGACTTCTATGGTGGCGACTATCCATAGCTGCACAATTACTTACAGGTTCTTACAGGTCCTCTTCTGGCTTCTAGGCTGTGATGCCTCTTATGCCAGCTCTGATGTTTGTCGTCAAACTATATGGTGCGCATGCGTCTGACGAGTTGTTCCATAATAGGGGTGGGGCTGTGTAATCGAGTTTAATTGGGTGGTTTTTCCATAATTTGTCTAATTTCCCCTCAAAGGACTGGACTGATGGAGCCTCTACCACAGACTGTGGGAGGCTGTTCCATACGTCCGTGCATCGGTGTATAAATGAATTTTTTTTTATGTTTAACCGACAAATGATAATCATAAAATCGATGTGTCGAGGCATCGCTACATAAATGAGCTTCACAGAAATTCCGTTCAGCGGCGCTATCATTACTATATGCATGTTTGCGGCAATGTAAATATATATATATATATTGTTAATATACACGGGTGCATGAGTGTGTGTGTGTGTGTTAGTTATAATATTGACATTGGTTCTGTTAAATTATTATCATCAATATGGTTTGCAGGTAATGAAAGGTTAGAATTTCTACTTAATGTAAAAAACAAAATAAGTCTTATGGATAGCCAATAATTGTGTTCCCGTGTGTGTGCTTGCGTGCGTCTGTGCATGTACACTAATACGTTCTTTTGATAAGAAAATTAATACAAATTATTATTCTATTAATGAAATATAAGTTACCATGATACCATCAGATATGTATTAATAATAACAATAATATTGATACATTTTGGGACATTCATTACTTGTTAAGCATAATGAATAAATTATATTTAGACGGAATGTGAATATGGGATGGGAAACATAGTGGTAGAATTTTTTTTTTTTAATGGTTTGGTCGTATCCTAAAATAATACTAACATCTTAGTGCTTTTCTTATCAGTTTCATTGTATATGCGTAGTAGCAATCTCTTTTGGGGAAGTGTTGGTTGGCTCTGAAAAAGAGCCGTTGTTTTCTTCTTGGCTCTTAAAAGAGCCATTATTTTTGTTCTCTATTCATCCTCTATACGGGGTACAGTACACGATGTGGTGAAATGCTGCATCCCCATAGTGCCTTCGCCAATAAACTCTTGGAGGTAGGTGTCAAGCAGTGGCCCATTCTTCCTTGTTCCCGACATCCTCTTGAATTTCCATTTCACCTGCATCCACATGCACTCAATGGTGTTCGTGTGGAGTGTCGCATCGTTGGGGTCCACGTAGTGCTGGCTGTGGTTTATGGTCTTATACATGTACCCAAGTTGCTGTAGGGTGCCGTATGCACACCACTCATCAGGTATGATCGTCGTACCAGGCAAAACCCACTGCTGGATTACAGGAATCAGCGTCGCAGCATCACGGGACAAGGAAAATCGCCCTTCAATCAGCTCTGTCAACACCGCCAAGCACCCACACCCAGTCGATGTGATGTCTGTGGTGGAATTTTCTTTTTCCGAACTTGCTTTTGTCAATTTAAACTGTGTGGCCAACAGTTGCTCATTCTCTCACGACACCTACCCACCTGCGATTCACTACGATGGTTACAGAATGCAGTTTTTTTATTATGGGAAGAACGCCTTAAACAATAAAATTCATCCTTGAATTAAGCTTGTTGTAATTTTGCGGCAGTTACAACAAATTGCAGTGTTCACCACCAATCGATGTATCACAACTAGTTTTGCATAATTTGTTCCAAACCTACACTTTTAATGGTGACACAAAAAACTAGCTGGAAATGAGGAATGCGTGTTCTTAGTTGAGTTAGTTACATTAACTAATTAAACAAATTACTTTCCCAGCTTAGCAAAATGCACAATTTAACAAAATGTTCACTTAAATAAATATATGTGATTCATCCTAAGTCTGAATGCCCCCAAAAATTGTGTCAATCGTTGGAGCACCGACTCATGCGTTGGTCATCAACTGAAAAAGAAATGACCCACGGGAACACAATTATTGGCTATTCATAAGACTCGTTTTGGTTTTTACATTTAAGTAGAAATTCTAACCTGTCATTACCTGTAAAAATTCTTACTTTTCATTACCTGCAAGCCATACTGATGATAATAATTATGCCTTAATTAATCGAGCTACTTTTTAACAGAAAAAATGCCAATATTATAACTAACACACACTCACGCGCCCGTGTATATTAACGATATATTTATATCGCGCATGCAGTAATGATAGCGCCACTGTACGGAATTTCTGTGAAGCTCATTTATTTATTATTTAATTGTTTTTGTAATGTAGTGTGTGTATATGTATGTAAGATATGTGTGGAGAAGTTTGGCAGCTGTAGGTGGTAATTTTCATGGTTAGGTCAGAAAGTAAAAGATTGCCTAAATTGTTATGATGGCATGTTTATTATTTCACAATGAACATTTAACAATAATTTAACAAGATTGCCACCCAGAGAATTAACTCTAGATGGCAGGTGGACAAGGAAGCCCTTTGGCTTATCGAGAGTCCAACCCTTTTATTTACATGTATCCCCCCCTTCTAAGGTGTGTGTCAATTTTTTTTAAACATATTCACTCTACTAGCACCCACACAATCAGCAGATAATCTGTTCCATCCAGTTACAGTTCTTTGTCAAAATTAGAACTTCCTTATATCTAATCTACACTGCTCCTTTACTAGTGTAACTTCATGTCCTCTAGTCCTAATTTCCCTTAACTGATAAACCAATATTTCTGTCAGTGTTTTCATAATCATTCAATATTTTAAACACTTCCATCTGATCTCCTCTCAATCTCCTGGTCTCTAGTGTTGTTAAACAAAATTACTCAGTTTTTTGTGTCGTTTTAGTCGCTTTCCTCTGTACTCTTTTTAGCATATCTATGTCCTTCTTGGGGTATGGCTTCCACGCTTGTATACAATATTCTAAATGAGGCCTAACTATTGCTTTGTAAGGCAGTATTATCAGTTCTTTTTCCTTATATGCTATATTTTGCTTAATTAATCCAAGGATTTGATTTCCCTTTGAAGCTGCAATTCCGCACTGCTCCGAAACCTTCATATAAGCATTAACGTTTAACCTAAAGTCCTTTTCTTTTACAGTAGTACTTAGTACAGTACCCCCATTGTACATTCTACCTCTTCGTTCCCATGTCCTGTGTGGAAGCATTTACATTTCCCAACATTTGCACTTTTAATCCTTCTAAACACTTTTGTATGATCTGCAAATTTCATCACCTTGCTTGTTATATCATCGTCCAAATTGTTGATATAGACATATATTAAGAATAATATAGGTCCCAGTACTGATCCCTGTGTACCTCACTCAAAACTGATTTCCAGTTTGAAGCCTCCCCATCAACTACTACCCGTTGTTTTCTATCAATGAGCCATTTTTCTATCCAGTTAATGGCCCTTTAGTTTAAGCAGTAATCTTTGATGTGGCACTTTGTTGAAAGCTTTTTTAAAATCTAAGTAGATTATATCTACTGGTGATCCCTCATCTACCCACTTAGTGATATCTTCCAAAAAACATAACATATTTGTTAAACATGACCTCGCCTTTAGAAACCCATGTTGAGATGGGTTTATTAAGTTATGTTTAACAAGAAAATCCACCATGTGATCTTTAATTAGTCTTTCTAGTAATTTGCAAATCACTGATGTTAAACTCATTGGTCTATACTATAGTTCTTGTTTCTCGAACTTTGTTTAAATAATGGTATAATGTTTGCTTCTTTCCATTCTAATCTAAAGGAACCACTCCCTCTTCTAATGACAAATTGAAAACTGTTACAAGCGGTATGTTAATTTGTTCTACAATTTCCAATAGTAGTTAGGGTGGAATTCCATCCACTCCAGGTGATTTATTATCCTTCATAGCCCTTATTTTCTTAGCTACCATTTCAGGGGTTACAATTAACTGTCCTAAATAGTCTGATTCCATCCCCTTGAATTTAGCATATGGTACTGAGAGTGAACTAATATCTTCCCTGGTAAACACTGAACTAAAATACTCATTCAGGCAGGGTTGGGGTCAATTACATTGATCAATTACAATTACATGACAGGATAATTTTCAATTACAGTTACAATTATTTTGCATTTCAAATACAATTACAATTACCATCCCAATATATATTCAATTACAATTATAATTACCAATTATAATTGTCAATTACAATGGATTTTTGTTTCGCTCAAAATATATAAACAGATCACAAAGCAAACTTTCATTGAGGCTCTTTTTTCAAACTTACATGTCACATACAGTTGCATGATGATACAACATACAACACTTAAAAGATCCTGTTGTGTTCCCCGTAGCTGCGTGATAGTGCGCAAAGATTGGTGGCGGCATCTTGAGCGTATTTTGATAATATTGCTTGCATGTGTAAACCGGAACTACTGATATATCTCAGATCATCCCACACTTATATCATTACCACACAATTGGTTTCCCAGCACCTTGCTGCCTTCAAGCTTACTAGAAAATACTTCTGCAGTGAAAGGATAGTGTTAGTGCACAGCCTTATTTAACTAAATTACAATTAGTACAGCTAGCCTGTGTAGCACTGGACCACAGACCTATTGTTTGTTCTTGGCCTCCTACTTGACACTTGTCAAGTTTATGTCAACTGCTAAAGCCTGCTACTGCTAGAACTAGTGCTTCAATGGGTCAGCTCTATATGCCCTCCCCAATGGAAGAGAAGCCATGTTTTTATCACTCTATCAGTGCTTCCAATGTGCCAAGTCAATAAGGCAAATACAGACTAGTTGGCACTGTGCCTATCCATGGGTGACTGATTGTTTGGAAAGACACTGCTAAATGCTTTATGCAACATGACTGTGCCAGGACAGGCAGACAGCTGTTATCTGCCCATGTTCACCAGAAAGAGTCACTGTTTGACTATAACACCCCCAAAAATGTGGAGTATGAGAGGGAAGGTGATTTCAGAGGGAAACAGCCTTGGTTTTCATAATGAAATAAAAAAACAGTTCTGGGAGTTTCACCCACAATTGGAGAAACTATGGGAAAGTAATTGGATTGTAATTGAACAATTAAGGCAATTACAATGGCCAATTATGATTATGACACACACACACACACACACACACACACACACACACACACACACACACACACACACACACACACACACACACACACACACACACACACACACACACACAAAATCGGTTACAATTACAATTATGATACTTTAAAATGTTTCAATTACAATTACATTGTAATTAATTACACAATTGTGAATTATAATTGACCCCAACCCTACATTAAGAATACCTCTGATATTATATTTCCGGCACTATCTTCTAGAGGACAGACCTTATCCAGAACTTTCTGTTTGCTTCGAACATACGCATAAAACACTTGCTGTCATGTTTGATATTACAAGCTAATTTTTGTTCAAAGCATCTCTTTGAAGTTGTAATTTCATCTGTAGCTTGGTTAAGTGCTTAGACTTTATAAATGTTGTAGCCTTCATCATTTCCAGTACGTCTATATGACTTCCGCATCATTTGTTTGTACTCAATTTTTCAAATGGCTTCTTTCGATAAGTGTTTTTTTGATGAAGTGAGGAAAATAATAATGTCCTCCCCAAATAAGTCATGCGATCTCGATCCATTACCAACCATTCTACTAAAAGCATGTCTTAACTCTTTATTTGGTACAATAACAGATATCATAAATTTATCACTGAGTTCGCGTAAATTTCCAGATGATTTTAAACATGCACATGTAAATCCTGTTCTCAAGAAGACTTCTCTGCCAAAAGATGATTTCAAAAATTATAGGCCAATTTCTAATCTTAGCTTTATTTCTAAGATACTTGAGAAAGTCGTAGCAAGCCGTCTAAGGTGTCGTGTCACTTCAACTTGTTTATCCAGTGTGCTCCAATCAGCATACAAACAATTTCATTCTACTGAGACTGCTCTCCTAAAAGTACACAATGATGTTATATTAAACATTAATAAAGGCAAAGTAACTGCACTTACCTTGCTTGATCTGTCTGCCGCCTTTGATACCATTGATCACAACACTCTTGTCAAACGTTTATCATTGTGGTATGGCATATCTGGCACAGCTCTGACCTGGTTTTCTTCATATCTAACCAGTAGACATCAATCTATAAAGATAGATAATTACTTTTCAACCTCACTCCCCACTTCATGTGGCATTCCCCAGGGTTCCGTTCTTGGGCCTTTGCTTTTCACTCTCTACACTATGCCATTCAGCTCTGTAATCCAAAGTCATAACTTGATCATCACCTTTATCAGATGCATATGACACACGGATCTACATTTCCTTGGTCACACCCGATACAAGTCACTCCTTAAACCGACTCAACGATTGTCTCTAAGATGTTTTCTTATGGATGTCTGACAGCAAATTAAAGTTAAATGCAGACAAAACTGAAATTCTCATCATTGGTACTCCAATGCAGTGAGGTAAACTTAATGACTTTTTTCCAACATGCATCCTGAGTCAAAATATCACACCAGCAGCAACAGTACGGAATCTAGGAGTGACCTTTGATTGCGACTTCAATTTCACTCAGACAACACATATTCCAAACGTGCCCTTGCTGTTTTTATTATATCCGTGATCTTCGTCGCTTTCTGTCGTTAAGACTATCGCAATAGCTCTTGTTAGCAGCAGATTAGATTATTGCGATTCCTTCATTCATAACACTTCTATCAAGGATATTGCAAAACTACAACGTGTCCAAAATTGTTTAGCAAGGGTAGTCACACAGTCTCCTAAATTCTCCCGCTCAGTGCCACTTCTAAAATCACTGCATTGGCTCCCCGTGCGATATTGTATTATGTTTCATCCAAACAACCTAGTTATTTACACTCAATGCTCACACCAGCTAGAAAAGCAGACAACTTTGTTGTCTAGTTCAAAGTTGCTATCTGTTCTTAGAGTTAAGACAAAGGCTGGAACTCGAGCTTTTTTAGTTGCCACGCCAACTACACTGTATATGGAATTTGCTTCCCATTAATGTTAAATCAGCAGAAAATATTGTTACATTTTGTCGTCACCTGAAAACCTATCTTTTCAATATAGCCTATCCTCCCTAACTTCCTAACACATCCATCCATTTGTCGACGACTTTCGCCTAGCCCACGAGTACGAGAATGCTTAATCCTTTGGTTTTGGTGCGCCACTGAGCTCGGACTGTCTGAGGATATTGGCGTGTTAGAAGTGATTTATTATTGTTATTTTTCGAACGTTTCCCTTGTTTTTTGAAAGGAACAAATTTATCAACAATATACTAAATTTCACTCTAAGATATTCCAGCATTCTGTTGCTGTCTTATTCTTCAGTGTGTTATTCCAGTCTATTTTTGGTAAATATTTCCTCATGTCCTTATATCTTCCTTTGTGTAAATTTCTCTGATATATCGGTGGTGGCCCATGATTCGGTTATACCTATTACCGGTAGTTCCTTTTGTTTACTATACTCCTTGCATTTAAACAAACACATTTATATCCAGCTTCATAACAGTTTTCCAGACTGTTCTTTGCTGATTTATTTGTGCTATCTTTATTTGTGCCTCCAGTTTCAGGCTTCTCTGTGAATCCCCCTTGCGAATCTAGTTTAAATAGATGCAACCTGTCCCACTGTCAACATATCGTAGCAGGTTCTTGTTTCCTGTCCCGTTTCCACTTAGATGGAGGCCATCTCTCATGTGTATATCTTCAATTATTGCCTCCTAACAAAGTATCCCCATAAATCTGTGAATCACACCCCCTCTTTTTCCATATCTGCTCAACTAGTGCGTTGATCGCCGTCCTCTTGCAGTTTCTGTATGCTGGCCCCCTTCCTCCCATTACTGGCAAAATTCCTGAGAGAATAATCTGTTCAACTCTTGTCTCCTTTAGCTTCCTCACTAACTGTCTATACTTCTGTACTATCCCAGTTGTTCCCTTCCTGTCTGCATAAGTTGTCCCTACGTGTACTAGTATAGACCCTCCCTTGCCATGCCTCAATACCTTCTCTACCATTTCAGTCACATGTTCTATCCTAGCCCCTCCCACCCCCGGTAGACAAACAATGACTGCTATTGTGTCAATGCTTGTTTGAATTGATAAGACATATTTGCACTCTGTAGGTTGAGTGGAACTTGGAAGGTAGGGGCTTCCCAAGCCAGATCATTACTTGACTACATTGTTGCAATTTTACAGCATACCAGATATTGCCAGTTTATAAGGAATACTTCATGTAATAGTTATACATAACATCATGGAATTATGTCGATAAACAACATAGTTATCTCATAATATAACATTTGTTATTGTTTTTGGTACAGGCTCTCTTGTAAAAAGTATTTAAAAAAGTATTTGAAATGTTTCCTAATTTATTTGTATTTGCATTTAAATACTTTTGCATTACAAAGTATTTGTAATTGTATTTGAACCCCTCAGGAGTATTTCAATGTATTTGACCCCATGTCTGATAACCTCCGGGGTGATAAAAACCATTTGGTCTCGCACAATTTACTGTGAATTTTGGAAGCCTAATGATTCCTAAATTAGACAAGCATCATGAATGAGTAAACATCTGTTCTTGGAGAGCATTGGAAGTGCGAGACTTCCATATAACAGAAGTAAACATCTGTTCTTGGAGAGCATTGGAAGTGCGAGACTTCCATATAACAGAAGTAAACATCTGTTCTTGGAGAGCATTGGAAGTGCGAGACTTCCATATAACAGAAGTAAACATCTGTTCTTGGAGAGCATTGGAAGTGCGAGACTTCCATATAACAGAAGTAAACATCTGTTCTTGGAGAGCATTGGAAGTGCGAGACTTCCATATAACAGAAGTAAACATCTGTTCTTGGAGAGCATTGGAAGTGCGAGACTTCCATATAACAGAAGTAAACATCTGTTCTTGGAGAGCATTGGAAGTGCGAGACTTCCATATAACAGAAGTAAACATCTGTTCTTGGAGAGCATTGGAAGTGCGAGACTTCCATATAACAGAAGTAAACATCTGTTCTTGGAGAGCATTGGAAGTGCGAGACTTCCATATAACAGAAGTAAACATCTGTTCTTGGAGAGCATTGGAAGTGCGAGACTTCCATCTTACAGAAGTAATGTGACTCCACCAATAAAACAATATGCAGAAATGGTTCATTTTGTAAATTTATTTTCATAAACCTCAAAACAAGTATGATTTTCTTGTTTAAGTCTGCTAAGAAAATATGTATATATATATGTATATATTATATATATATATATTATATACATTTATATATATTTTATATTTGCAGAAAAAGTGACAGATGAACTGAATACTACAGAGGACTGGGCCCTGATCCTGGAGATCTGCGACCGTGTCCAGTCCCATCCTACTGGGTGAGTGGCAACATTCAACAGGTCAACATCTCACCCATAACATTGATATTTAGTTATATACAGTTATGTTGGAACAGTTGGATTGAGCAATAACAAAATTGGAAAAATGCACAAACAGCTCAAAATAAGTACTGAACATAAAATTATAGTTATTGGTATGAAAGACTTACTATTTCATTGAAATCAGTCAAAATGTCACAGTCATGATTTTGGACATAGAAAAATACAATACAATTTCTGATAACAACAGACTAATCCATACATTTTTTAAACAAAATTAATCCATAACGAATTGATTTAATATGTGTGGATTTGACTGAATTTGCATTTTAATGATAATCATGGTCGTGATTTTTGACCCGATAAATCGTAGGGTCAAACATCACGACCGTATGCCGTCAATGAAACTGTTGGAAATCCCATGCATGAAGACACTGCGAAATATCGAGAGAAATAGCATGGCAAGATTTATATTACACATGCCAAGATTCTATTGATAATGTGCCTTCAATTTAGTTATATTTGCACGGTCGTGAAGATTGTCACGGCCGTTATTTACGCAAACAATGCTGACGGAATATTTCTTATCTTCAATTTGACGCCATCTTATTTCCTTCATCGGAAAACTGCGGCAACGTCGAATCACATGATCATTTGTATGCCATCATGTGATATCCCCTTGGTTTTCCTTCGCACAGTTTTGGAAGTAGTCCGGTTTCTTGATGGGACGAACGGTCGTGATTTTTTGTCGGAAAATCATTTCCTCTTGTATAAAATATGGGAGTAAGCCACAAAATAGTTGGAAACGTAGTGAATCGTTTTCATACCCAAACGTTCTTAAAATTGCATTTTCGTCAATGTTCGACGAAAAAATACAACCCAGTAGCACAAATTCTTGACTTTTTCAGTTGTTTTATGATGGCTATGACTGATGTATCCCAATAAATGGGACATAACTGTTTGTTTTGCCATCCAGATCAGCATTTCAAAATGTGTGTGTGTGTGTGTGTGTGTGTGTGTGTGTGTGTGTGTGTGTGTGTGTGTGTGTGTGTGTGTGTGTGTGTGTGATATGTATACATACTATATCTACTTAACCAGGAATGTAACAGTGTTATATTATAATATATGTATATATTATAGCAATTAGGTAATATATCACCTTTAACAATTGATTGCATATTTATTAAGTTTTTATAACATATAAAGTGATTTAAACTGTTTTTCTAATTTGCTACCTTTTCAATGTCTTTAACTGTCTATTATTTATCATACATTCATAATTAATTGTTTTATGATAGAACATAAATTCTGTTGAACTGAACAATACAATATGTGGAGTACTTGGATGAATTTTGTGTTTTATTTCAGAGCAAGAGACTGTCTAAAGTCAATTGTGAAGCGCATGAACCACAAGATACCACTAGTCGCAATGCAGTCGCTCACTGTAAGTGTTTCACAAAAGTGTAAGTCATCTCCAGTGCCAACCTTGACTGTTGAATCCATCATTATCATTTAATTTCTACCAGTGTCACACTACATTCAAAACTCAGTGACTAAAAAGTATTGAAAGGTCCACCTACATTATCAAACATTACAGTGATCTGGTATCCTGTTTCACCAGTGTTACATACTTTGTAAGTCTTAATGGGACCTCGCAGTCTTTCGTAGTTAACACAACTGTTTGTGGGAATTGGTTGATATAAACATGTTGGATTTGTTACACACAAATGCTGTAATTGTAATTGCAATTGGTTCTGATTTTGAAATTATTTTGTAATTGATTATTTTGTGTAATTGAAACTGTTACATCAGTTACAATGGAGTTGTCTGACATCATCCCACAAACTGTTACATCAGTTACAATGGAGTTGTCTGACATCATCCCACAAACTGTTACATCAGTTACAATGGAGTTGTCTGACATCATCCCACAAACTGTTACATCAGTTACAATGGAGTTGTCTGACATCATCCCACAAACTGTTACATCAGTTACAATGGAGTTGTCTGACATCATCCCACAAACTGTTACATCAGTTACAATGGAGTTGTCTGACATCATCCCACAAACTGTTACATCAGTTACAATGGAGTTGTCTGACATCATCCCACAAACTGTTACATCAGTTACAATGGAGTTGTCTGACATCATCCCACAAACTGTTACATCAGTTACAAGTTGTCTGACATCGTCCCATAAACTGTTACATCAGTTACAGTTGTCTGACATCCCACAAACTGTTACATCAGTTACAGTGGAGTTGTCTGACATCATCCCACAAACTGTTACATCAGTTACAGTGAGTTGTCTGACATCATCCCACAAACTGTTACATCAGTTACAATGGAGTTGTCTGACATCATCCCACAAACTGTTACATCAGTTACAATGGAGTTGTCTGACATCATCCCACAAACTGTTACATCAGTTACAGTGGAGTTGTCTGACATCATCCCACAAACTGTTACATCAGTTACAGTGTAGTTGTCTGACATCGTCCCATAAACTGTTACATCAGTTACAGTGTAGTTGTCTGACATCGTCCCACAAACTGTTACATCAGTTACAGTGGAGTTGTCTGACATCGTCCCACAAACTGTTACATCAGTTACAGTGTAGTTGTCTGACATCATCCCACAAACTGTTACATCAGTTACAATGGAGTTGTCTGACATCATCCCACAAACTGTTACATCAGTTACAATGGAGTTGTCTGACATCATCCCACAAACTGTTACATCAGTTACAATGGAGTTGTCTGATATCATCCCACAAACTGTTACATCAGTTACAATGGAGTTGTCTGACATCATCCCACAAACTGTTACATCAGTTACAATGGAGTTGTCTGACATCATCCCACAAACTGTTACATCAGTTACAATGGAGTTGTCTGACATCATCCCACAAACTGTTACATCAGTTACAATGGAGTTGTCTGACATCATCCCACAAAATGTTACATCAGTTACAATGGAGTTGTCTGACATCATCCCACAAACTGTTACATCAGTTACAATGGATTTGTCTGACATCATCCCACAAACTGTTACATCAGTTACAATGGAGTTGTCTGACATCATCCCACAAACTGTTACATCAGTTACAATGGAGTTGTCTGACATCATCCCACAAACTGTTACATCAGTTACAGTGTAGTTGTCTGACATTATCCCACAAACTGTTACATCAGTTACAGTGTAGTTGTCTGACATCATCCCATAAACTGTTACATCAGTTACAGTGGAGTTGTCTGACATCGTCCCACAAACTGTTACATCAGTTACAGTGTAGTTGTCTGACATCATCCCACAAACTGTTACATCAGTTACAGTGGAGTTGTCTGACATCATCCCACAAACTGTTACATCAGATACAGTGGAGTTGTCTGACATCATCCCACAAACTGTTACATCAGTTACAGTGGAGTTGTCTGACATCATCCCACAAACTGTTACATCAGATACAGTGGAGTTGTCTGACATCATCCCACAAACTGTTACATCAGTTACAGTGGAGTTGTCTGACATCATCCCACAAACTGTTACATCAGATACAGTGGAGTTGTCTGACATCATCCCACAAACTGTTACATCAGTTACAGTGGAGTTGTCTGACATCATCCCACAAACTGTTACATCAGTTACAGTGGAGTTGTCTGACATCATCCCACAAACTGTTACATCAGATACAGTGGAGTTGTCTGACATCATCCCACAAACTGTTACATCAGATACAGTGGAGTTGTCTGACATCATCCCACAAACTGTTACATCAGATACAGTGGAGTTGTCTGACATCATCCCACAAACTGTTACATCAGTTACAGTGGAGTTGTCTGACATCATCCCACAAACTGTTACATCAGATACAGTGGAGTTGTGACATCATCCCACAAACTGTTACATCAGATACAGTGGAGTTGTCTGACATCATCCCACAAACTGTTACATCAGATACAGTGGAGTTGTCTGACATCATCCCACAAACTGTTACATCAGATACAGTGGAGTTGTCTGACATCATCCCACAAACTGTTACATCAGATACAGTGGAGTTGTCTGACATCATCCCACAAACTGTTACATCAGATACAGTGGAGTTGTCTGACATCATCCCACAAACTGTTACATCAGTTACAGTGTAGTTGTCTGACATCATCCCACAAACTGTTACATCAGTTACAGTGGAGTTGTCTGACATCATCCCACAAACTGTTACATCAGTTACAGTGGAGTTGTCTGACATCATCCCACAAACTGTTACATCAGATACAGTGGAGTTGTCTGACATCATCCCACAAACTGTTACATCAGTTACAGTGGAGTTGTCTGACATCATCCCACAAACTGTTACATCAGTTACAGTGGAGTTGTCTGACATCATCCCACAAACTGTTACATCAGTTACAGTGGAGTTGTCTGACATCATCCCACAAACTGTTACATCAGTTACAGTGGAGTTGTCTGACATCATCCCACAAACTGTTACATCAGTTACAGTGGAGTTGTCTGACATCATCCCACAAACTGTTACATCAGTTACAGTGGAGTTGTCTGACATCATCCCACAAACTGTTACATCAGATACAGTGGAGTTGTCTGACATCATCCCACAAACTGTTACATCAGTTACAGTGGAGTTGTCTGACATCATCCCACAAACTGTTACATCAGTTACAGTGGAGTTGTCTGACATCATCCCACAAACTGTTACATCAGATACAGTGGAGTTGTCTGACATCATCCCACAAACTGTTACATCAGATACAGTGTAGTTGTCTGACATCATCCCACAAACTGTTACATCAGATACAGTGGAGTTGTCTGACATCATCCCACAAACTGTTACATCAGATACAGTGGAGTTGTCTGACATCATCCCACAAACTGTTACATCAGATACAGTGGAGTTGTCTGACATCATCCCACAAACTGTTACATCAGATACAGTGGAGTTGTCTGACATCATCCCACAAACTGTTACATCAGATACAGTGGAGTTGTCTGACATCATCCCACAAACTGTTACATCAGATACAGTGGAGTTGTCTGACATCATCCCACAAACTGTTACATCAGATACAGTGGAGTTGTCTGACATCATCCCACAAACTGTTACATCAGATACAGTGGAGTTGTCTGACATCATCCCACAAACTGTTACATCAGATACAGTGGAGTTGTCTGACATCATCTCACAAACTGTTACATCAGATACAGTGGAGTTGTCTGACATCATCCCACAAACTGTTACATCAGTTACAGTGGAGTTGTCTGACATCATCCCACAAACTGTTACATCAGTTACAGTGTAGTTGTCTGACATCATCCCACAAACTGTTACATCAGTTACAGTGGAGTTGTCTGACATCATCCCACAAACTGTTACATCAGTTACAGTGGAGTTGTCTGACATCATCCCACAAACTGTTACATCAGATACAGTGGAGTTGTCTGACATCATCCCACAAACTGTTACATCAGTTACAGTGGAGTTGTCTGACATCATCCCACAAACTGTTACATCAGATACAGTGGAGTTGTCTGACATCATCCCACAAACTGTTACATCAGTTACAGTGGAGTTGTCTGACATCATCCCACAAACTGTTACATCAGTTACAGTGGAGTTGTCTGACATCATCCCACAAACTGTTACATCAGTTACAGTGGAGTTGTCTGACATCATCCCACAAACTGTTACATCAGTTACAGTTGTCTGAGTTGTCTGACATCATCCCACAAACTGTTACATCAGATACAGTGGAGTTGTCTGACATCATCCCACAAACTGTTACATCAGATACAGTGGAGTTGTCTGACATCATCTCACAAACTGTTACATCAGATACAGTGGAGTTGTCTGACATCATCCCACAAACTGTTACATCAGTTACAGTGGAGTTGTCTGACATCATCCCACAAACTGTTACATCAGTTACAGTGGAGTTGTCTGACATCATCCCACAAACTGTTACATCAGTTACAGTGGAGTTGTCTGACATCATCTCACAAACTGTTTTAATCTACAAAATGACAAACCTAACAACATAACCAATGCCTAAGTTGTGATTCCAGTGAGCCACTCACCTGACAGTGAGTCACTCACCTGACAGTGAGTCACTCACCTGACAGTGTTAAGTGCTTGGCTGGCAGTGGGTGAACCTCTGGCAGTATCCTGGCTGTGTCCAGTAGAGATATACCAGGATACCTGCCATGGGTGAGATCTACATTGTTACACTGGCATGGGAATACAATACATTTGTCAAGTAGAGAGGTCATATTTTCTGTGTCTGAGATTTTTTCAGCAGACTCTACCTGTGTTGTAGTTGCTTGATGCATGTGTAAAGAACTCAGGCCTCCCCTTCTGCCATGAAGTGGCATCCCGCGATTTCATCTCAAACTGTCGCACTTTGATCAACTCCAAGGTAGGACCCTAGCCATGTCTTCATCAGCTGTACGTTGGAGAATGCTTATTCCTAAAGGGAATTATATATAGCGATTATTTGGCTATTTTGATTTTACATTATCGATTTTGGTCACTTGCCAACTGGGCAATCTACTTCATCGTCAGAGTAGTGGTGTTTTTATTTACCATTTTAAAGGCATTTTAATAAACAACAGTACAAAAGTTGCAACTGATATTAAAATTCTAGTAGCTCTGCTATGTTTTGTCGGACAGGAGGTACTCCAAAGCCTTGTCTTGTACTAATCAGTGTTAATGACTCCAGCAAATCATGTCTTGTCCTGGCTGATTGCAATCAACAGATCCAACACTAACCAATGTCTCATTCCCAGGGATCACTTAGTGCAGGTGTTCTGAGCAAATAATTGGTTCCTTATGAGTCATCTCGTAACTTTGATGTTTGTTGATAAACAACAATTATTTTCATTAGGAAGATCAGTTACTGGGCTAGGCTGTTACCTTTAACACTGTACTGTGTACCCTGACATATTTCCCAAAAAAACAATATTATTTACGATCCCAGTTCATAAAAGTGCCGACGAAAGAGGAATAAATAAATTAGATTCTGCTACAACATTCCATGATCATGTCAGTGTCATTACTCCATTGGCAGAACTGTTCAATGGAATACCATCTCAATTTCTCTGAGAAGTATTCAGCCATGAATGCACAAATACTATTGACTTGACATTGGTTTTGTTTAGTATTAACATTGATGTTCTAGATGCCTCATTTAAATTCTTATTTAATTTAGATGAAGAAAGGAATTAACTAACCATGGAAGG
The DNA here is from genome assembly GCA_020002185.1 of Paraescarpia echinospica. Taxonomy (NCBI): domain Eukaryota; kingdom Metazoa; phylum Annelida; class Polychaeta; order Sabellida; family Siboglinidae; genus Paraescarpia; species Paraescarpia echinospica. Next base: position 430,177 of record JAHLWY010000135.1, read on the forward strand.
ATGACTATTGAATAGTAAGGTCCACTCACATGAGAGTTAGCTTAGGGGTGAAATGTAAAACACTCTGACTTGTTACCTTGCTATAAATAACAACCTTATTAATACCAACTTTTAAGTACAATAAGTAAATTTAACAAATGCATATTTGGAACCACATGTATAGTCTTGTCATATTGTGTCGTAGAAAAAATATGTTTAAATTTAGGTGTGTGGGAGTACATTGTATACATTCAATTAATTTAATTTACATTCCAAGAGTGACACTTTAGCTGTATTATACTATGTTAAATCTGACAAATATAAATATTATAGACAGATTTTCAATTTTGACCAATTCAGAGTTGCACTTCTAAACAAATTAATATTTCTTTGAAGGAATAGTTTACAACGTGATTTAAACCGCTGTCTTTTTATCAAAGATTTCATGGTATTGATTGATACTACTAACTGAAGAATCTACCATGTTTTTCTTCATTCCAGGCTCATCCAAAAGTTGCAAAGAAACTCAAAGAAATGATCAAGAAATGGGCAGAGATGGAGTTCAAATCAGACCCATCATTAGAGTGAGTTATCTGGTCACATGATTCTGATCATGTGACATATGTAATGAGCAAAATGTTCCACAATAACAAATCGAATAGTCATGTTATGGTTGTTACAATGTTACAATGTTACAATGATACAGTTTATTCCTGGTAGCACTTGGAATTGCAGCAGGCAATGCACTGATTTATATCTTGTAACCATGCAAATAACATACTACTTGGACAGTACCGTAAAATCCTAATAAAGTGACCTTTCTACTTTATGAGTTATCGTGCATGTCAGTATTTATAGGTAATACAATGACATTGAAAGGTTGCCGTGATAGATCAAAATATAATTAAAATAGGATCATTAAATTAATAAAGCAAAAATGATATGTTTGACTGGAACATCACTGACAATAAAATGTCTATTTTTCCAGCCAAATACCTTCGTTCTACCGAAGTCTGAAGGCAGAAGGTGCCTACAATGACAACACACCTTCACCTGTGAGTAATATGATGTTCATCCTTTATTTGTTGGGAGAAGACTAGCGACATGTCTTTTGACACTGTCGGTAGCTCCAGAATGGTCAATAATTTGATACATTACCCTTATCCAATTAGGTTAGTTTCCCACATTACTATTAGAAACTTAACTCTGGCACTTAACTCTGGTTGGCAAACGCACAAATTGCATACATGTCACATGACAGATGGTAAAAAAGGTAAGTTCTTATATAGCCGCCACACAGGATTCGAACCCATGTTCTCTCAGTTCAGAGTCCGCACTCCATGGATTCAACAATCCACTAAAATGTCTGGGCAGTCTGGCGCATGATCGACAGAAGACAGTCCTCGACAGGACCGTACAACTCGAGACAGACAGCTATCATTCACATTTTTATAAAAACTCCAGACAAATGAGCAGTACTAAACAGAAAATGTGTGTTTCAGCCCCCTGAGAAGGTGTACCAGACTCAGAACCCAGACGCAGTGAGCTCACAACAGGAGGAGAACGACATCGCCAAAGGTCTGTCCCAGGGAAGTCACTGGCAGTGCAGATACATCATTAATGGGAAACAAAAGGCATCTTCTTGAGCATATGCATCTAACAACATAAATAAAGACTAACCATTAGCAACTAGAGTCAAGAATATTGTTCTAGCAGATTACTGGAATAACCTTGTTGAAGACAAATAATTTTAATTACACAGACAGCGCCATTGTGGTAGAAAGCCTGATGTAACCAGTGCCTACTCACTCCAATTCGCCACTCGCCAAACTGAGAATATTACTTAGAAATGCTAAGTGACCAAACGATATATGAAGAAGGATCCAACCAGGAAGTACAAGGCAGGACTCACCAGAATGGTAAATTCACTGGAGAAGGAGGGGAATTCAGTACTGGTACTTGTATCCCTCGTTGAAAAAAGTACCACGGATCTATGGACCACCAAAAATCCACAAGGAGGGTGTGCCATTCAGACCAACTGTTGACTATACACAGACAATAGCGTAAAGAGGGTCCAGGGAATTGGCCAACATACTACAATCACTTGTTGGAAAAACAGAACACCACACAGAAAATTCACAAGAATTGGTGAAAGAAATAACAACGCTGAGAATGGAAGAAAAAGCTGAGAGCAGAAGAAGGAGAGTCATTTGTGTCATATGATGTTGTGTCGCTGTTCACGAAAACTCCGATCAAGGAAGCGTGCGAAATCATCAGAAAAAGACTAGAGCATGACAAGACACTAAAGAAGAGAACCAACATAAACGTAGACGACATCATAGAGTGAACACATCGAGTTCTGAAGAAGTATCGAGTAGCAACAGCCATGCGTCCCCACACCTCCGTCAGGCGCCTGTTGGTATATCCGAAGGACAAAGTAGAGCTAGAAGAACAGGGTGAACTGGTGTAACAAAATTGTACCGAACTGTGGTGCTGAGTACATTGGGGAGACAGGAAGACTACTCGAAACACGACTGGAGGAACACAGAAAGGACATAGACAACATGAAAAACAAGAAATACACAAGGAACAAAAAAAAGAGTGATGTCTACCATAAATAAATCCGTCCTTACAGACCATGTGACAACTGAAAACCACATCATAGACTGGGAGGGAGTGAAAATTGTAGACAAGGAACCCAACCGAAGAATCCGGTATATCAAGGAAGCCCTCTGGATCAGGAAGACCAGAACACCCATCAACAGAGACGAGGGCAATTACGAACTAACTGCCTCATGTGTATGATGACGTCATTCAGTGTCATCGGTGCTAAAGAAGTCGGTGTGAGATGTTAAACAAAAGCCTCTATCGGGTACAAATACTCTTTGGATATGAAAAATAAAGGTTTTGATCTGAAAAAGAACTATCCTGATGAATGTTCAATAACATTACTCTTGTTCACATAGCCGATTTTGTTTTGGTGCTGTAACTACGTAAAATGTGATGTCCACATGGTGTACTGTATGGCATTATGACAGTTGTCACAAATATTACTCTGAATTGAAGGAAATATGAACCGTTTCACTAGAATATCCCACTTTGACAATAAAATCTGAGTAAACCACTAGCGTGAAGTTGACTGTAGATTAGTGGTTGCAAATAGTTAGACTGTATTCACTCTTTTAGGTGTATATACTCACTCAGTTGCCTTTAGTTTCCCTTTAAATATAGGCAGGTTGCTAGTTCGATTTCGTTGAATCACTCGTACTTTACCCACATTTGGTTTGGTGTACATCAAAACTATTTGCGGGCAGAAATGCATGCCTCTGCAATAAGTCCCAATTACAGGCAATATAGGCTGCTTAGATTGTTGTGTTTTCAATCTCAACACTTCAAAGTTTAATTAAAGATGCAAAGGTTATTTTATTGTGATCATTATGTGGTAGGTGAACTCTCACTTGGCGCAGTGGATATATAAATTAGACACCCAAGTCTCCAGTCGCTGTGTGTTTCCTGCTCTGCTTACTGACATGTCATGTTCCTATAGCCATCGCCATGTCCCTGGAGGCTGGGAGCAAGAAGACAGCATCAGGTTCCCTCTACCCTAACTTTTCTGGTGGTGCAACGACCTCAGGCCCTGCAGCCACCTTCCATGAGCCTCGCAAGGTAGGAACCAGTGACTGATCCATAGTCAGATTTGTGCTCATCCCTCGTCAATAAAAAAAGAAAATATAAGTACTGTTTCCGACTGATGAAGTCTGCCTGTAGTGGAAGGTACAGCACACCCCTGCACTGAATGGACTGTTCCATCATCAATGACACAATGGGTGCTACAGCACACCCCTGCACTGAATGGACTGCCCCACAAGACTGAATCTACCCTATAGAGAAACGGTTTAATGTAAACAAACTGGTTTAATAAAGGTTGTCTGTTCAGTTTTATTACACAATCATGGTACATAGAGTATCAAATATATATGTTGTACTGATGTGTTTTAATTAGCCATTTCTTATTGTTGAAATGTGTTTTAATTAGCCATTTCATATTGTTGTAAAGTGTTTCTGGAAGGAACATTTTGTTCCGCTGGTTTCGAAGGTGTGGCCTCAGGTTCAGTTACTAAATGC